>KB663721.1:16329115-16564427 GCA_000349025.1 Anopheles minimus | reverse complement strand
ATTATATCAGTTAATGGCCAGCTGTTCCAAAAATCAAGCAGAAGAGTGGTTTTGGTCACCGGAATGTGACGCTGCTTTTGAAAAGCTTAAGTCGGAAATAGCTGAAACTGTGTTGCTGCATCATCCGAGAAGCAAGACCTTGTACAATATTACTACTGACGCTTCGAACGTTGCAGTAGGAGCAGTTTTGCAACAATGGCACAATAATGCATGGGAACCATTAGCATTTTTTTCAAAACAACTTTCAGAAGCTGAACGTAAATATTCCACATTCGATAAGGAGCTCTTAGCAATTTACTTATCTATCAAACACTTCCGATATTTCGTCGAAGGGAGAGAATTCTCTGTCCTAACAGACCATAAGCCCCTCACAACTGCATTTACCACAAAATCAGAAAAATCTCCTCGCCAATCCCGACACATGGATTTTATAGCTCAGTTCACGACCGACATTAGGTACCTGAAGGGACAAAGCAACATCGTCGCGGACGCGATGTCAAGAATTGGAGACACCAACAGTGTGGAAGCGTTAGATTATGACACTCTGGCCACATCCCAAGGAACGGATAAGGAACTAAAGTACTTAATTCAAAATCAACCGTCTAACTCAAAGTATAGATTAGAAAAAGTTTCCATTAATAATCGAGAATTATACTTTGAAGGTTCAACTGGTACCAATCGCCTATACATACCAGACGAATTAAGGTTCAATCTTTTCTGCAAATTACATGGGTTTTCCCATCCTGGAAATAGAGCTTCGAGAAAATTAATTTCTTCAAAATATTTTTGGCCCGCAATGAACAAAAACATTAACGCATGGTGTAAAACCTGTGAAAGGTGCCAAATCTCGAAAGTAACCAGACACACCCGTTCTCCGTTCCAAGAAATAGATATACCGAAAGGAAGATTTGATCATGTACACTTAGACATCGTAGGACCTCTTCCTCCATCAGACAACTTCACTTACCTGTTAACTATAATAGACCGGTATACCAGATGGCCAGAAGCAATTCCTCTAACAGATATAACTGCCGAAACAGTCGCAAAAACATTTGTAACACAATATATAGCTAGATTCGGATGCCCTCTTATCATTACTACAGATAGAGGAACACAGTTTCAATCTAAACTATTTACAGAACTATCAAAACTATTAGGCAGCAATCATTGTAAAACAACAGCATACCATCCTCAAGCGAATGGCATGGTAGAGAGGTTTCACCGCCATTTAAAAGGTGCGCTTATGGCAAACGATATGTCTGAGAAATGGACTGAAAAATTACCGTTAGTGATGCTAGGCATACGATCATGCGCTAAAGAAGATTCAGGATTTTCTCCAGCCGAGTTAGTCTACGGTCAAAGTCTCAGGTTGCCAGCAGATTTTTTCGCGTCACCAGTAAACGAACCAACAGACATCAACGATTTTGTAAGTCGTCTTAGAAACGCTTTTAAATCCATATCCCCTTCTAAACCAAGACAATCCACTGCGAGCAGTTACGTGCATAATGATTTAAGCTCATGCAAGCAAGTTTATGTTAGAGTCGATAGGGTCAAAACAGGACTACAGCCTCCTTATGAAGGGCCTTATACAGTCCTCAAAAGGCTTAGGAAACATTTCATATTAGATATGAAAGGGAAGAATACGTCGGTAAGCATTGATCGACTAAAGCCTGCTTACAAAATGGAGGTGATAACATCAAATCCTTCGAAGAAGGTAAAATTCAATCTCCGATCCCCCAGGGGGGAGTAGATGTAGCGGTCAACTCATATAATGCCTAGTATAAACGTACGGACTGTCAGTCAAGTTGACAAAAAGTTGACAGCAAAAAAAAGAAAAGAGAAAATAAAAGAAGACGAGTAGCCGCGCAGCGATCCAGACGCATAAGGCGAGTTCACGTTATTTTTATTAATGCGCAAGAAAAGCAATAGTTGTATCGCATTAAGTTCATCGGGATTGGACAGCTAGTAAAGGATAACTCTTTGTTAATTTTGACATATTACGGTAAAGTAGAATCCAAAACAATTGCACTTCTGGGCTTGCAGCTTTGGGATTTCTCCTAACATTCTGGAATAGAAAACTTTTCTTGGGCTTGTGGGTTAGGTTAATTTCCTTTTGGAGTAATATCATCTTCTAGTAATGCCCCAGTAGTAGTGGCCCGGTGGCCGAGGCGATAGCGCGGACGGTCTTCCAACGAAGCACCAGGCCAGGACCTGGGATCAAATCCCATCCAGACCTTTTACCCCGTAGTGTGCGGGTCGACTATCCACCTAAGTGATATTAATAATTTTAGTAAGTCTATTATATTTATATGGCCGGCATGACCGAGTAGGTCGTTACGTCAAGCAAAAGAAGAAGAAGAAGAAGTAATGCTCCGGATATGTTCCAATGTTTCTTACAAATATTCTACAACAAACATGTTGTTCCTCCTAGTATTTTTTAAAGTAATATATGCTAATAAAACGTCTCGAATAGCTCGAAAAATCTATATGAAATTGGAAAACCTTCTTGAAAATGGAGTAATGTAGTAACACTAAGGAAACTCAGCGTAATTTGCATTTCATGTAATGTGTTTGGGACAACTCTAGCTCGTACCGAATGAATTGACTCCTGAGAGTGCCGTTGGGAGGGAATTAGCGGAATTTATAGCATCTTCCCTTTTCGCGTTCGTGTGGGTGTAGGCATGTGTGCAAACGTCACTTTTAGTACGCCGCACGACGGCGGAACCCGTCAAAGATCATGCTGCGCTATGCTGTGCAAGCTGTAGCATCCCTTCAATCTCCGAAGAGCACGCACATCTACTCCGTCACCTTCGCTCCTATTTTACGTGTGCAATACAAACATAAAAGCAACGCCAGAAGAGAATACGCCACCTGCACTGGAGAGACGCAAGAGAAAGCAAGTCTTCGGAGAGCTAACCAACCTTCGGGGTGGATGCGTTTACTTTTTTTTGCTGCAAAAACATAAAAATGGTTCTCTCACTCTCATATATGCCGGAGCGGACAGAAATCTCGCCATCGGTGCGCTTCTCCATCCGAAAGTTCCGCATTCGTTCGTTGTTTGTCGGTTCGAACGGTACGTGAAAACCTGTGGTGACCGAGCCCGCCACGCGCACGCAAGCCCAAAACCGACGTACCCGTCCAGCTGGTGTGGAACGGGGACCAGTGTGTGTGAAGAATCGTTGTTGTTGCTTCTCGAACTACGTACACCAACGTCTGGTGGAACTGAACACGGTGTTGAGATTTCCCCGGTGAGCATCCCGCGTGGTCTGTAAGCCCTCCAATTTGCCTAGCGCCTGTGTGTGCCTTAACCGTGTCCCGTGTCACCCTTCCAAGCTCGTGTGCCTAACGTTGAAGCAACGAAAGCGAAAAGCTCCAAACCATTGCGACCTGCTGCTGCAAACTTATGCCAGCGTTTGTGAAGGTTCCCCCGGAGCAGGTTCGTTACCAAAGCTCCTAGCAAGAGTCAGCGGTTGGCTGACGATACAAAAAACATAGAAAAAATATAAACCCCCAGGTGGAGCCCAAACACCACCCTAGACGTGTTCGTAGTGTTCGTTTTGTGTGCTGTACCCGTGTGCTGTGCTAACCCAAAAGGAAGGTGTTTTTTTTTGTTGTTGCAAATTTTCGATCTTAAGCTGATCCTCCCCCGTGGTATGTGGCAGAGTGGCACGTACAGTGAATACGCGTGTGTGTGTGCATGTGTGTTGGTGTGTGATGGCCAAGTGAAATGAGGGTGCAGCATAAAATAGATGTGAAACAGGTCTGTCGTTCGTGCGGCAACCTATCAAGATTATGGCCATTTGACCTGGTGACGCGACCAGTTGGAATCGAAAAAGGGTGCCTTCTAATTGAATTTAAGTCTTCACAGTAAGCACCAACCAGTGCCGGTGTATCGTTTCCCAATAGAAAAGCGAAAGAGGTAGCAAGTGTTGTCGCAGGTGTGTTTTAACTATTAATAGTTCAAAGGGCAATCCACCTAACGAGGTGTCCTGTATCCAGTACCGCCCGGTGATATCTTACCCGGGATTTTGAGGAGTGTAGCATGGTTACGTGATAATGGCTGTTTGTTGAGACTCGTTAAAGGTAAGAATTATGCCTCATTTATGTCTTGAAGAGTGAGTTCGCTTTCACGGGTACAAGATGCTTAAAGTGATACAGGCAGTCTCAAAGTAAGGGCCATTTCCTACCTTACGTGCAGGGACAACATTTTAAAGTAGCAGTTATAGCGTCAAAAAAAACCAACATCCAGACAGAAGCTTCCATATTGCGAACTGGAACGTTCTCACCAGTTCTTCAGGTCCCGGCTACCATATTTGGTACGAACTTCCAGATCGGTACATCCAATTGGGCGAATCATCATCAGCCTCACTGCGAAACTCCCGATCCTTGTTTGCGATCTTGCTTTCCACCAAGAAGCGCCGGAGAAGCAAACTGAGAAAGAGATCAGCCCAACAGTGGACGGGTGAAGGTGTTTTGTTCTGCTGCTCGGTTACGAAATAGCGCCCGCAATACCCTTTCGAGTGAGGTGCCGTTCTCACGGTCTGGTTTGTTGTGGATCTGTGTTTTTTTTTTGTTTCTTGTTTCTCCCGATGGGCGATTGGCGCTCCTTCAAGAATTTAGATTTGAATGGAGAAGAAAGGAGGCACCGTTTCGTTGTTTTCTGGGCCCGATCTTGCCGATCTTGCATGGTCGCAATTCCACCGTGGGCGAAGGTGAGTTCTGACGCTCGGAAGAGGAAGTCTGTGGGTTTTTTTTATTATTGTCTCACTTTGGGTTTTGGGTTTGAAGATGCTCGCTGATTGTTTCCCGGATGAAGGTGTACTTACTACAGCCTTCACATCTTACGTCGGCGATTTGTTGGAGCGTTTACAGACGAACCTTCGTTGAATACGCCCTTCATTAGTTAACTCTTGGTAATTGAGGTACAACATATCTCACAGTCTTTCAACTTGCATGTAATTAGCGCCAAAGAAGCTTCAACCGTACGAGGAAGCAGAAAATAGTGTGTGTCTTAAGCAGCAACTTAGGCATCCAGGTGTGAAGTTGTGTAGAACGAGTTCTTGATAGACAAGGGAGTTTTTTTTTTAGAATATCACCAACACGTGAATTTATCTCGTCCACAATTTGCCGCAGCTTAAGTTTGTGGCTAAAGTGTCGCGAGTGGGTTTTGCGGCCGCCAAACCGACTTGCGGTCCAACGATCAAGTGTCATAAATCAATTGGTTGCGGTCGCTAACGTCAATTTGTGTACACTTTCCAGACCGGGACATGGTTGACGACTGAAGAAAAAAAACACTAACATATAGATACGGCCTATCCACTAGATGGTGCAGAAAGTGTAATTGCTTCTAATGGATTGTCTTTATTGGGTACAATGTGTGCGAAGCGGGGGTAAATGGCAGCAAGCGCCACTGAGTGTCTCAAACCAAGAGTCCAAAGTGTAAAAGTCAACACCATCTCAGTGTATGGGATTTATTATGGCAAAGATTTGCACCACAACTATCTCGTTGGGATTTTATTCAGATCGGTACGTTGGTGTTTAAAGTTCAGCAATCATAGTCGCCGCTCATTAGGGCCTTGATGTATTCTGTGTGGTTCCAGTGTTCTCCCGTTGAGCGCAAGAGTTATTTTTCCGAAACGATTAAAAGAACTTCTCGTACTACTCCCCTTAGCATGAAGTAAAACAAAATCACCACCTTCCTGTTGGTCGCAAACTCCGGCTGGCAAAGGTGAGTGTGGGTGGGAGCGATTCGAGTCTTAGAGAAAAGTGGATGGACCTCTTCACACCGTTCCCTCACTTGCCAGCAATCGAATCATTTGCAGTCAATCGAATCACTTTGGCGAAGGTTCAAATCGTGACTGAACGTTCTGTTCTGGTTGATTAGATCTGCGCCGGGGAGCAGATTCCCCATTCTCAAATGCGATCACCATCAAAAACAGCATCGCGTCCGTAGATCGAACTCGTTACGGGAAAGGTCGTTTGCATCCCATGATGTCTGTTTGTGTGTTTGCGTGTTTGAGGGAATATGTTTCTTTTTCTATAATTTTAACCGTAATCATGCTAGTTACGTGGGCTAGAGCTAGGAGGAGGAGCTGATGCTTTTAATCGCCTTTTATTTCGTAACCTAAAGTAAAAGGAACGGTTGTTTATTAAATCTAACCAAACCTTGTAGCTAAAAATATTCATATGCACTACTCTAACATAGGTGCACTTGTAGAATTATTTAATTCTTCAATATTTTAATTTCTTCATCTACTATAATAGTCCAACAACCTCGGGAGATCTCGAGGTCGGACACATTTATGAATTTTCCGTTACTTAAATTTACAGACAAACAGGATATTCACAGTCCTTCGTACGGTACACGGTTGAATGGATTCGGATGAGATTCGATCCCCGGGTCTTGCCCGTGTGAAGACCGGTGCCGCTACAGCGTCGGCCATCAGGCAGCTCCAATATTATGTTTTATTATTTCAATAGCTATGTCAAAACAATGTTTAGTCTTTTTATTGTGATTGACATAAAATTCACATCCGGTCTGAATCCTCCTTAGGAAATGTCAGTTCATTGAATAAAAATATATCTATGAAATCGTTACGGCAAGAAAGTGATATAAAAGTAATCATTACCTCAATTATGATTAATTATATTGTAAAAAAATGGTGCTATTTCCGATAATGATTTTCTTTTGGTTTACACTAGTTATGAATTAATTATTAAACGATAAGGAGTGCTCTCGATCAAAATGATTTGGTTCGCAGTACATTCGAACCATAACGCATGGCTCATTATCAATGTAAAGCACGCACTGTAAGGTTATGTGGTTACATACGCGCCCTTGCACACCACCCGCACACCGGTAACCATTCCGATAAATCAGCAATAATTGAAAGTTCGCTCACCGGTTCGCCTACCCCGAAGCTAGCGCTCAAAACGGTGGAAAATTCAGCTGAAACTCTCAAAAAACGCAATCCACACAACGGCACCCGAGCACGCTAATTTTTCACTCATTTTCACGCACCCACCACCACGGCGGGTCCGGTTGATAGTATCGTACGCGTGCCGCAGCTTTGTGCGTGTGTTGTACGCGTCATTTGTACACCGCAACCACCGCCATCTTCGTCCACTTCCGTCCATCACTAATCGATCTCCTCACCTCGCTTGTCCACACGCGGGTCCCACTATCGAAATCGATCAAAATCGATCAATTCGAATTCAATCGAAAGCATAAGACACGGTGACGTCTGGGGGTGGAAATTATTGGGGTTTGGCGTGTATCCCCCCGCCCGGGCGGTGTTTTACTTCAATTTAATGTTTTACATAACCCAACTGGCGGAATGGGGTGTACATGAGCTTCCACCCTCCGCCAACTACGTCCCCATCCGACCGGTTGTTGTACTGCTTGAAGGTTTCGGAGCTTGGCTTACGGAGCGCGGGGGGTGGTGTTGGTGGTGGCGGCGGTAGCGTTCACTTTCTTTTTCGGTAAATTTCATTTCCAATCTCACCCCGTTTCATCATATGCGCCCCTATAATGTAGTGTGCGCACATTCGTGCATCCTTTCGGTACCCGGCTGTCATCTTGAAGCGAGTGGGGTTGAGATGAGAGTGCAACCCTGGTTGATTGAACGATTGTCGTATTCGGGGTTTTTTTTCTCAACTATTTTAACTGCATTTTCACTCCTTGAGAGCTCACAGATTTGCTGAATCGTGTGTGCATATACACACGGGGCAGGAAAATGAGAGATTTTTGCGAGGCCAGCGCACACAAAACACTTTTCCTTGGCCACTGAACCCCGCAGCATTACTGCAGTGGCTTTCTTTGAGAAACAGAGAATAAGAAATTTTCTCACTACTACTACTCGAAGAAGTGAACTCGAACACCTTTTCGTGAAGGTTTCTATATATTTCCACAAAAATTCCCTATGTTTTTGAGGATTTATTGTGTGTTTTAAATTTATTTGCTTATAAAAGTTTTACTTGGTTCCCGAGCGCCATCGGGAATTGAACCTATCCTTATATTATTATTACCTTACTCACTTGTCACTTGTTGGCTAGGCTACGAGGTGTACCTTACCGGCAATGATTCGATCGCCGTATATATAATATCAACAATTTCATCGCTTGCATAATAATCTTATCAGTTCGGAGCATTTTGCGAACCAATTTCGATAGTTTCGCTGTAAACAATTACAAAAATGATCACCCAATTACAGCAACATGTCAGTCTGTGGGCGTTGTTTTGTACGCATCTGAACGTTTGATGCTGACCCCCCTTTGGCCACAGGTCGATGCTGATTATGATTACGCCTGTCGATTATTTGTTTTGCGCTTGGGCAGAGAGAAAACTTTGCATCACATGCCGGGGCTTCTTCCCTCCGCTGCGCGGGTTCGGAAGATGCCAATAATGATGTAAATAATAATGTGCGATTGTGCGAACGTTGTTCCCATTACGCGTACCCGAAGGGTTGTGCTGTCCGACCCGTTCATCTCGTTACACCGACCGGCACCGATTGCATTCCCGGTGCCCTTTCGGGCGCAGTTTGCCGGCATCCACAGCGTTAATAGGGATTCGCCAACAATCCATGCGAAACGACACGTAACGCACACCTGCTGCTGACGATGGAGGAATATTCAGCCGATTGCAACACGGTCGCGTCTCTGCACTCAGAACGCTGTGGGACTGTCAGCACCAAACTGCTTACGGCACCAGTTAACGCGTTGCGCCGCAACCGAAGCACATGGCTAAACTGACGTTGTTCGCACACCGACGTAATGCTTTCTCCCATGTCGTGAAGATAATGGTCGTCGATCGATCGCTGCAACAGTGACTACTGAAGGGGGGCACACCAAGTGTTAAGTAAACTGGTGCCCCTTTTTTCCCATGTTGTCATCAACCACAAATGAGCACTCTTTTCACACACATCAAATTTATCGAGATTATCTTGGCAAAAAAAAGCCGGGGAGGAAAGAAAATGAATAACCGTACAGTGAAAGTTTCAATTTTCCATCCCGGCCGGTGGGCGGACAGTAATAACTCATCAGTAAAAAAAAAGAACGCAACGAGTGAACCATTTTCGGCCACTATGCTCCGGTTTCGATAGATACCGATCCAGCATTTGTTTTATGGATGTCTTTTTTTCCCCTTAAGTCTTTGTGTGTTTGCCAGTCTCTCATAATATCAGACCGCTCTTGTACGGTCAGTGCGAACTGCGAAAGTAACTGCGCAAACATTGTAGCTCGGTGGATGTTCTTCATACTTTTGCCTGGATCTGTTTTCTTCCTGTCCACCCAAAGACTAAGCGCTTCCTTTCCTTCCCACGGAAGCGATTCGTGTGCGCAATAAGTGCATCATAAAAAAAAAGTTGAAAGCAACAAACCTATCATGTACATCACCCGCCCATAAAACCCACACCATGATCATCATGATCATGAGGGAGGCGACCCATGAGGGTCAGTACGGTCGGGGGGAGATTGTGAGTGATGTTTAACCCCTGCAGTGTGGCTTTAAAATGGTATCACGATGTCGTTTTACTACTTGCGACGCACTTGCGTGGACGAGTTTATATAAGTGCCAGAAGATGATCAGTAACAGTGATCGACGTTGTTCGAGAAGCTGTATGTTTTACACTCTATTAAACATTATTGTAGAGAAAATACAAATCTCTTACAAGTCGATAGATTCACTAACTCAGGAATATGGCTAATAAAATTATTTGCTTAATGTTAAGAGTACTACAAGCTTCTTACATTAAATACTAGGCGCTATTTGTTAGTTTCTCTGCAATGTTCTTGTTTCCACACTCTTGTATGACGGCCAGGCCTTATTAAACTTAATTTATAACAGAATAGTCAAAGTTATTTGCCATGGTGAGGGAGAAACGGTCTGGATGGGATTTTGGTCCCGGCCCGTCGTGCGTAAGATCGGTACCGATACCATTATCCCACCGTGTCCTCTAGAGGGGAAGATCTAGAATGATCTTTATAATGGTAGCTCTAGTCCTTCTTGGAGAGTAACCCTGTAATCTTAATGACACTGATCTTCACACCACAGGAACCAGAATTAAATCGCATACAAAAGATCTTGTTGTACCTCAAAGTGTTGTTGTAAATACAATCTCTTGGAATTGCTAAATCTCATCGGTTCGGAAGTGGAATTTGGTAGAGTATACTTTAGACATGTTGGGCTACCGTATTTGAATTCATTTTCGAATTACAGTCCCGACATAAACAAATGCAAACAGGCGGCCATACACTTAGATCTTTCCAAGTACATCTGCAACGCCCACAATAGTTCGAGTTACAACAAAGTACAGTCAATATTTGAACGCAATTTCAGTAAAATATCCAAATCGCTGTACAAACAGCTTCCAGCGGCGCATCATGCAACAAACGTCTTGTTAGTGAAAGGTTCCGACAACGATCCATCCACAGCGACCAAACCCACCCGGACTCGTCAGCGAGAGACCAAAATCAGTCATTCGAAACGAGAAACCATTGATCGACTGGCATCTTTTCGTGCGTGTCCGGGACCTCTTGAGCGACTTAGCCCTCCGGGAAGCAATCTCCGTAATAGGACGCACCGACCGAACGATCGACCAGTGTTTGCGCTGACCACCGCGGTTGACGGGCTTTTCCACCCTTTCGATTCATAACCGGCACCCGCGGTGGAAACGATTCGGAAGATGTTCAAAAGAATCGGACGGACGTGTGGGTGGGTGGTAGTGCCGGAGAGGCTTTCTTTTCTCGGTCCGCTTCATTCGGACCACGAACTACACTAAGTTCTTTGCACACTGGACCGCTGGTTCACCCTTCAAGGGATCTAACGGTGTGTGTGTGTTCGGGCCGGTGTCGTCGTCTTCGTTTTCGTTTAATGAATGAACGGAACCAAGTGCGCCATTGATTTGTATGTGCGTCTGCTTCCCACAAGTGGCGGAGATCCCGGTGAGTCCAGCAGATGACGCAGTAGGTCTGGTTGCTTGAGAGGAGTCCCTTCTGCGATCAAGTGCGATCGTGCACAACAGTTAGCAGGTAATAATAATCAGTGCCTTGATGGGGGATTGATCTGCAGCTGCTCGCATTAGACGTCTAACGGGGGTTGGCGTTGGAGCTTGCAGGAACCGGATCGAGAGCTTTGTGACGTCCACAACCATGCCTACAGGGGTTGTTACATGAAGTTTTGGATATAGCTTCTCATTTGATTGTACTTGTGCACATAACTGATTTGCTGGATAAATAAACTGCATAGACATTTGGTTTATATTCTTACTTCCTTCCTCAACTATTGCACTTAAGGTAGAATTGTAAATTATGATCACACCCGATGGAAAACCCCTGCCAAAACACCGAAAAGCAAAACCTGCCTACAAAAGCTCAGGGCACAGCACCATTCCGAGAAGATAGTCCAAGCAAACCCGACACCGACCTGTTCTCCTGTAAGACAGCACCACAAACGTCACCGTAGGAGGCTGCTAAACCTGTTTCTTTCTGAACCCGCCACGACGCTAGGAGTTGTGTGACCACGGACACACATCACGTTCTCCAGCGGGGAGCAAGACCAGGGAGTGAATGGGCGAATGGCGCGTGAACAACATGCGCCAACGGGAAGGAGAAGGCGGCGCACATACATTATTCGAGAGCGTCGTATGTTCGCCCGTTTGGCAGCTTGTTTTGCGCGTGTTTGCGTGGCTGTTGTAAAGCCCTAAAGATACCAGGACACGGGAAAGGGATCTGCCGTGACAAGAGAGCTTTGGTTTTGTTGTCTTTTCGGGGTGCAAAGACTTTCTTCTCCTTTTCGACACGCTAGAAGATATTACGAAACCTTTGACTACACTTTTGAGATATTCATATGAGAGAGCGTGGAAATGCAACCATTATACCCTATAACGTGTATAAAAACTTAATTTATTTGTGGAGTTCCGTTGGAGTTTTGAACCGATGAGCTTTGGTGGTGTATTAGACCAAGAGCTTAGCGTTGTTCTAAATATCTGTCATCATAATACGATGATTTTATTCGCCCTAATCAGGTATGAAGATTACAGAAATTGCTTTTATTTTGAGCTCCACCGTTAAAAACTCATCTCAAAACTAAAAAATACTTCATGCTCTTCTGTCCGCCGTTCAAAGCCTTGAGTGCACACCCACCGCACTCGTGTACCGTCCAGCAACGAATCAAAAGCACACATGTGGTGCAGACATCGTTCGTCAATGGGTCTGAGGAGCACATCCATGTGTTTCTTTTCCAAGGTGTCACACAGCCGTGCCGTGCCATGCTAATGGAAGTAAAGGCTTCAGCTGCGCACTACAGACATCGTCAAATAATGTGTGAGCCTCACAGCATCAGGGCTGACCGATTCTTTAATGTACAATGGTGGTGAGTTCATCCGTGTGCATGTGTATAACTTTCCAATTTGTCATAAAAAACAAGCTGCAAAAGCAATGTTTTGCTTTTCTCAAGACTGTTGTTTGTACGAAACGGACCAACGAAGAAATATATCCTCACAAACAGTTACCACCGCAAATGGTGGTGACGTAGATGCATCAATAGCCGGCGCGAGAGTGTGTGGGGAGCGCGTGATCCTGCACAGCGAATGAGGATTAGCCATTCTTTTTAGCCGTATCATAGTTGTGCTTGATTGTCGGCTTTCAAATATCTTCATCCAACTGCCGTCCCACGGTGAGTGACAGCCAGCTAACCTCCATCTACAGCATTCTATTGCCGGCTCCAAAAGTGGATCAACGCCAACGCTCTCGGTGAGGTTAGTGTCCCCAAATCAACAGCCAAGCATGCATCACAAGAAGGTGACCAAATTTATTCATATCTGATGGCTGAACCCCCGCCCAGGCGCAGATGGTTGAATCCGCCAGAATTCAGCTCACCCATGGTTTGTCAAATCAGCAAAATGCTTCTTACAGCGGGGATGTTGTCGGCTTGTTCATGAAACAGTGGAGGCCATTGTGTCTGCAGCCCTTCGAAAAAAAAACCTTCAGTTGAGGTTTATAAAATAGTCAGAATTGGGGAAAAATACTTAAGAAACTATTAATAAGACAGTTTGACAATTCTGATCCCATGTGACAGAGAACTGGTTTAGTCGTAGGTTAGGATTTTAACAGTAGGTAAACTCAATAGAGCTTGTCCAAATAACACCATAGTTGCAGTTTAACTCAGTCACTCAGTTTGTGTGTTGTTGTTTTAAAAGCTGGCAAGGTTTCACGTTACTCTGCGCGCCCTTCTGGAATTCTTTTCTACTAAAATGTGACATTGGCTTTTGACCGCTGTAACATGTTTTTTTAGCAGATGATTTATAATAATTTCTTCAACACCATAACAACCGGAGTTTATTCTGAACTTATAAAATTATTTATTATTATTTGATTATGACGGCGCTTTGCCGTATTGTCAGCCTATCGCTGATGTTTACAAACATATCAAGGCATTTCCTCCTTGATTTTTTTTTGCCTTATCCCGGGCTTACTCGGCTGACTAAACTTATAAAATTGATAAGATTTAATATCTAAATGCAACTACACTCTTGTAAAAAGAATTCTTGAATCTTAAAATAATTTAAACCATTTCAAAACAGGCACAGAGCTCCACTGACACAATATCTCAAACAAAGAGAATCTTTTACTGATTTCAATTCGATCGTGCTTCTTGTTCGAAGTTTTAGATCTCAACAGTGATTAATGTTATTGTTTCTTAGCGTCTGTCCGGTCTATTAATATCTATTATTGATCCTTCCCGTCCGACCACAACAAAACGCTGTGTTTCTAGAAATTAGTTTCAATTATTGTCAATCTTTCGAAGATTACTTCCTTCAATTGAATGTCTCATTCTCATATTTCCGCATGTTTTTTTTATGGAGTTCACATGAGCAGCATTACTGACTATGGCCGTATACGGGCATAAAGATACCAAACAGACTCCAGTTGATGATGTCCGTAAACCATCTGGTCATAATTATTGTCACTGCAGTACATACAACACAGCTAAACCGATCCCAGACAGACGGTATCATATCGTCGCAAATTAATATCCGCATCCGCCCATCCGGGGACAACAAATTTAGCCACAATTTGTCCACCGTCCGTCTGATTTGATGTCTCCTCGTTGGAGCTGTCGCGTGGATGGTCTCGAAAGGTCGTGGACAACAATTATAGTGCATCCTCCCAGGGATGTACGTAATTTTTACCCTCCCCCCACGCCGACCTTTATCTCCACGGATGGATGGGGATTTTTGCGTCTTCCTGCTGCGAATGGTACAAAACTGATGAACGTGGCATCGAAGCATGAAACACAACTATACAAACACAAAACAAAAACTACACACTCTCGCGAGGGCAATGATCGTGAAAGACCGGAAGAAAGGATTATACAGTTACGGCTGCAGGAGGATGTGCGCTGGTATAAGCCTTCATTCTGTACCTCCGGACATAACCGGGTGAGTCCACATCTCCTCATCTCTGCGGGAGTACTTTTTGCCTTTCCCGCCCGCTTTAGATGACGGCTCTCGTCAGATGTTGACGAGCGTGGGACGGCCTGGGGAGGTATGGTAGGGTACGGCAACATAGACAGCCAGTCTGCCCAGTTGACCGATTATGGAAGTGGGAAGTAATGCAACAGCAGTAAACGTACAGGGAGAGAACAACGAACAAAACAACAACACACTGCTATCTGCAACAAGTCGCTGGACATCGTCCTCTTTCTTCAGCATCAACCTACGACCGTTCCCTTTTTCGTATCGTTTCGCTTGAGAGCGATAGGCGCAGCAGATTCTCAGGCAGTGGAGGGCAAAACAAAAACTGCACTCGTGACCATGAATTAACAGTTGTTATTAAGTGATCGGTTGCCAATGATGCTTCTCACACCAGCGCTACCGCGCAAGACTTAAAACATTAAGTAGAAAAAAACGCTTTCCTTCCCGCAAGGTATCGAAAAGCTTGGGACAGATCTATGAACCACGAACAAACCATCGCAGGCCTATCGCAATCTCGGCACGACGGGTCGAACTCATAATCATTAAACTCTACACCGCAATTGTACACTGACATGTGGTGTTTAAAAAGGTAGCAAAAGGCAGATGCGGAAGGTTCGCGTGTCTTCACGAACCGGGCACAATCGGTACCGATTGGTTATCGTCAGCGCTATTGGAGTTCATGCCCGCCACAGCCCTTAACTATCGTGTGTCATTAAGTTCAACTGTGTCGGTTCTCCCCCTTGCGGTCATTGTTTGGCTAAGGGATGGTCGCCCTCCTGCACGAAGAGGGTAGCACAGTATGGCGCTCCATCCGGTAGCCATCCGGTGGCAGCGGGCAGGCTGTGTTGCGTTAATGATTCAGTAAATAAATCAATCGAATCGGAAATGAGCAAAACAAATAGAGTTAATGCGTGTTGAACGAATGGCGGGGTTTTGCTTTCGGTGGCGGCATTTTTTTTACGCCTTTTTAGGCGCGCAGTAAAAGCACAACAAACCGATTATGGATTGGCTTTGCTTCGGCTGTTTGTGGTTCGTCTTTAGTGCATTTGTTCAACTTAGTTGTGTTGGGAACGGAGAGAAAATATCCAGAACGGAACCAGAGTTTGCTAAGAAGATCACCTACGGGGGTTGTGCAATAAACCACAAGCTTTTGATTTATGTAGTCATTTCGTCAAGCTATATTATCTTGAGGTATGCCACTTCTTGAGAGAACGCAAGTTAATAGCTTCACAAGCAGCAAACACGTTCTCCATACTACAGTTTTTACTTTAGCGAAACGTACACCCATTGAAGACTGTATCGAAAACTGCAACAAAACCTCGAAAAGAAACGCTATACGACAGACACCGGGAATTAACCTCACTGTGGTTGCCGATCATCGTCCACCGATCGTCGGTATACAAATTTACTTCACACGTATTAGCGTTACACCATAAACGCACCGACACAGTGCCGCCATGGTCGGTACTCCACAAATCTTCCTCCTTCCGTGGTTAATGCGTGTTTGTCCATAACATTTCTCCTGCGTGCTGTCGTGAACATGCAACCGCGGAAGAAGTAGTGGCGCGGACGTGACGAACGTGTTGGAAGTTAAAATTCCCCCGTCGAAACCAGACACAGTGTGGCTTCAGAACTGGGAACTTTCAGCGCAAGAAGGTCTAATGCAGTCGGGTTTACATCAAGAAACCGAGAAGTCCAGGTATCGTCTAACATTGACTGTGACCTAGTTCTTCATAGCAACCGAATGTGTGCTGGACTAATTTTTCCCCAATTTCTTATGGTTGATGTTTAGATTTTTTTTTTTTTCAAACTTCCCCCTTTTCGGGTGATGCAAGCCAGTCGTCTGGCGACGGATGTCTCGTAAATTCACACTACTCCGTCGGGGTACTTCCTCCACGCACGCGAGGTGAAAGATAAACGAATAATATTACTGCCCTGCACATCACACTTTTTAGTGCCTTGTGCTTCGTCCAACACATCGTTACGTCTTTCGAGCTTGGGGCGTTAAATTAACACCAGATGTATAATTTCCCGTGTCACGACCTATACCATCCACTATCCGAGGGTACTGATCATCGACTTATGTCCTCATCCCCACTCAACAATCTTACCTCCAAAACTTGATCCAACTTTTCCGGCAAGACAATTTACCAAAAAGCTAAAATAGGACATCAATATTGACACACCTGGAGCATAATGTTCTTGGACCACCCAACCTGGCAACTGGCCAAAACTTCCAACAATCCGACCTTTTTTCCCCTTTTTGGGGCAAAGGACTTAGACATCTTCATGCCACATTTGTGCTTCGATAATTCATTGACCCGCACAAACTCGATGGTTAGCCAATTTGTCCCGATGTATCAAACCGTTATTAAATTTATTGTTTACTACGCATCCGATCGTATTTCCTTCCCAATGTTTAGTTACCGAATTCGTTGCCAAGAATGATGGGAACGGTGCCGCTTCTGTCCCATTTGGGACGCACAGGTTTACAATATTCCTTATTTCAACCTGACCGGACAGGGACTAGCACGTCTTCGGTGAATGGCTGAGGCCGGGTCAGTGGTCGGCAAATTGTGATCCGGGAGTCAGCTCTCATTAAGATATTCAAGCCAAGTAGTTTCACACTGTGCATTTTCAAAATTTTGCTCTCTATACCAACTCGAGGAAGCGTTGTAACTTGTTCCAGATCTTCAGGCGTGTTTCTTGAAAGATTTCCTTTACAAATAGGTAGTTTTAGACTCAACTTATTCTGATATCTCCGAGAAGTTCTAATAACTCATCATTATACAGTACACTAGCGAAAAACGTTATTCCTGGTGATCGAACTGTGAATCGTAAATTAATCCAATCTGGAGAATGAAGTGAAGAATCTAGTTATATCATCAACACTCAACGTGTTGTGTCTGAGTTGTGAAATAATAACATAATTGTAGCCTAAAGCGAATAAACTGTCAAAAAACAATAACCAGTGTTAGGGTTCTATTTGGACACTAAGCCTAAGACTATAATTCAGATTAATTTTTACTAAAAATAAAGTAGATACATAGGGTAACTTGAATCCACATTTGTTCATGCTTCACTTTAAAATTTGCCAACCACTGCACTAGGACGCATTCGAGAAAAGGAGTCTCAAAAGCCGGTTCCAGCATAACCTGGAACACACGGCCGTTGCCCAAATGTGGGTGAAGCGAAGACAAGTGAATCGATTAATAATTCATGACACGTAGAAACATTTACGCGCCTCCCACCCACTCCAGGGCCTTTCCAACCCGAAAAAAAAACAACAACACGCTCGAGCTCGGTATACTCGCTTGTGCGTACGCTCATAAAGTTTGAATCTGCTAAATAGTGTACGCCAGAACATCCCCATAGCGTTCGATGACTCGGTGCCTCATAACTTAAACTTTAATGAACCTGCCTGCGTCTTACATTTGCTTCGCCGTACCCATCCCCATCAGTCCGGTTCCGATTCCGGTTTTTGGACTGTCGCCAGTGTGCAAAACGGGACTGCAGAAGCGAGGAGTGGGACCACCTTCCTTGCTTGCACACTGGAAGGAAGGAAGTTGTGCCATCCGATTTCGACCCCGTTCTTGATGGCGATCGTTGTACCAGCTGTGTACCATACACGGTACCGGCGTGTGATATTTAGTAGTGGTTGTTATTCTTCCCGTACTCCTATCACATACTGCAGCAACGGTACATGACGCTCGCCCAGCAGTAACTGTAACGCATTCTGTGAGAACATCGCCGTTGCTTTCATCATCTCATCTCATGCCTTATAGAATGGATGTATGATGGATTGCGCTATTTAGGCAACTTTCCATAATTCTCATATTTGCAATAGAAATAGAGAAAGTGACACGCGCATGGCGTCATATTGTCAAAATTGATGACCTAAAAACCCTCCAAATACGCTCCAAAAACGATTTCTTTTCACTTTTAGAACGCTTCAACTCTTTTGTAAATAATGCTCTTATTTCCTCACTTTCTGACCTCGATCTGCGGTCAAGTTCATTGTACTGCTGCATGTTCCGGAAGTTCATGTTTCGTTCCTCCTCTATTGTCACCTATCTGTGAATGTGAATACTTTATTTCCTCCAACGTGTGTTTTATGTTTCAGTGGTGATCAGTGAGATACAATACCTGAGATAAATGGCGGACACTCTGTCGAATCTGACAGCTCAGTAACCGGGCGCGTAAGTCCACTGCTAATGCGTACGTGCTGAACCGCAACGGTTGGTAAATAAAATCCAACGTTACGCACTGTCGATCATCAAGCGCATCGGGAGTTTTTATGTGACAGAAATTCTTTGCGATCTTTGGTCTATTTTTTCCACCAATTTGCTTACTCTCCTACTGATCACGCGTGTGCAATAATAGTCACATTCAACAATGTCAACATTGGTCCTACCACACAGACAGTTGGCATACTTGGAGTGCTTGGAGAGGTATTTTTATTGTTTTTCTTTCGTCGTCGACTGTTTGTTGTTGCTCATCGACGCGAATGAACCCGGTTGGTGTCGAATCGGCCTCCTCTTCCAGGGGAAGCTGTTTGCAGAAACGGCACCACCCAGATATGATCGTACCGGACGTGAAGTTTGTGTTACGGCACGAAGAACCACACCATCTCGTGGGTTTAGATGACATACATCCATTTTCCCCCCGTATTTCAATTTAGTTGCGACTTCTGTTTTCGCTGTGCCACCTGTCACACATTCTGGTTTACTCCCCATCATTATTACCTAACAAACCTTCGGAAGAAATGGCGCACAATTAACATTCCGGTGCGTAGTTAAAGTGATAACTCAGGAGGAAACCAATCTACCACGGTTACAAATAATATGGTACAAGCGATTGTTTGTCAGTTGGGAGGCATTTGTTTTTTTTTGTTTTAATCTAAACAGACTGATCCGCTGGCGCTCGGTTCTTCACGCGCCAGAGCTAAAGAATTAGTAATAGAAATTGCAGAATTTCGATGCCGTAACCCAACGCGACGCGAAAAACAATGACTCGGGGAAGACCGATTGGGCACGGTGCCGACCGAGTTTTCAGCTTCATGGATGGATAATTTGCCAACGATCACCATCGGCGCCTGGTGGGTTGCATCACGATCGTTTGATCTGCACTTAAATGCACACAGGTTTTTTTCTTATTTCGGGGCAATTGTGTTTTGTGTTTCTGTGCGTCACCGTCATGCAGCTATCCAATTCTTGTCGAAAACAAATGGTGTAACATAAACTAAGGTACTAGCTAAAATTTAGAAGAATATTTATTTAAAACTTAAATTACTTAATTAGTCAAATGCAAACGATTTGCATGCGTTCGTCTAGCTTTTAATTGTTTTTATTTTACATTGTAAAGAAATTAAGCGGCCTTCATAAAAACAAACTCTGATTATAATTTCCGTCAGCCTTGAATTTGTCTGTCTTTCTCGCCCTGCTACTGCTCAACGCTTGGGTCTTTCTGCAACCCTTGCTGTGGGATACTTGCCGGGTGACAGTTTTGTCTTGTTTTGGTGTATTTCACTATTGACCTCAAGCATCCCCACGATGATAGAGCCATTAAACGGTTGCGGGTTTTGATATTGCAACAAACAACGAACCGTGGTCCAATCACAAACCCCAAAAAACCCATCGTACGATCATGTCGCGGATCGTACGATTTCATGTTTTAAGGTTCCTTTGTAGTGTTGTTTTTATTTTGACAGGAAAAATGTTTTAAACCCGTTTTTTTCGCAACCTATCAATAAAAACTTGCTGATTTGCAGCGTGTAAAATGGATCCCTCATTTTTGTCTTCCCGTTTTTCTTTTGTTGATGAACGCTTTAAAGAACAAATCAATTCACTTAACGTGGGCGAAATTTAACGTGCACGTATAAATTGATACACCCTGCAGTACGGAACCGCTTGCGCAAAGCTGCTGATACGGCACGCGAAAAGTGTCCGATCGCAATGGCAGAAGGCGGAAAAATGCCCTACTGCCATACCGCGCCCGTGAAAACGTGCACTGGGCGGTTATAAGTTTTCTCGAGCCAACAGCAACAAAAAAAAGACACAAAAACCGTCTTCCCGAGCACCAAAAAAGACTGATGGAGTTGCGCTCCGAACTCATGTGTGGGGTGTTTTAGTTATTGCTTGTTTTTTTTCTGTTTGCACACTTCCAAATGTTGGGTACAGCTTTGCTGACAGTGTTTTATATTTTCAGCACCACCTAGAGGCACACACCAATTGGCACACGCCAAAAGTATCGTACGATCGTGTACGAAAGAATGGTTGGCAAAAGAAGGTTCCTGTTGCCAACAGTCACATTTGCACGGTCCGGTCCATGTGGGGGTTATTGAGGTTATGATGTTCCAGGCGTACGGATATATGGGGATTTCACACACACACTTTCTTTAACACCAAGACGCCATGAGAGATTTTGGGGATGGCGGTGAGGAACAGAACCACCGAAACGAAGGGACGAACACTGTTTGCATAAACTGTGTACGGTTAGCCAGTCCAAAAATAACCCAAAACCAACTCCCAAAATAAAAGAAATAGTGTCTAGGCCCCGTTACTACATGCCAGCCATATTCCGCACGGTGTCAATCGTACTTTCGAGCGGAAGTTTGGTCAGTATCCTGTCAAACGGTGTACCGGACGGTAGGGTTTGTTTCGGAAGGATTTTAAATATCAACCCGTTACGAAAATAAAACCATTGTGTGAAATAATATATAGAGAGTAGTAGTAGAGCAATTGGTAATTCAAAATACAGAAGTAATCTCAGTAGAAGCTTATCATGCAGGGTAGAAATCATCTCATACCGCCCGGTCGATGATAAGAGGTTCTTCTGGCACGAAGCATCGGTGGTTCAGTGGTAGAATGCTCGCCTGCCACGCGGGCGGCCCGGGTTCGATTCCCGGCCGATGCAAAATTTATATTGTTGAAAGCTCTTTTATAAAGTCGTGTGTGAGAAAATGTGCTGATTAAAATAATTTAAAATACGAACTTTAAAAAAAATGTTCTAATTTCCAAAAAAAATAATTTTAAATGTACTTCCGGCGAGGAAGAATATTTCATTCGAAGTTGTCAACAGTTATTCACTAAACTAAACATGTTTTTTTTCTTTACTTACAGCATTATTTAGAGAAAAAACGCTGACGGTACAACAAAGTAATCGAATTCATATGGATCAGACACTTAGCAAGAACATTCATCGTAAATGTTAGTATAATCGTGTAAAGATAAGTCACTACTTGAACGCTTCTGAGTAGGTGTGTGTGCGTGATTGTGAGTAACAAAACAATAAATCGACTACGACCCAACTGGAAAGGATCATTATGGCAGCCGTAGTTTATGGTAACAGTCCGCGGCACAGCAGTCGTCACCATCAGGTAAGATAGTGTACACACCCACTGAAGGAGCCCATCACACACTCTCAACTGCATCTCGCACTTTGCAGGGTCATCTGCTGTCTCAACACTCACCGTACCATACGCAGTCGTCAGCCAGTGCTGGCCAACATCACACACTGCCACCGCCGCCTGGTCACCATTCCCATCACTCGGTATCGTCCGTGTCACCACCGTCGCAGATCATCACACCGCCGACCTCGTACCTTTCCTCCGCCACGACCGCCATCTCGTCCCAGCAATCGGGTGGTCAGCAGCAATCCCAACCATCGTACTATCATCATCACCATTCGCAGTCTGTTTCGCTGCCACCGCAGCATTCACAGACGCTCAGCAGCTACCATCAGCTACGCAGCTCGAAGCGAAAGTCGGCGGTCGAGCTGCTGGCCGAAAGTAAACCGTTCTACGTGAAATCAGAAACGGTGCTCGATCGTCAGCAGCAGCTGCTGAACAAGCGGTCGAGCGGTGGAAGCGGTAGCGGTGGTGGTAGTGGTGGCAGCAGCGGAGGAGGTGGTGGAGGACCATCGCAGCAAAGTAGGACCGGTGTGGGAGATGGTGGAGCTGGTGGAAGTACCGGCACGCTGAGCGGATCATGTAAGTACACAGAATCAGCGAAATAGGACGGGGTTATACAAAAAAACATTCTCTGTTTCCGCCCGGGATCGAACCGGGGGCCTTCCGCGTGTTAGGCGGATGTGATAACCACTACACCACGGAAACAGTCGAGAGGAGGCGCTTTAATACGGATGCTGGCTCTGTAGTATGCACTTAAACAAGTTCCACAAATCAATCCCCTCTTCAAAGATCACTAAAAAGTCAGTGTTACATTTTGCTAGTTATTTTTATTCTTGCCTTTACCGATCGTTCTTCCATTCTTGATAGCCATTTACGATTCGATGGAGTTCGAATTGGATGCTGCGGATTCGGCAGACTCCACCGAAATGGAAGCTTGTCCCATGGCGGTAGCCAACAGTGCGAAGAATGTTGCGAACAGGAACTTTACATCCATTTTGCGTTTGAAGTTGGTGTTTTTTGCTTGGTGCTGTGCTTGCTACAAACCAATGATGCAGAATGTTTCATCGTGCTGCTTCTTTTATACCTCCAGATCAGCGTACGA
Organism: Anopheles minimus; assembly: GCA_000349025.1. Lineage (NCBI taxonomy): Eukaryota > Metazoa > Arthropoda > Insecta > Diptera > Culicidae > Anopheles > Anopheles minimus. The sequence continues at coordinate 16,541,440 of KB663721.1, read as the reverse complement.
GTGAATGCGCTATCACTACCAGACAGTGTAAACCATTTGGCATTGTTTGAAATTTGTTTGCTTTTCCTTTTGGATGCTGGCAGGTGTATATGTTTGCTCAACGTCTGGCAAACATTTCCTGAATGGTAGGGTTCTATTATTTTTGCCAATCAACATCTTCTGTATCGTCGTCATCAGGAGATGTGACGTACGGTTTTGTAATTTAGGGGCGTTTTAAGTTGTTTCTAACAGTTCAATATGCGTTCTGTTATTAAGTTAACCTTAAGATAACCTTGGAAAAGAAACATTCATGGAAAAAGGGAGACTTAGATGAAGTAATCTATCCATTGTGTATATATTTAGTTTAAAAGAACAAAATTCTTGAAATTGTCGAGCCCCCCGGTGCATTTGGAACAGTGCATCGATCAACACGCATCGGTGGTTCAGTGGTAGAATGCTCGCCTGCCACGCGGGCGGCCCGGGTTCGATTCCCGGCCGATGCATCAAAGAAATCCTTTTTTTAATCATTTACCACATCTTTACAATTCTTTTTTTTCCCTACTACTTCACAGACATGGTATCACCATCGAGGACACTGCCATCTTCCGCCGTAAGCCAAGCGCTGCAGCAACAGGTGCAGCAACAGCAACAGCAGCAACAACAGCAGCAATCGCAACGACCAACAAACCGCCGGAGTGCCTCTTCCGGTTCCGATCTGCTGCAGACCAAGTTACGCAAGCTGCTCAACGCTGCGGATAGTAAAGAGACAATAATGCCCCCGGTAGACGTGGGTCTCATCAATTCTAAATACGGACAACCGCTCGAGACGAGCTACATCGGCACGGGAATGGTCGGTGGTGGTGGTGGTGGCGGTGGAATTGCCGGCAGTCTGGATGATATCGGATACATTCAGCCGCCGAAAAACTATCAGCAGCAGCTGACCGTGCACCCGGAGCAACCGAGCGATGTGTCCGTGTTCTTCCCAAGTGCGTTCTTATCGCCACAGTCCTTACCACCGCATCCGGGGGGCGATGACGATCTCTATCTGTACGGTGGGCTGCACGATAGCCTCGTACTGACCGACGATTACCGTGCCATTAGTCCGCCGGCGGAGTATGCGGAGCAGCAACAGCAGCAGCAACAGCAACAACATGGCGGATCTCCCGAGAGTAAACATCCAATGGGAGGTGGCCACAGGTAAGATTTCTCTTTATCCCTTATGCACTACTAACGTGGGGTTTCTTCAAACAACCTTTAATACTAAAAATACTGATTGATTCCAAATTGTCATCTCATTGCAGTCGCTACAACTACCAACGATCGTACTCGCACTCGCAAGCCGTGGTGACGGGTTCCGGCCATCATCCGACCGATGAATCGGACTACTCACCAACACAATCGTACAACATCAACAGCCACAAGTCGCTGCCGGATCTTCACTCGCAAAGCAGTCGCCATTCGCCACACTCCGAGGCGCTCAGCTGCTGTAGTCGGGGCAATCGGTCCAATCGTTCCGGAAGTTCCTTCAATCGGGATTCGGGTGGTTCTTCGGGTCACTATACGCACCACAGCGAACCCTGCTGTAAGCAGCAGCAGCAGCAGCAACATCAACAGCACCAATCAAACCACCACCAGCTGTCACACCTTCCGCAATCCCAAATGTTTATGCAACATCAGCAACAGCAGCAGTCGCATCATCCGCAGCACTATTCGCAGCATCATTCGCAACAACCGCACACGCTGTCCCAGGCCGGGCAGCAGCAGGGTAACGATTCAATGATGATGCTGGGAGACTATCGGCGCGACAGTGGTTCTTCGACTCAGCACAGTGGTAATTCGTACTACGCGTACGGTATTCCTCCGCTGCGCTACGACTGCATCGAGTGCCGGGCGAAAATCCGCGAAGAAGCCGACTGTCTGCTGAACTTCACCACACCGGAGGTGCCGGAAGCGTTCCAGGATGGGTACAGCGAGAAGCAACACCAGCTGCAGCAGCAACAGCAGCACCAACAGCAGCAGCAGCAACACTCGTTGTCCAAGAGTCAGCACACGAAGTACTACGATGATCGTGGCAGGAAGTACTACAAGAACGTACCCGGCCCGCCAATGTCTCCCTTATCGCCGGTGTCTCCCCTCTCGCCACCGGATCAGCAACAGTCGCAGCAGCTGGATCTCAGCCCACCGCTCGGGACGTTCAAGCGGCAGAAGTGTTTGCGCTTCAAGAATCGTAGCGGTCGTCAGTCGGCCGTCAGCAATCCGTCGCCTTCGTCTGGTGGCCGCTGCGGACCGGGTGGACCGGGTTCGAGTGCGAGTGCTGGAGCTGCTGGTGGACAGCTCGATGACGATCGTCGACCGATCCTGCGCTCCAAGAGTGACATCAGTGATCGATACTGGAACCGGAGCCAGCCGGAGCGTAGTTTGCCGGTGGCGGCTGACGTTCGCGAACACCGGGAACGACGTGCGGATCGGGAGCGAGAGCGAGATCGCGATCGTGACCGGGAGCAACTCGTTGAGAAGCAGCGATCGCGCTCGGACAGCCTCACGCAGCTGGAGCGATTCTTCGATCGGCTTGGGCTGGATGAGGAGACGTACGATCGGTACATCGCACCGAAGAGTTCGCTGCAGCAGCAGCGTCGTTCGTCCGGTTCGTACCACCATCATTCGCACCACAGCAATTCGGCCTCTTCCGACATTCATCGCCTTTCGGATGATTGCTCCGGGGGTGGTGGTAGTGGTGGTGGTGCTGCTGCTGCTGCTGGGGCAGATTCCGACGAATCGAGTGCTGTCTTCTTCTCGGACGTGTCGACGATTGACTCGACCAAGCTGCCGGATAGCACGGAAACGGCTAACGGGCAGGGACAGGTGCAGGGAGTCGCTTCCGGACCACAGCTGATGGGAGGCCCGGTCCCGTTGGCAGCAGCAGCAGTCGGTCCGGGACCGCTGATCGGTGCGGGTGATGGTGCACCGCTGCTTGGTGGTGGTGGTCCGGCTCCACTCTATCGTACCAGCGAACCGCCGTCGATCATTGAGCGCAATGCGCGCATCATTAAGTGGCTGTGCAACTGCAAGAAGATGCAGCTGGCCTAGGGCCGTCGACACCGGAGGCGGACACCGCCCCGGTGGTCCCCGCCGACCGAACGCCCCGGCTACCGGCGACGGAATTGAGCTGTGACACTCACTGGAAGGTATCTTGTAAACCCCTCCGCTACCGATGGAGGTTTCGAGATCCGATCAAGCCAAAGACAGAGACAGACAGCCCACACAACAACAGGCGACGCATTAGTTCGTATGCGTGTGGTGTACTTAACGGAGGCAAACTGACCACTAATTGATCGCCAACTGGAAGAAATACATAGAATGGAAATTTAAGTAAGGAAAAAAACGACTAGGGAGGTTAGAAAAAAAACACTCGATACTAGTATAAGTGTAGTAGGTGTAACAAAACAAACAAAAAGCTTCCACGAGGAAGAAGCTTTTCTTTTCTTCGTTTTTAGTTGTAAATGTAGATGCCACGTGATGGGGTGCGAGGGAGATCACTTGATAGATCAAACATACACTGGGAACAGGGCCTGATTGGACTACCTGTGGCTACGATCGGGTTGTGGGCAATGCAGGGTTTGACGCAACGCAAGGTGGTAACGATGAAGGGAAAGTATATTACTGCGGAAGGACACTACACTAATGGGACTCGTTGCACACATCTATATATTTCCTTTTATAATTTGATGAAGTAGCGAACAGTCTCCCTATCCGTGCGAGTGAGTGTGTGTTTGGTGCGGAGAATGGAGCTAAAGTTTATGGTTCGTGGAGCAAAAAACCGGGGGGATCAATCGACACAAAACGGTAGCTAATATGCGCGGTTACATTACACGCCACAAAAGGGGAAAGAGAAACACGCAGGTGTGGTGTGGGGACAGATATAAGGTCGGATGGATCTTCAGTCGTCAATTTCTCAACCCATTACTAGGATGTACTATTTCCATTTTTAACTATACTCTCTGTAAAATACTAGCCCAGGAACACGGGGATGCTGGAAGAGAACGATGGGAGGAAAAAAGAGATAACTGGTAGTAATCGCACACCACCGTAGCGATCACTCTTTTTTGCTCTCTCACTCACTGTCACATTTTTCTGTCTCGTAAATATATACTAGGCCATTTTTTATAGCATTCTTCCCCCTCCCCGTTAGTTCCCCATTCCTTCCATCCTAAAGAGCGCGCAAAGACATCGGACGGATGTCGACCACCGGAAGTCGAAGTACATATTTTCTATCTAAACTTTAACACAAATAGAACGTGTAGTGATCGATCGGGAGGATCATTTCCCCGTCTCCTCCATTCTCCTTCCCTTCCAGCCATAATCTACCATAAAAGCTACCGGTTATGGCGTGCGCCAATTGTTTCAATATCTCCACAGCAAACGGCCGGAAGATGGAGCAAAAAAAGGAATAATGAAAACGCACGCCATTACTGATCAGATCCACGTGCACTATATAGTGCATGCGTGTGTGAGAGTGTAATCAAACGAATTGATAAGCGAACATAATATTTTCTAGTCTAATTTAGTAACTTAAGCACAGAGTTTTAGCAAAACGGTGTCTGAAAAGGATCTTGCCCCACGCGCGTTTACGAAACTGTTCTGTAATTTGGACAGGGTACAAAAACAAAAGAGGGTAACAACACGTCGAAAATCCGAAACTGTTGTGCTGCTGGTAGCGAATAACCGAACGGAATGAAATCAAATTGTTTTCAATCAAACTTACGATTACACACGAAAATCAAAACGGTAGCAAAATATAAGGAGACAAAAGTTTAATTAACGTTGCACGAACGTTGGGGGCATGGAAAACATTCGCAGGTGATTTTGATTAAATAGCAATTAAAATTTCCTTTTTCCCCTTTTGTTTTTTGCTCAACCGGGCTCTGTAACTAGCCGGTTTTAGCTGAGAACTAGCGTGCTCTGGGGACTAAGCATGGAAATGCACCATTAAGACTTTAGCTACATGAAACCCTTAACTAGCCGGTTCCGAAAACGCTATCCGTAGTGGTTAGTAATGTTCAATAGAATCCATTTCAGTTTTGTCTCGTTTCCAGTGTTTTTGCAAAAACCATTTTGGGAACCTTCGTGTACAGTACTGTTGCGCATGGTTCCGCGCAAAACAAAACAAAAATCGAAAAAAAACATACCGAATACCGCTGAAGTGAATCAACAAAAACTGCATATACAAACTCGAACAGCTAAAATACACGGTTTTTACACCACCCCCTTAATACAAATATAGTCCTGTGTTCGGGCGCAACCGAAAACAGTCGTTTCTGTAGCGTAACGCATTCAGCGAGGTAGGACAAAAATAATCGACAAAACGAATACGAAATAACACTTCCGCATACAACACACACAAATATTCAATTACTGATTACACATGTAATGATCAACACACAGAACACACACAGAGCGATTTGCATTAGCAGAAAATAGTGTGACGGAAACAGAAGCAAACAAGCAAGTTACTAATGTCGAACAAATAGAAAAGTAAAGATAAAACCAACAATTAAAATACACTCACAATTAAAGTATACAATCTTTCTGCTAGCTCCTTACAAACGATGCAAACATACAAAAAAAGACAAACAACAAAACACACAAAAAACATACACATAATATTTAATAATATCTAACACGTCACGTAACAAACCCTGCAAGCAACAAAATGGAGAAAAACGAACAAAAAACCTACAATAATATATTTCAATCAAAACTAGACATAGCTGAATACACACAGCGAATAATGTAGCAATAATCTAAGCGAAAAGAAGAAAAAAACACCCCAAATTTCATTTAACACTGCAAAACGAACACATGTACACACAAGACGGAAAACCCCGATTGATAAAATTATTAATACTAAATCAATATTCGTTCCACGCGAGAAAGACACAAGCAAACGTGATGAGAGAAAACTGCTGAAGCAAAACACACACACAAACCCATCGTAAACATTTTCGGGAGCTGTAATAACTCCCCAAACTCTTCAACCGTTCGACTTTTTGCCAAACTTTCCGAATGCCTGCACCTTTAACTCGAAAGTCGACTAGAGAACTTCGACACACCCAGTATCTAATTGCAACAAACAAACAGAATCGGGATTTGATTTGTAGTATTGTACCCAGGGCCGTGGTATAAACAAAAAAATCGACAATGAAATAATATACGGGCAAATATATAAACTAAAAATAATGTAACGAACGCGGAAACGATAGATACACGAGTGTTGCGTAAACGTGTGCGTGTGTACGTGTGCATTGGGGAAAGGACGTGGAAACCGTGGAGGCAGGAGCGCGGGAAATGATTTCTGCAGATGACGCTGTATGATCGACGACTACTTACAACCAGAACACAAAACAAAACCCTTCTTTATATAGGCATGAATCAATAAATCAGAAACGTAATGATGAAATATATTAATGATCAAAATGCTACCCCGCATTATCTTATTTTCGCTTCCGTTGATGACAAGGATCACATTAAAATGCTTTGTAAGATTAAAAATCCACTCAGTGTTTTGAATAATTCAATTGGTACGTAAAACATTCGTGAATACATTTGTTTTGAGTATGCTAAATGACCACGGACACTCTTAGTGAGATGTTCTCCTGTCCTAGAAAGCAGTTGTTACCGAGTGTGTTCCGAAAGCTACGCTACGGACACTAGGTAAATAAGCTTGGAGCGGTTAGTTTATAATTGTGTCTTAGTTAAAATTTCTACTATCCCGGAAGGTATTGTAAAGTCTGAGATGCTGGCCGTATATACTTGGTATAGTATGTTCCGAACTAAAAGGAAACTTGCCATTTCTTTCTTTGGTGTGTTATCATTAGCAAAAAATGAGATATTTCAGTTAAACGGGTGATTAACAGATGCTCTATTAACACCGGTCACAGAGACAAGCATCGGTGGTTCAGTGGTAGAATGCTCGCCTGCCACGCGGGCGGCCCGGGTTCGATTCCCGGCCGATGCATTTGAAAATTCTTTTTTGATGATGCACTCATTACCAAAACGTGATTATCTCAGCCCCCCGTTACTTCCCTCTTCCCTTGCTAAAAACAAACATATTTACCATCATTTTTCACCCTTTTCCAGAATGTTTAAATTCTTTCATGTTAAATAAATTCAAAATCGGGATTATGGCTATAATAGCAAAACACATTATTAAATCTCCTTCAGTTACATTTCTTCCTACACACTTATTTTCGTCCTCGAGCTCCAAACTTTTTGCTCCCTCCTCCTCTACCACGTGCAAAACTACTACCACCTCTACCACCACCACGTTTCTGGAAATGCGACCTACTTGCCCCACCACTACCACCACCCCGTCCACCGAAATGTTTTCCTCCTCTACCTCCTCCTCCTCCTCGGCCACCCCTCTTTCTTGGGTTACGATCGCTAAAGCGTGTCGTTTCCCAGGCCAGCTGCTTAACCGACGATTCATCCTGATTAAACACTTCGGCCTCCGTACCGTGGGCATCGAACAGCTGCTTCTTGGCCGCTTTCTTAATAGAACCACCGCCCTTCTTCTTGCCACCCCGCTTCTCCTCCATTGCCGATTCCACATTACTCTCCAGCAGCTCGGAAAAGTCATCCGCCGCTGCAAACAACGAGCTCATGTCGGCCGTCTTCAGCTTCCGTGCGAACTCCCGTTGGCTTACCATGCCACCGCTCGTTTTCTTGCTCTTTTTCGGAGCCGGTTCTTCCCCGTCCGATTCGTCGTCCTCATCCATCGAACCATCGCCATCGAAATCTTCGTCCTCTTCCAGGGAAATGCTTCCACCATCGCTGAATTCATCATCCTCATCGGTCGGGTCACGACGAACTCGACCGGCACGGGGCCGATCATCATCATCGTCCGATCCCTCCCCGTCCTCCTCATCCTCTTCGCCCACATCGTCCCAATCGTCCAGCCCGTCCATATCGTCATCCTCGTCATCCTGTTCCCCACGACGACCGCCAGACTTTTTACCCTTACCCTTACGCTCCTTCGTCATCTCCTGCTCGAGTTCCTGCATAAAGTCCACCTCCATCTCTCCGTCGACGTCCGCATCCTGGCCGCTACTACCCGGCACACCCAGTGTGTCTAGGTAAGCATCGAACTCATCGTCATTAAGCGAATCCACATCCGATTCGATGTCGTCCTGACCATCTGTTTTACCCTTCGCCGCTTTACGTTCCTTGGCACGCTGGATTCGGTGCCGTTTCTGTTCCAGGAACCTGCAAATTTCAATTTAATTGCAATTTATTAATTGTCCACCAATAAGGCTTAACAACAGGTAGCTTAATTTAACTTAAAATTTAGTTCGACGCTAGGAAGAAATGAATGAAGAGGACTGGGTATAATGGAAAGAGAGGAAACTGAAGGAGGTCAGAGAAGAATGGAAGTCAACATGTTGGGATAAACTGTTAAAGCGGCGAAGGCAGACAAGAAACGATTAATTGGAACCATGCAAAGTGCGCTTTAGAGGGAAAGACAAGAAGTCAATATGTGCAGCGAAAGAAAGGGCGCTGTCGAGGGTCACATCTAAGTCGCGGATGACGTGTACACCTTTGATCAGGACGCCGTTGAGAGAATAACCATGGAGGATAGGTTGATAAGAACCAAAGAAAGAAATGACAGAACATTTATTAAGACATAAATCAAGGAAGTTAGCGGAACATCAACGGGTAAAGGAAAGACAGAAAGGACCAGAAGAAGGTGCTAAACACTTACTTGAAAATGTATTCATCATCTTCCGCACACTGATCCTTGGTGAGTGAATTCACCGGAAGCGCACGGAAACCGGTCGGTACATAATCGCTCTTCCGCTGGGCGACACCGAGTATTCGCGGACGCAACTGTTCCACCCCGTTTTCATCCTTCTGTGTGCGTGGTTTTTTCGGATTCTTGAACGCGAACCGATCGAGGAAACGACCCAGCGAAAAGTCCACCAGCGGATCACCATGGTACGTCAAGGCAGAATCTGCAAGAGAAACGCGTAACCATCAGTCACTACACCACACTGTACCAGTTGCATAGCAACGCATGCCCCTACTTACTAGTGAGAATAGATTGAGCAAACTTTTGCACCGTGGGGTGGAAGTACGAAAGGTAGCGTACCAGTTCATACTTCAGCGTGTACTGTGCCCCGGCAAATTCTGACGACCGACCGAACGCATCGTATCGTTTGGGCATTCGTATCGCTTTGGCCAGTATTTTTTCACCCTCTGCTCCAACTTCCTCCCTTTCTTCATAATTTTCTTCTTGGTTTTTCGGTTCTTCTCGTACAACTTCTTCCACCACATCATCCGTCGGTGGTTCCTGTCCATCCAGCAGCAGAGTTTTACGCTTCCGCAACACCTTGCTGATCACGATCAACGCACCGCACAGTCGAGCAGCCGGAAAGTAGAACGCAATCTGCAGCAAACGCTTCACGAACGCTTGAGCACGCTGCGGAATGGGATCGGTCTGTATCGCCCGATGAAGAATGTAGAAGAAAATGTTCGAAATGCGTGGCCCAATCGAACCCAGCTGGGGATCGAGCATCTTCCGGTACAGTGCATTGTAGAAGCGGTTCTGCTCGCGGCCCTTTCGCTCGATAATCTCCAACAGCAACGATAACCCTTGGCAACCGATCGCAATATCGGCCAAGTGTATCATCCGGTAGATAACGTTCAGCAGCTTCGGATCCACCACCTCCGCCAGGTCCACGTTTCGCTTCACGTTCTTGATCGCCTTCCGGAGGCAGGTAAGAATGGATTGCATGGTGCGCGAATTGATTTCACCCTTTTCGGTGAGAATTTTAAAGAACGAAAAGCATATGTTGACCATCTTCTGGCAGGTTGCGAAATCGCCAAAGGACGCGATCGATGCCAGATAGGCGAGTGCAAAGTGTTGCGCCGATAGGGCGAGATTGTTGCGGAACAGCAGCTTCTCTACCTCGCACGTCACGATGTACGACATGAGCGTGTGCTCACGGACAATCTGTTGCAGATGGTACAGCACTTTCGAGGCAACCTTGCGCGATGGATCACCCAATTTGTTTACCAACGCCGTCAACATCAAACGTTCCATTTCCGGCACGTTTGCAAATAGTTTGGCGGCGAACCCGATCGTTTTCAGCTTACCGTCTTCCTGCCCCGTGTGTAGTATCATGGTGAGATTGCTCACGAACGAGAAATAATGCTCGCGCAACTGATCCTCAAAGTACCAATGGGCGTAAATCGTATCCCGGCGGGATTTATCCAGATTTGTCTGCTTCTGTAAATGCTTCCAATCGGAACCACGCATCGGTAGCGTGATGAGCTTGCGGTGCGGTGGCATCAACGACTTGAGCATCAACTCCGTCAACACCTCGACCACATCCAAGAAACCCTTGTTCGAGGTTTTCACCATGCCAACCAGCGTATCCAGCGCCTGTAGATGACAGAATGGATTGGTCTGCACTAGCAGTGCTCCGGCATTGGCACGATCGCGCATAGTACCCCGTTCCAGTGCACTCTGCAACCATTTCCCATCGGAGGAATCATTCTTCTTCCGCGAACGGCATTCTACCTCGAATGCCGCCCGGCAGACACCCCGCAGTTCCGCTATTTCGGCATCCTTCATATCCTCCATCTCGCCCACCAGATTATACGCTTCGAAATGTTTGAACCATTGCAAAGCCAGTTGGTCCTCGTCTTCACCCGCTTCATTGTCGGAGTCTCCCGTGGATTGTTCGGTGGACGCATGCTTCCGCTTGCTACCGCCGGGTTTACCGGTTGTCTCGGTCGTGTAGTCAATCGGTACCACACGTTGCTCACCATCGTCGTCGAAGACTATTTTGGCTGGGCGGTTTTTCACATCCTTTTTTGCTTGCGCTGCTGGTTCCGTTTCTTCCGATTGCTGTTCAAAGTAGCGCTTTTTCTCACTTTTCTTTTTCGATGTATCCTGTCCGATCGCCATCGTGCTGCGAACGCTGTTTACTTTGTGCGAAACATGTGCACGCAGTCTGACAGTTTGTAGCGGGACGGTTGTCAAATTGGCGCGTGCCTAGTGACAGCGGGTCGGGATAAAAACAAACTGAAACTATTTTTGCAAATCGATTTATTTTCGAGATTTTTTCGCTAAAAATAAACTAGATCAAGTTAAAAATTGAAACAAACCAAATGAACCAAAATAAAAGAGCGCCTTTAACAAAAAATTCCAAAAAATTGTGGTTCGAGATTTTGCCAGTCAACCGCTAGGCAGTATAACTACGCAAATGTCATTATTTGTTTATCAAAACAATCTTGTCGGAGCGATCGCGCGGTGGAAAAAAGTGCAGTCCAGCGTTTCACTTGGTTTGGTGCTTTGCTGCGATAGGCGCAAATCGATACTAAAACCACAAGCGCCCACAAAAAAAACGAAGCAAAATGCCACCGAAACGGAAGTCCACAACCGACGAGGATGACGATGAATATCGCCGCAAGCGTGACCGGAACAACCAGGTAAAAAGCGACCAAAGTTTCATCATCCTCCTTATTCATACATGCATCTCCATCTATCGCCACTCGCCAGGCCGTTAAACGCAGCCGGGTAAAATCCAAAATGAAGACGGAAGAAACTCAACACCGTGTGAACGAGCTGCGGCTACGGAACCAAGTGCTGGAGGGAAAAATTCACAACCAGAAGAAGGAGTTGAAATTCCTGAAGGAGCTGTTTCACACGCAGGCACAGGCAAAGGCAGAAAAGCTGGCCGGGATCAATCTGAACGAACTGCTGCAGGATGAAGAGAGCGACAATGACGACGACGATGAGGGAGAGTGCAGTAAGAAACGCTCCAGGGAACAACCGAAGGGTGAAGGAAGCAAGAGCAAATCTCGAAGGTAGAATGCGGCCGGTGGAAAACACATTTTCGCTGGCCGTTATGCACAGTCCGCGCTTAGTGAACGGATACCGTCGACGGATGAGCTAATCAACCTACTTTAGAGTGGCCGAGGATAGGGATGGTACACGTGTGTAGCGTAAGTGTATTGTTAGGCGTAGTTTTGTATGCTGTACGCCCCAGGGTGCGTAGATCGCGCTCATAGGAAACACGCCTAAAGATAGGCTCTAAAGAAGCGTGCGGGTGGAAGAGAGGACGTGGTTGTAAATTAGCGACCCAGCTCGTGAGGGGCCGTGTGGCCTAATGGAGAAGGCGTCGGACTTCGGATCCGAAGATTGCAGGTTCGAGTCCTGTCACGGTCGCGCAACTGTAAAATCTTTTTTCTTTCGTATCCATTCGCAATAGGTACATTCTTTTTTTCATATGATGAAGACCATTTATTTTAACTCATTTTTTTATTAGAAAGATTCAATTTTATTGTTTTTATTTGTGTTAAATAAAACCTTATCTTCGAACTGATAAAAAAAACGCTTGGTTGGGGTTTTCATCAAAAGGGAAGTTGCCGTTCACAATCCAGCGCACATGGCACTGTTAATCCAGCGTAATACAGCTCTTATCGTTAATTTATCCGACTTTATCGATTGTTTTGGGTTCGTGCTGCATATTCTATCCCTTGCACAGAGAGAGAGAGAGGGGGAGTGGCATCAATTCTTTGCTTCCATCAAATAAAAGACCACTTTACGGGCTCAATAGCGCACCAGGATGTCTTCCAGCGGTTTCCGCTGCAGATCCGGCACGGTACAATCATCCGCTGGATAGCCAACGGGTAGCAACACCAGCAGCTTCTCGTTCGGTGGTCGTTCGAGCAGTGTCCGAAGCATTGGCCCACAGTTTAGCGGTGTGGTAACGAGCGAACTCAACCCGGCACATTGGAACGCGGAGAGCAGCATCCCTGTTGCGATCGAGGTCGAAATTTCGTTGTAGTAATGTTGCTTTTTGTCCGTTCCAGCGGAACTGTCTTTATAACCGTAGGTTTGCTTAAACACCAGCACAAGATACGGCGCCTGCGTTAGGTACTCCTTGATGTGGTTCGTACGTATTGGGCGCAGATCGGTCACCCACTGTTTGGCCATCCGTTGCGTGTAGTTCACAAACTCCTCGGCTTCAATAATCTCCCGTATGTTCGCTTTGATCGTTGGATCGGATACCAGACAGAATGTCCACGGTTCTGTGTGTGCCCCGCTAGGTGCGGTACCGGCCGCTTGGATACATCGTTCCACGATTGCAACATCCACGGACCGTGAGCTAAACTTGCGCACGCTACGCCGATTGTTGGCGATGGCGTAGAACCGATTAGCCGCTTCTAGTGGATCCGTCGCTAGCGTTACTGTCGCACCGCTGTACGGGATGTGTGGTTTTTCCTCCAATGCCGGTACCGGATCATATTCGGCATGTTCCAGATCTGGTGGAAGACATATTTCCGGTTTCAAATTACTTCAACCCTCCGCCAGCACGACATCCCCGACACTCACCTCCCACATACTCGATACCATCCAGTTTGGTGCCACTCTTCTCCGTGGCCGCTGGCTCGGTAATTCTCAGCTTCTTGTTGCGCCCGTACCGATGTTTGTCGTAGAGCGAAATGGCCAGATAGAGACCGACCAGCACCGGGAAGATGTAGTTCCAGTAGGTAACGAGCGCCGAACTGCTGATGAGCGAATCGACAAGATCCTCCAAATAGGAAGCCATGACCGTTGCTATGGATTGCGTAGGTAATTTGATTCTTACCACCGAGAGCAGCGATCATCACCGAATGAAGCCTGCTGATGAACTGGAGAACCTCGCTACTGGCCGAGTGCTGGTCGGGTTTCTCACACACAACACAACCCCATTATCATTGATTCCACCCCTTGCGAATCTCTAACCTCTAACTCGCAGACAGCTTTCGCCTTCTCGTGCCATTTTCATCGTTATCTAGCTTTATCCCGCAGTGCCGTTTCGTTCATTCCCATGCACTATGTGACGTCCACCAGGAGGGGAAACGGCCGTGCATGTGCAACACACACTCACATGCATCCTGCGCCCTCCGCAAACGATGAGCGATCGGTGAAGGTTGGCGAATCGTGTGCCGTCTGTGGGACAAGGGCACGAGGGCCAGAGAGTTATGGTCATGTTTCGCGGTTCAACTCCACATGTAACGATGCTTACACACTGACACACCACAAAATCACAGTGTGGGGATCCGAGAACCGGTAGCGAGAGAGAGGTTCTGCACTCGCTATGTCGTAACCGAAAGGCGGCAGTAAATGCAGTTGCAAACTTGCAACCAAATAATAGAGATCATGCCGATCCAACGATCGCGAATCTTGCTGAGTGGCTTCCCCAATCACTTGTTTATGTTTTGACAAGGGGAGATAATTGTTATTAAGCGGTTTCTCCGTAGGTGAGCCGTTTAATGATAGTTTATCACCACGAAACCATATACCCGGTGCGTGGTTTCAGTGTGCAGTTTATTATTGGGAAGTACTGTCTTAAAACTTCGAATGAATTCCTTCAGATTTGCATGTTCTTGTAACTTTCTTGTACATTTTGAGTTAACCGCTATAATTTTATTTCAAATTGAGCATGCCTTTAAACTCCCGTCTCTTCGTATGAAGGTGATTCCGTTTCAAGACCTTTGTAATTTACCATATCTTTTGTTTCCTGTGTTAACGATAGTAGCGAAGCAGTTGCTCCATCCGAACGATAGTTTATATCTGCTAAGGATACAAGTGCCGATAGTGGAGAATCTCGTCTTACTTCTGATAATGAGACGGACCACAATGTTGGAGTCGCAATAGGTTCAGGGAATGGCATAGAATGAAGCTCAATCAAACAGCTGGCACGATCGATATCACTTGCCTCTTTCGACACATTAGTGCGTCCTTCAGTACCAGTGGTGTGCTGTTCCAATTCCAAAAGATGTTTCAAACGCCGTCGTTCCTGTATCGACTGACGCTTATGATACAGACCATGGTCTAGCAAGTGGAAACAAACTAATATTTTAATATCCCCAACCACAAAAACGATTACCATACGCTACCTTTAAGGAGCTGTTTCAAAAACAATTGTTCCGCCTCTTCATTTGTGTTCCTTTCGGACATTAAATTGCCAAGCAGACGTCTAGGCAAACTATATTAAAAAAAGGAAATAGATATATCCATAAACACGCGAAAGAAAGGATGCTACATGAGAGATGTTAACAACCTGTGGTGCCGCTTTGCTTCGGGTGTCCAGTTTGGTTGCTCCGAAAACGAAAATTCTACCGAAGCTGCCTGTTTCGGCTGTATGTCAGCGTTCGAAGGCTTTGTGGTGCACTTTTTACGCTGCTTTTCCAACCAACTTTGCCAAGTGCTCAACATGGTTACGGATTTCTTCACTTGCAACTGGGTTTCTACTGCGAGTACTACTAGCTAACTGAATCAAAAACTCAGAAAAATAGCCTACATGATCGGCTGCGATTGATGTGTTGTCTTTTGTTTCTAATCTTCGAATCCCCACGAAACAAATTTAGTCGGTTGCTTCGATATTGCGTATTCAGGAAATTTTCCACTCCAAATGAAATTGATTACAATTGCATACAATCGGGCGCAAACCGCTCAATTTGGAATCAAAACATCTGTCGGATACATCCCCACATCAATTTGGCTGCAAAAAAAAACAAATACTATTATGCGTATATAAATACTAAATTAAGGACTGAGCACTGAAGTGCAACATTACCCACTCTATATTACTCAAATGCTTTATTACGCCATTGTATCTTCAGTTAAAACGGTCAGAGTGCAATTTCAGACATGAATTCAAATTGTATGCTCCTAAATGTAGACAATGCACGTGTTTTAAGGATAAGGTAATTTCTAGGCATAGGATATTTTAACCAACACAAACACGAACGAACGGGTTTATTTCATTCCTAGAACAAATAAGTTCTGTGAATCGCAAGCAACCGGACACATTGTTCGCGTGTATCATTTGATTCCCTCCACTCAAAGCGACAAGACGTAAATTAGTGCAGAAAAAGAAACATGCTGTCCTCCTGGCAAAGTTGGTTGGATAAACAACGTAAAAAGTGTAATAAGTTACGATGGAACAGTTGTGTACAACCGGAAAAGGCAGCATCGACTGAATTCTCTTTTATTGACCATACCAACTGGACACCGGGATCGCCCCATCAGAGGTAATCCATGCAGTCCCGGAACTGCACTATTGTTGGGTCCTAGTTGTGCATTGGATCAACGGTGATCTTCTATTTTGTGTTTTGTTTCACAGCTTACCTCGCCGTTTGTTCGGCAACTTCCGATCGGAAAGGAACATCAACGAAAAAGTGGAACAATCGTTTTTGAAACAGTTTCTCAAAGGTAGCGTATCGACATCGTGGTGTGTTTTGTGTACGGAAACATAATTATAAGTAATGTGACTTTTCTCATTTTCCAGAACATGGGCTGTATAATAAGCATCAAACTATACAGCAACGTCGACGCTTGAAATGCCTACTCGAATTGGAACAACGCACGGCGCAAATGCTTGCCGAGGAGCGTGCAGATGTGTCGATCGTAGCAAGTGACACCGGTCTGCGGACATGTTTGATCGAGCTTCACTCTATGCCATTCTCTGCACACAACGCTTCACCTCATCAATTGCGATCCTTTGCATCGCCAAAACTTCGGCGAGGTTCTTCACTATCGGCACTTGCATCGACAGCAGCAGATACAAACCATCGTGATGAAACGTGCATTTTGGATGAAATGACTGTTTCGCTACCTACTATTGCACAGGAAGCGAAGGATACGGCCAAGCCCAAATGTCTCAAAACGGTTTCATGGGAAGCTTCAGCATCGAGCGGAACTAGACCCTGTCTAGAAACAGCCGTTTAGCGCGCTTTCCACTTGATGTTGGTAATTATTTTTTTATATAGTTTATAATACATACGTTCAATATGAATAACATAAATCATACATGAAATAAAAAAATTCACTGTGTTTAACACATTGCGGTTACCATAACAGTGGAAAGCGAGATGGTAAACTGGTGAGTGGAAAGCGTTCGCGATGCCAACTCGGTAAGTAAAATGTATTGGTTGATAAAAACCAAACCAACCACAGCAACCATCGTTCTTCATTTGCTTCATTTGATTTCCTCCATTCAAAGCGATAAGACGTATACCAGTGCAGAAACAAAAATGTTGTCCTCCTGGCAAAGTTGGTTGGATAAACTACGTAAAACGTGTAACAACTTACCTCGCCGTTTGTTCGGCAACTTCCGATCGGAAAGGAACACCAACGAAAAGGTGGAACAAGCGTTTTTAAAACAGCTTCTCAAAGGTAGCGTATCGACATCGTTGTATACGGGAACATAATTAGAAGTTTATGTGAATTTTCTCATTTCAAAGAACATGGGCTGTATTATAAGCATCAAACTATACAGCAACGTCGGGTCTTGAAATACCTGCTCGAATCGGAACAACGCACGGCGCAAATGCTTGCCGAGGAGCGTGCAGATGTATCGATCGTGGCAAGTGACACCGGTCTGCGGACATGTTTGATCGAGCTTCACTCTTTGCCATTCTCTGCACACAACGCTTCTCCTCAATTGAGATCCGTGGCATCGCCAAAACTTCGGCGATTTTCTTTACAATTTGGAAGCAATTTGGATGAAGTGACTGTTTCGCTACCAACTACTCCACAGAAAGCAAAGGATACGGCTAAGCTCAAATCTCGCACAACGATTTCATGGGATGCTAGCGGATCTAGACCCTTTCTAGAAACAGCTGTGTAGCGCGCTTTCCACTTAATGTTGGTTATTTATAGTTTTTTCATAGTTTATAACACATTGAATAACATAAATCATACATGAAATAAAAAAAATCACTGTGTTTAACACATTGCGTTTACCATAAAAGTTAACTCACTCATCGTCCGGAATTTTAATACACACAAACGAAAATGCGCAATGCGTTTGTGTCCAAAATATGGAAACCAAGAAAAATCCTAGAAACAACACGATTTGTCCCGATTCTGAACGCAATAGCATGGCGTTGTTCACTGTGTACTAAAATCAGCGTTCCTTGCCGTACTAAAAACGCTGTCAAAATTTATACTCGTACTAACAGCTCCGAGCGGTACACAATCCCTGTGAGCAAGATCGTCGAGAAAGTGCGTATTTAAAGAGAAGAAAGCTAAAGTTTTCTTAATTATCATGGGTAATTGTTGTACATGTTGCGTTCCGAAGTGTTTTCCCTGCTGTGGAAAGAAACGGTGCGATGGACTTGAAGCACAGCCGTCGGAAACAGCACCGTCAGTGCTGAGTTGCACGCACACTCCCGTTGGTGATGCAAATGGTGCTCAAACATTCCAGGTAAGTTGAGCGATTCCTCGGTCCCGTTTAAATGATGCAAAATGTAGCTGTGATGTTAATTGTCTTGCAGGAACTTGTCGACTGCTTGACACAGCAGTCGGAGAAGAAACGGAAAACGAATAAATCCAAGAGAAATCAAGGATCGTTGGCCTGTTGGATGGAAAGGATGTTGTGTTGTAGACTATTCGGGAAGCCGCCGCCGGATTCCGCATTTTGGATAGACACACCGCAAGGTTATTTGGAACGCCGGTATGAAGATATTTAAGGGTGTACACTGCTGTATGGGAAGTCGGTGCATCGTTAAACAAATTACGGACATAAGCTACAAAGTAGCAAGGACATCATACTGGCTTCAGGAAAGGAATCATACCGACTTAAAGTGAAGGAAACCATCAGCTAAGCTCAGATATATCACAATTAAGCATAAGGTTGACAAATGATCGTCAATTTCTAGAGTTAACCCTAGTGTTTCAACCGAAAGAAGATGTTTTCTAGTGCATACAACACTAGAAGAGAATGAAAAGACTTAGATAGAAGCTGAATGAAGTAAATATTATACTGGGCGGTAGATGGAAGTCAAAGTAATAAATAATCAAATAAATGGTTACTATCATTGCGCATAGTTTTACTGGGCACATCCTGGCCAACTAACACCTACTGCTACAGCTTATCAATCCAATCCGGACTAAAAGTGTACTTGCTTCAACTGCATAAAGGATTCCAAAAGGATAGGCACAAACATTATTTCAAATGCCGTGCTTCGCATGATCACTTTGGAACAGATGCGCCAACTTCGGATGCGATCACCACGTCATGAAAATGTTACCGGACAATTTAGCAAATTTTTGTTTCTGTTGCCATCTCGGTGGTCCGTACGTTTCTTTCAATGCTTCCACAAAACACCATTACAACGGTGGGGGATTTTTTTGTAACTTCGGGGTTTCCCTCGGCCTTTACTACAGTGTTGTTTTATTTGATTTGTTTCGGCTTTTCATTGTTTTCTCCTTCTTCGTTTTCCTTTTCCTACACTTTACACGCCACATATGATGAAACAAAAATATATAAACTCGACACAACGGAGAAACACCGTAATAAGATCGAACAGATTAGGGAATTCATTTTGAATGAATCACAGTGCCGGTTACTGTATTGTGCCACAATTGTTTTTAGTAGCATGTGGTAGTGTGCCCTACCATCCATTTCGTCTAGTGCCCTTTTCTTCTTCTGCTTTAGCGTAATACAAAATAACTAGCAAATAAACATGTCTCTTCCTTTTATAAACGTAGATAAAAAAAGCTGTGCTTCTTCCACACAAAATACACTCACACACATAGTATATGTTATCAAGCGCTGCTTGGCTGTGGCTCGAAAAAGGAAAAAAACATTATACTGTACGTGCCCAAGAGAAGATGATATGTTAATGCTTCTGCCCCTATTGTCTTTCAGCGATGCAATTTCACTATACCTTTCATCATTTATCTACTGTATGTTAATGTCTTCGCGGTAAAAGACACTCGCCCTCGCTCAGCGATCTGCTTACTAATTGCAAATATATTGCTCTTATGATAAGTAATAAACAAAGGGAGGGGTCCGTGCAAAGCACAGTCTCACACCGGACCCACACACCACAAACAATCGGACGGTTGTTATGAGAGATTAAAAAATCGGTCGATTGGGCGGAATGAATAATATATAACAATGCGACATACACTAAACTATGCTCTAATTTAACGAGAACCTTTTCTCCCTTGGGACGGAATACATTGCAATTGCGGAATGCGGACGTGTGCTTACTGATATCTGCTACATTTTACTACTACACGCTACTTAACAACCTTGGAAGACCACAATCATCGTTCAACCTGCTGCACACTTCTCTCCGGATATGTAGATTTAAAAAAAAACATAAATTTTAACAGCTAGTGATTAAAAAATGGCCTAACCCGTCCTGAAGGCTACGCGTGTTGTGAGAGTGTGCCCAGCTCTGTACTATACAACGTTCCGGAATACTTTTAACAAATACCTACGGACCATATGCAGGAGATAAGCGATAAATCTTTTGATTTTAAACGTGATAAAACGGACCGGAACGAATGGATTGTGCATTTAAGTGATATGCTGTCGGTAAAATACTTTACGCCTGCGCAGACGCGCATAGCAAGATGGTCAACAGTAAGGCAACCTGTATTAATTGGTCCTGATTGGTAGAGACGCACGAGCTGTGAGCGCTTGTTTTTTGTTGGCGATGGTGCGAAAGAGAAATGTTCTTAGTAGTAGGAAACCGTACAAACACATAGGAGCACTGATCTTGTGCCATTTTGACTGCCGACACTAACTTTCTACTAGCTCTGAAACGCTTCTAACCGATTCGGTCATGTGCGTCGGTATAAGCCAATTCGCGCGTGCACTACACTAATTCAAATTGATTATCTCTAGTATGGATTGTTAACGCCAACTCGGGGCGCCAGCAGGACCTCCCGTTCTATGCCGGCCGTGGCATACTGTTCCGCGCATAAATACTATATTTACAATCAGTACGTTTTGTTACACTATATGCTACTAGCTGGACGCGTGATTTCAATTGGACGGAATGTTTGAGAGTGTTGCGAGAGACAGAAATCTCGATTACTATACCTTTTGTGTGTTTGTATGTCTACACTTAAAACGCTCACTTCACTAAACATCGGTGCTGTGCGTTTGGATGCGTACCTTCTTAACGCTACCGTTTCGCTGCATTCGCGGTGATTGATTGCCACCGGAGTACCCAGGATTCCGGATGCCCAACCCGTCCGTGGTCGAGTTTGGAGGGCGTGGTTTCTTGAGGCTCGATCGTAACGGTGTTCTCGTAACCGATCCGGACCCGATCGTCGAACCGTTCGAGACGGTCGTGACGGTGGTGTTGACCGATTGCATACTACCATTCATGCCGGATGAGTATGGCCGCCCGGATGAATCTGTTACTGCAATGCCTGGTAAGGAAAGAAGCAAGTAAGGAATCAGCGTATGTCCCAAAGGTTGGTGTGCTGCAGTGCACCTTTTCAACACCTACCATTAGGATTGTGTGACGTCTCTCGGAAGCCGGGATTATTGTAGGTGGAACCGGTACGGCCTCCAGCTCCTCGTCCGTTGGACGTTGCGTTCGAGAGCATCGTTGGGTCACCGTCGGGTCGCTTCGTGAGGATACGATCGTACGCGGCCAATGCGAGAAGCGCTAGCGATAGGGCCGTCACTAGAATCTGCAGATAGAAGGAGATCCCCCGAGTGATCTGATACCCACGGGCATTGTCATCGGTTTGCAGTGCAAACAGAATTGCAGCCGCTATGGACAAACCGGCAGCCAGCACGGTTGCGACTAGCTTCAGCATTACCAGAGCTTTGTAGCTCATACAGACACGATCGCGGGATGATATCATCGCTATCTGGATGATGCTCAGGACGCAGAAGACCCCGAACAGTGCGCATCCACCGACCGCCAACAGGCCGCTCACAAACACAACGGCTGAAATAGAATGAAACGTAAAAAATTTTTTTTTAAATCCAACACTGAAAAACTTTTTTCATAGCTAAGAGATATCAAGGTATTAAAAGTTAAGTATATAAGCTTGTACTGCACCAATTCCCAGATCATCAAAATGAATCTCTTTGCAGAGAATTGGATCGTTAAAGGAATCATTTTCTTTTTCAAATGTTTGTCCGCTTTACTGATTATCAAATAAATTGCCGTTGTTGTAGTACAAAAATCAGTGCTCAGCCTCAATAAGCTCTCTGCGATGCGTCGCTTCCCTCACTGATCCGACACCACTACATAGCTACCCATAAAGATCAGCACAGTTTATGAAGCTCTCTTTGTCCGATAAGAGCGTTTCAAAGGCATTCACGCGTTCGGTATAGCGTACCATCGATCAGTTAGTGTTCGTAGATCGTTGCAGACCTATCAGTTTTTCGGGCAATTGTTGCCCCAAGTTGAAGATCGCCATGTTGTTACTGTGGGGACAAATAGTTTTATTTCTAGCGCTAGTGCTCCCGTTCATCAACGGTTTGTTTATCAACCCGTACGAAAAAATCTGGCCTCGTGGCATGTTTGAGTCAACTCCGACGGAAGGAAACAATGGAGAACCTCTGCTGCTAACACCCTACATCGAGAGTGGAAAAATAACCGAAGGTCAAAGTGCGGCACGGGTCCAACACAGCCGCATTCAGGGCTTCGAATCGTATGCCGGGTTTCTCACCGTCGACAAGCTCTTCAACTCAAACCTTTACTTCTGGTACTTTCCGGCAAAGGCGAACCGCACAACGGCACCACTCGTTCTCTGGCTGCAGGGAGGTCCCGGCGCATCATCTCTGTTCGGACTGTTCGAGGAGAATGGACCGTTTCGTATCACTCCCGATCTGCAAGCGGTAGAGCGAGAGCACTCATGGTACGAGAATCACCATCTGCTGTACATTGACAATCCGGTAGGGACGGGATTTAGTTTTACCGACAGTGACGCGGGATATGCACGCAATCAGGTACAGATCGGGGCAGAACTTTATTCGGCTGTTGTGCAGTTTTTGCGGCTTTTTCCGCAACTACAATCCCTTCCGTTCTACATTACGGGGGAATCGTACGCGGGCAAGTATGTGCCTACGTTGGGATACACAATTCACCAGAAGAATGCCGACCCAACGTCACTTTGGATCAATCTGGCAGGAATGGCGATCGGTAACGGGTACAGTGATCCGGTGAATCAACTCAACTACGGTGAATATCTCTACCAGCTTGGATTGATCGATAGCAATGCGCTGGAACGATTCGAACAGGATGAGCAGAGCGTGGCAACTTGCCTTGCCAAGGACAACTATCGCTGTGCGTATGACATCATGGACGATTTGCTCGATGGTGATGCGAACGGTGGAAATTCATTCTTCCGCAACGTAAGCGGGTTCGTAACGTACTACAATTATCTGCACACTGCTGAAGATCCTACCGATGCACTCTATCTGGTAGAGTTCTTAAACCTCAACGAAACGAGAAGCGCCCTGCACGTTGGTGATCAACCGTTTCACGATCTCGACTCGGAGAATAAGGTCGAACGGTTCCTGGAGGAGGATGTGTTCGGGAGCGTTGCACCGTGGATTGCCGAGCTGCTGCAGCACTATCGGATCATGTTCTACAACGGGCAGCTGGACATTATCTGTGCCTATCCGATGATGGTGAACTATCTGCAAATGTTGCAGTTCGATGGGGCCAACTACTATCGAAGCGTACCGAGAGGCAAGCTAGAGTTTGATGGTGAAATTGCAGCATACTTTAAGTTGGCCTTCGGGCTGGTGGAGGTGCTGGTGCGTGATGCGGGTCACATGGTACCGCGCGATCAACCCAAATGGGCACACCAATTAATAACGGCGTTTACGCATCCGAGCTCGGTGGATGGGTTTGTTTAGAAATATTACTGATATTTGAATTTTTATAAAATATCCCTTTGAAAAGTGCTAATTTTCATGCAATTATGCCTCTAGCGCATTGGATTGGAAGATATAACTAAAAAGTTAGGAAAGACTTCCCTGATCTGATAATAAATTGTATTCTTCCTCTTTCTTATAGAACACATTACTTGCTAGCAACAAATAAAATAAAATTAAAATAAAAAAAAAATCATAAAACCTAAAAGCAAACATTTCCAATTACTCGCAATCTTTGTACCAAACCTCGTCAATGCTAAGTGGGAATGACTTGAATATAGATCTTGATGTAGCTACAGCTACTCATTGAGCTGGTACTGAGGTATTCTAATGTACTCCAATAGATTTTTCAACGTAATCCTAAGTATATATTACTTTACTTTGATTCCATATTTTCCATCCTCAAAGGAAGGAGGTAGACCCTCGATTTAGTGGAGATGTTATCCCGAAACGTTCTAGTTTTAACCTTTTTTGAGTGATGAGTTTGATCTTGTTAGTACATTGATATAGCACTTAAGTCTACTATTTCTCCAATTTCTTTTACTTACCATCCGGTTTGAAGCGTCCAACATCACCGCACCGTTCCCGATAGCTGAGCACCTGACATTTTTGCCAAGGACCAAAATAACCGCGATCCTCTGCAAGGGGGACAAAAGACAAAACCGGAATTAGTACGGCTATGAAAACAAAAGCTTGCTCCGTTTGTCATCCTACTCAGCACTAACCTATGCCACGGCCCTCGTAGTACGCCCATACCGGCACCCCGACGGCTGTCGCACTGATGACCAGACAGAGGAATCCCACCGAGGTCACTATCACGGCGTAGATGTTCGGCTTAATTCCCGCCATGGTGCTGGTGCTGGTGGTGGTGGTACTGTCGCTGATGAAGGTGGTAACGGACCGCTAGCTGTTCACGCGAATGCTGTCGCATCTCGCGCGTTACAAGTTTGTGCCCTTCCTGCTCTTGCCGGTGTTATACCACTGGATCCGCAGCGAACTCGCTGCAAACACCGACCGCGAACCACCGCAACCTTCGTTCCCGCGAAATCGAAGGACGCAAGAATGAACGATGGACGCGCTCTTTGTGGATGACTTTCTTCTTGTCTGTGATTTGTCCAGTTAACTGCCCAGACAGGGAGCTGCGGATCGGTGCTGTTAATTACGGTTCAAGTTGAAGCCGTCGCCGGTTAGGGGTAGGTTGTGACCGGTTTATGCACATCAGGGGTAAGCTGTGATCGGTTCGAGCGCTTGGTACAGATGATAAGACAAACGACGCTGAAAAGTAAAAACAGAAAGAAACAAATCAATTAACGGAACGCGAAGACTAGTTCCTTCCCTTTTTTTCCCCACCCCCGGAGGCGACGGCACCGACAGACACGGACAGTGAATTGTTGATGAGTTAAACGATTAAAAGCGCGTGCCTGAGCCGTTTTTCATCGCTCGTGGTCGCCTTATAAGTAGACCTGCATACGGACACGAAGTGGAGGAAACCGCCCGAAAACCTCAACACAACTCTCACTGACAGATGTGTACCGAGGCACGGCAACGTTTTTCCTGTTCGGTATGACACGCGGCCACCGTCCCCCGCCACAACGTCTGGCGTTCCCCAAACGTGGAGTTAGCTGCGATTGATAGTTTGGGAAAGCAATTAAAATTCCAATTCCAACGATTGCATCGGGAGCATGCCGTGGTTGGACTGCACAAATCGGTGAATAGCAACGGCAACGGAGTGGCGCACTGACTCTTTTGCATATCCGGCGGGTTGATTGCAATTAGTCTTGGGTTTTCAATGGCACATTGTGTTTGAAGGGTTAAATTGCACCAAATGAATTCCCGGGTGATCGTATTTACCACAAGGTTGATGAGTAAATGAGACTTCAATGAATACCTTACAAAGAAGTATGTGTTTCATCCGCAAGATTAAGGGTAAATTTTCATTTATCACACATAAACTGTGTTATGAACTACTTGAGATTAAAAGTAAAAAAAGTATGTTTTTTGGGAAATTAAAGAGTTTTTCATAATTGTATACCTTAATTCGGAATTAAAACCTGTCTCTCAAAACTATTGAGTGATTTTAATGGTCATTACGACAAGTAGTAACCGGATCTTCTGATACTACGTTGATCTCACATATTGCGACTCTGCGTAACCGGCCAGTTCCAGAGCAGTAATGGGAGTTTTTTTATGAATATTTGGTTCATAATTTCACATAATTGAGAAGTAAAAAAGGAGATTTGCGCATTTTAATTGTAATATTGAATCCCCTTGAAAAAGCTAGAATTTTTGAATGCTATATTTTAGATTTCTAGGATCGTTAGCTCTTCTTGTGAAATTATCATGGATGTCATATCTTCAAGACCACTTACATGCCAATATAGATAATCAAGTTTCTGTGAATAAGCTTAAAACTTAAGACCATTTTCTGATATAATCTAACCATCCCCATTGCAGAATGTTACGCACTGCATTTGAGGACGTGTACTAGTCGGAATTAGGAGCACAACTCATTGCCCTGTTTTCCAGCTTTCGCAGTCTGTTACTCTGCGTCTATCGACGAACAGAAAACAACGCTGGGGATCACTGTTGATCAATAGAATTGAATTTTTCCAAACTATAGGGTGTTGGAGAATTGATGAATTTGAATAAGAACTCCTCTATAATATGTACATATTTTTTCTTTTATAGGCACTACAACCTCGTGAAGTCTTTGGATTGTCATTTCTAGCTTTCGTGACTTGTCTCTATCCGCAACCGGATAGTCACTTCGATTGGGAGAACGGTTCGGATCGGATTTTGTACAAGACTTGTCGTGTGAGACTGGCGCTGCTACTAACTTTAAAACACTTCATAGAATATCGCCCAACGTAATTCTGTCCTACTGAAACCAATGTTGTGCAAAGACACCTATCTATCGGGGGAAGTTGTTTCGATTCTACGAAACATGGCGTATAAGAATGTGACTCATTCTCTTGGAACACACGCTATTATGCGTAATAAATCACAGTCCATTAAGTAGAACCCTACATTGATAAAGTGTAGACGGCACCGATCAGGTTGATCGTCTGAATGTCAAACCGATCTCGATCGGTTCCTTCGTGAACTCATGACAATCTTACCGCATAACGGATTTCAAACAAAGCTACCTGTTGTTAGCTGATGAGGTAAGAGTTGTATAGAAATTTCCACCTCCAGCGTGGAATAGTGTGATCTCTAGAACATATTCACTGTACCTCACCACCACTCCGAATGATCATTTCATCTCCGGCAGCTGTTTACTTTGAGCTTTGTGAACAAAGTTGTACCTTCTGGTTGGACAATAAATACACGTCTAAATGGACAGTTGTTTAGGGGTTGTACATTTCATCATGAACTCATCACCTCACAGACCGCACAACTCTATAAACTGTCATCTGCTAACGATGACAACACATCAACGTAATTATGATGATGATGGGAAGGGTGGTTACGTTTAAAAGTAGACACCCTTTCTGGACATTTATGAGCACCACGGTCAGCAAGACTCGTACTCACAACAAGTAGGTATTCTGGCCAGAGACAAGTGTCGTCATTCGAACGCCCACGTTGCTTATTGCCAATGGTCCGGTGCCGACCCATAGACTTTGCCTCTCGGCAATACCCTCGCACAAGGTGAATCTTCAATAATGAAATTAATATACCATCCCAGGAGACGGCCAGCGGCCAAGATGTAGGTTAGGGTTGGTTTACCCTTGGTGTTATCCGATAGTACACCCGATACACCGACAGTGACACAATATACGAGAACCTTTTTCTTTTTTTGAATTAAAATTAAACGGTACCGGATGTGTTCTTTCGCTTGTCTGTCTCGCCCTTTTCCCGAACACAATTAAAAGCGTGCAGCTATTTTTGTTTGCTTTTTGCATCCAGCAGCTTAACACAGTTAACAGTTGATCTTTGGTGCTTTGAGGGACGATTGTGCAAGGGTGTACAATTACGCCCTTAAGGAAAATTGCAACAGAACATTTTTTGTTGTTGAGGCAACAGTTCAAGGGAAGAGAATGTTATTTCGAAAACATAGAGGGAAAAGACCGCTTACCCTTTGAGGCTGATGTAAATTTAGACTGCAATATAAAACCAATGAGCAATAAAAAGTAGTAATTTAAACCGCGATTCGATTACTTTCAACAGTCTCTAGAAGCAATAAAACAAAATCCTTCTCGATGCCGACAACCAATTATTCTAAGCGTTTCCATTTTTCCCCAGTCATTCTAACGCGAAATAATTATGCTAATTGATGGAAATGAAAACATATTGCGTAAGTCTTACGGCGCACTTTTCGAATGACTCCGCTTCTCTCCACTGAATAAAGGGAATAAATTAGCACTCTAGAGCACGAAAGCTCTACGCCTATGCTCCCTATTACCCTGCCACCTGTTACGCGTACCGAAACTGGAACGTAACTTTATTCTACTGGGAGTAGCATTAATTTTTCCCACTACCATTGTGTCAACCGCTGTTTTGGGTTGAAGATGTGCAATATTGTATATCCAAAAACAATTCCACATACTTTGCGCAATAATATTTATGGGGTCATTACATTGTTGTGCCTGGTTGTTGCATTGTTTCGAATAGGAAAGTGTTCCAGAATGGCAGAGTACGTTCGATACACCAGCTACAGTGTGCAACTGCATACACGGAATATCGGATGCACTTGCGTGTGTGCTGTGTGATGCACAACCGAAGGTGAGGTACATCATTTCGGCGAGAGAGGAATTTACAACGACGCAATATAGCAAAATGTAAGAAAAACACAAGGGCCGACAAAACAGTACGGCGAAGTAAGTGGGGGTTAAGATGTTGACACGGAGGGTAGGTGTGGTTTGAAGTGGTCATCTCATTTGAATATCGTATGGTGTGGAGTAATTTTCTGACCGTACTTTTGCACGTTTGTATGTGTGACGGGTGGTAATAGTGAATCCCAAGCGAGACTAATTGGCTACATTCAGCGCCGTAAGGAACAATGAGAATTGTGTTGGATGCATTTTTTGTTGTTGGCATTTTGGAGGCGAAGTAAATATGGGTCATACGTGCTGGGTACATGGTGCACTGTCTTATCAACTGCATCATCTTTTTTATACATTTAAAATAAAAATTATTAAACCACTTTGTTTTTCTTTAGTGTTTACACCCCTATTATATATTGCTCCGCTCTTAAGGGTTTGATGTAGGACGGGAGCAGATATCGGAAAATGGGACGAAAGTTCAGATGGTTAAATCAATTTATCAATCACGGTTTGGTAGCATATTCCTAACCTAGTCCAGAAACCGTCCAATTTCGACGACCTTTCAACAACACTCCCAGACCCCATTCGGCGTCATCAATCTGTTGCATTATGCAATTCGATCTATTTAGCTGTGCGCTTGTGACCGATAAAGCGCCCGTATCCATTTCTATATAGAACGAATAGGTGTTTACAAAAGTTCTGGTAGGATTTCGATACAATTTTGGTTTGATTATTTTTAATTTATAGTTCAATGACATTTCCTACAAGAAATTGGCAATGCGTCATTTACAAGATTATTGGTAATAACATAATCTCCAAACATGCGAATAAAATGTTTTCAGTAAAATGTTTAGTGTCTAGTAATGGTATGATAATTTTGCTCAATTTAATATGAATAATGAATGAATAGAATGGAAACTTATGTCTGAATTGTTTGAAATGGTTATTTAGTACTTCAAGGGGCGATTCGGTAGCCGAGGCGACAACGTTGCGGTCTTCGAACGAAAGGACCGGGGATCAAACCCCATCCGTACCCCTATCGTGAGGGCTGACTATCCAGATACGTGGTATCAGTAAGGCTAGTAAGCAATTATTGTATATAGCAGGCCAAAAAAGATCGATCCGCCAAGAAAGAATAAGAAGGGAATTCAATGTTTTGATATTTTATTTATATTATATCTTGTAATGATGTACATCAACTGCTTGTCAAATAGTATTCATTTAAAAGGGATATACCACACAGATCAGTTGTCGGAAAATGTTTTGGAGTAAAGAGCCATCTCTTATTACAATACTACATATCGAAAGCAGTTTGAAAGAGGCCTGTGCTTTTTCGCACTGGAAATGTTCGTGCATAAATTTAATAAATTCGAGTTTTCCATTCTGACTAAACTCTTAAACTTTGGTTGTACAAACTACTGATCGTTGCCTATGGAATATAGGAAATAAGATCTCTAAAGTTGGTCGTATATATTGATTCAACTAGTTTTTAAATATTTTTAGTGATTGTATTATATTACTAAACTGGCAGTTTGACACAAGCCTAAAATTCGCCGTATAGAATATTACAAGAATTCCATAGTTTCTAAAAAAATAGAATTAACTTGCAATATCCCCCCCAAAAAACTTCCTCTAACGAGTTCTAATCATTTGGGTCAATCTCTTTGAAATAAGGAACTGTATATCTAAAGAATATATCAATATTTTAAACTTTATATTCACAAACAACTTTTGCAATAACCTAACACAAAAAAACACCCCACAACCACCGCAACGCCATCATCGATCTCGTTCTGTAATAGAATTTATTAGAACCAGACCCATCACCCTTACAACTCCAAACCACAATCGCTCAACCGTGAAACTTCACCAGCATGATGACACAGACAGTAATGCACGGAAGGAATTCAGTCCCCCTCCTTCGTGGGGGTCGATACTTTGTTTGAAGTTTTTCCCGTTGATCGATTTCGTAATCCGTAAGTCACTACAACTTCGCCATACAGAACGCCATTTTAGCAACGGAACAACGCACGGCAAGATGTACGAAACGGGACATGTCCAACCATCCATTCTATCCCGCGTCCCTCCTCACACCCGTCGAAACGTGTGTACCAATTAGAGGGATTTGTGGTGGAATTAGACACCGCATAGGAATTTCCATTCTAGCTCGGCGCTTATTTGCCTTCCAAAAAGCTTCCAAAAAGTGCCCGAATCTCCGAATCGGAACTGAGCTGTAAAATCGGGCGGAAGCTAATGAAGCGGAAAGCGTCATGAATCTTCGGCCACAACGCTCTGTTGGAAGGAGTTCCGAAAATAAACACTTCTCAATCGCAAGAATACAAGCTTGCCAGCTGGAAGATACTTTGTGTTCCAATTTCTCACCCCCTTCTTCACATGCACACACACACACACCCTACATATGATGACAAGTCGGGCACTGGGGGATGAGTTTTTAATTTCCTGACGAGCAGCAGCAGTTGGTGGAACGGCACACCATCACAAGCAGCACCACGGTCATTACTAAATATCGGCGAAACATGGAAAGGAAGTGGAAAGATAAATCACGCGTGCAATTGCTTCACTTAGCCCCCGTAACTGTTTCGGCACCCCTCTAGCCGGGACCGGGAGGAGTTCCGTTATGATCGTTTTACGTCATACATGGACAAGTGGTTTGGTGAATTTTCGTTACATTAAAGATGCATTGAATGTGAAGGAATTTAGATTGCTGGAACACTGCACATACATTCAAAGCATAGGAATGTTTCGAGAATCAAGAAGGAAGTGACATTGATATGGAAATCCCTACTGAGGAAAACAAGAAAGGAAGTGTTATATTCTGATATTATTCTACAGTAAAGCGGATCAAACGATACGTTTGATAGTAATACATATGGAAGGACAGAAATCTCAGCTTCTTCACAGACATTTCTTCATACCTACACTTTCAGAATATCTATTCTACATCTGTTTCTGATCTCAAAGTATGTTTGTGGACGGTAGGCGAATAGATGTAATGATCGTTTTCAAAAATTGCAGAAGATCTTATGAAGTTGTAACAAAAAGTATTTGGACGGTACGGATAAACTTCCTTTACACTATCAGGGGCAAAATTACCTCAGCTGGTGTAAGTTATGTGTTTAAGAATGGAATTAATATTCCACAATATTTCTGAACGCTAAAGATGTTGGAACAGATGGTGTAGCAACAACTCCTTTTGTTCAATCTCTCCTTAGACTTTATGGTAACATATGATAGCAGAGCCTCAATGAGCTGTTTTGGAAGGACGCTTTGTTACTGCCCAAGGGCCACGTTTCTACTCTCTAACTTAAAACTAGAGAAGGCTATCCGTGACTCGGGGGTGGAAAGATCGGGACTTCGGAACTTCAATCCAGATTTTGAATCAGATCGTATTTGATTGAGGTTCAACCGTTAGATAACAAATGCCTACCAGAGCATAAGGTGGAAAACCTCGGTTTGGAGACTAACGACACAAACACCAAAATGATGGTGAAACCAGCAGCGGTCCTGCTAATCGTCCAAAATATCGCCCACCTTGGGTTTGAGGTCAGTACGCGACAATAACATCAATGTTGACACGTTCAACCGGTCTTTCTACTGTCTGAGAAAATTTCCCCACTCAAAACACCTGTCGTGACGGTCGATGCTGAGACTAAATAGATCCAGTATACCTTATATACTTCTGAATTATGGACTAAAACCCTTTTAGCCACATTTGAGAGAAAGATGCTCTAAAGGATTTTTGGTCCCATATGTTTGGTAGGACAATAGAGTGGATTGGTCATGTCATGTGGATGACACCGGACGACCCAGCCCGTCATGAACAGAGGAATTGTGGTAAGCACCAACTGAGGTAGAGTAAAGGATTTCGATGGTCTTGATTTTTTTGAAGGGGTATTGGACCGGTAGACGCAAGTGCCCGAGGTGGGCGGTTTAGAGGAGTCAAGTTATACTGTTTAATTTTGCAGATTAGAATACATTTCCCTTTACTCGATAGCCAAATGTTTAATCTCGAAGGCCATTAAGAACTATAAACAAATGATCGATACAGACAGGTTTGATAGAAACTAGTAATTAGTTAATGGCCGTGATGGGGCAATAAAAAGGAAAGCCATAAAACGAAAGTAAAATTAGCACAGTTTGATTCCCATTGAAATAAAAAAAATACTATAATCATAAAGCCAAACAATAAAAACTGCAAACAAAAAAAAACTTCTCACTAAAGAAAAATGTCCATAAACTGGAGAAAGGAGTCATACCGACACCGACTCCTAATGTTACCGTAGGTATGCGGTTCAGATTTGCAACGTGATTCAATAATTACTATCCGGCTTCCCATCCATGTGACCATCCACGTCCGATCGTTGTCCGATAGCACCGTTTTCACTTCCGTTGCATCGCTAATCCACCACCCCGGGGTGGCGTTGTGTGCGAAAGGAAAACTGCAGCCTCGCTCGTAAAAAAGCCGGCCACGCAGCCACGTTTGCGTGTTGGCCTTCGTGCGTGCCGGGTTAACTTCGCATGAGCGCAAACTCCTGAGCCTGGGAGTGTTTAGCACAAACAAGCTGCTCCCTCTGCACTGGACCTACTCAAAAGCAATACGTCTAGAATTCATGGAAGACCATTTCTAGGGCTATCATATAAAATATCACGGCGACGGTGCGATAGTTGCTGCACCGTTGCACACGGCCCGGGCGCAACAAAACACCCGAGAAGGTCATCAGTATTCATCGATAGTATCAAGCACCAGCGCTATGCCGGCAGTGTGTGTATCTTATATCGCAGATGAGTAGTAGACAACAGTGCCGGAACGGACCGATAGAGGGTTTTCTACGCGCTGACCTGGATGATGCTTTCCGACGGAGGGGACGACACACAAAAAAACAACATGATCGTTGCATCTAATGAACCCATCTCGGCGGCTGTTGTTGTTTTCTGTCTTCTTGCTTTAACATGCCTCATCACGGATTTGTGTACCATCAGTGAGATGGTTTTGTTTGTGTTGGAGAGTTGCGGTCGCTAATCGCGAACGAATTTACGCACCAACTGCGGGTGAAGTTTGTTAACGCAATGTTGAACAATCGCACCGACTGTCGTGATCTACACAGCTGCCAATGTGGGTCTGTTAAAAAAGCACATTGCAGCAGTGCAAACAATACGTAACGAAATGTTGCACATGCAAATGACCTAATTAGTTTTGTTGTACTTCAAATAATTCGATTACTATTACACAATTCTCGATAAGAAGGTAGAATAGATTCTCCATTCCTCTGTTGAAAGCTAATGAAAGCTTGAAGTAATCAGGGGTAGTGTACACTTTACATTTGAACGTTTCAATGCAAGCTATTAATTTTTTTACAATGGTTAAAATAATTAATTTTGGAGATCTAATTGTAGAGTGATCGTTCCTTAGGCCTAAGAGTGGCTACTAGAAACCATATATGGAGATCTGGAACTTTGGAGTAGTCTACCTAACTAGTCAGCTTGTTTTGAAGGGAATGGAATTATTTTACCGATGGCTAGCCTAAAGTTAAGCTTAATTCCTCATTCTATAACATATTCTGAAGAGATAGCACAATTTAATATCTGAAAAATGATCATTTTTCGGGTATGCAATAACGCTTGAGATCTCTTTTTAAGCTCATAAAATCACGCTGTTTCTACGCAATCATGATATTTGTTTTCAATTTAAAAATTGATCGAAAGCATATGCAGTGGAACGCCTATTAATCAGCTGTTAAATTAGCGTTACTGTTAAAAACTGACCGTTACAAATGACAGTTTTAGGTGAAAGATACAGTATGCTTAAGTTCAAGCAAAAATTAAAAATTTCTTCTACAACAACAAAAAACTACAAAGTAATATAAAACCGTGCACTCAAAAGTAAAACCCAATTTTCACACGTTATGCAACAAAGTTTAGTAGTAAAAGAATATTAACCCATTATCCGAATGATTCGTTTATCCGGCAATTTAATGCGTTCCATTTTATATTGAAATTGAAGTGTTCAGTCTTTCTTGACCCAATTCTTGCAAAAAGCACAACTAATAAATGTGGACTCTGTTCTAACTTTTTGCCCAAATTTCTTTACTTATTTTGTTTCTTCCAAGGTCGTCGATTGTATGTTTTTACTTGTTTTTAACAGATCCTAAAGGCTAGTCTTACAACTAACTGTCAATTAATTGTACTATTTGTTGGGATTTATTTACAATCGGAGCTAACACCGGGTAAACATTTTCGACCATCACTTGCATACGAAGCATGCCAAGTTTTGCTGATGGTACGCCGGCTGCAACGGAATGTGACCATGGAAACGCACTTCCACCTGCCATGTTCCATTCACTTTTCCATCACCCTGCCACGGTAAAAATTGAACGTATGCAGTACGTGTCCGTGACCAGCGCCACAGTGGAAAGGTGAATCATGAGTTTCGTGCCCCGTCCGAGGATTGAACTACAGCCGGCGTTGCGGTGAATTCATTAAACAAAATGTTGTACCAGGTAAGAAAAAGGCAAATACATTTTGCACCCATAGCGAAACAACGCCAACTCACAGCGCACAACTTGTTCGCTTGATAGAGAAATACATTTTAAATACTGTAGTAAATACTGGCTGAAGTCCCAGCACGAGATAAGGGAGTTTCCCGAGGAGGGTTTTGTCCACATTTTTTTTAACCCAATAGAAAAGTACCCTCTCCTTTCGCTTGATGGAAACTTTGTTCACACAGTTCATTATCATGGGACGACGGTGAGGCGAGAAAAAAAAACTCGGCAGAACAATTGCATCTCAGCGGTGTACAGCGTAAAGCGAAGGTGAAACGTTTGCCACGTTCCGTCCAGGGGTATTTTAGTAGGTAGCTTCACTGCGAAATGGCCGACGTGAAACGTTTGCTATCGTCGGTGTAGATAGAAATCAAAAGTTTCTGTCGGTTTGTTTGCAGTGTTTTCACACGGTTGAAACGAAATAGATGCATGGAGGGTAAAAAGGGAAACATTTTGTTAATTTCAGCCGAACATAGTAAATACTGATGGGTACTTCTACTACGGACTGTACAAAAGAAAGCATTTTCCTAATATTTCAAGCGTAGTAAGTCATTGCTTATTAAAATGAGCATGTAAAGCATATTAATATATGGTGCAAAATTAACAAACAATTAATTTAACAGAATGGGAATAGATATGATTCGATTTTTTTCATGTGATGCTTCAATTGCATTATCTCTGATCTGGAATACTTCCGTCAGTTTATTTCTGGCTCATATACCATCAGTATCCACAGTGTTGAACTTGCTACCGGCTGGGTAAACAATTTGCCGTCGCATTCCAGGTTAAAGCATCGACTGTGCATACATTTTTAACACACCTCGCATGATTTCTCCAAGTACCTTCACGGTGGCCGAGCTGTCTTTACAAGATTGTAACATAGCCGTGGTCTGGAAGTTTTTTTTCTAATGCTTCCAAGACTCCCATCACCACAAAGTTGGCCACAAAGTGAGTGTAAAGAAATTCATTAATCAGTTCGGTTTACTGGTTACATTTAGGCTACTTCTACAACGTGGCCCAGCTGAAAACTCTCTAGTAAATTCAAAAATTAACATCTAAACCCAGAGGAGCAAGTGTCAGGTTCTTCTTCATGGGAGAAACCGAGCTCATAGGAATCGTGAGTCAACAGACATACAAAAGGCAACTTGTTGTCGGAAGACCGGACCTGGTACTTACGAGTCCATGCCCCTCGTGAACTTATCAACTATCATGGATGTTGTACCGAAGATAAAATGGATGTTTAAGATTTTCTACATGTAAGTTTACTTTGCCTATACCTATTACTGCTCAAGAATTCCTGTTCCAAAGGACGAGAACTCGAAAGATAAACGAGATACGTAAGTAATCCTTAATAGTATATTATAGTAATAGCATAAGAATCAGAATTTACATACACAATAATTTAGATTAGTCGAAGAATAACTGTGTTTACGCAGTTTTTTTTTTCTTCAAACCGGCATGTTGATACAGCTGTCACGCTGTATCCGCCCAGTTGCCATAGGAACAACCGCATTAGCGCGAAAGATCACTGACGATCGGTGAAGTAGTATTAGTGTGGTGTTTTTTCCTTAATTTTCTTCCCATTTCCACCCCACCTTTCACACCATGGGAAAAAGGGAAAGAAGAAACAAATCCCACCAATTGACAGCTCACTATATCCATCGGGTGCGTCTTGGTTGATACCGGTTTTTTTTCTGTTGTTTCGTGCCGATGCTATGTGTGTTTCCTTTTGTTATGCGTGGCCATACCCACTACAACGGCATTCTACACGTTCCTTCCACCAATTCTCGCCTTACAGCGAAAGCGATTTGCATAATAAGCTCCTACGCGAGCGCGAGGGGAAAGCCAAAATAAATGGGTCTCCACCGTAGCGTCACCTTGATTACGGCAGAAAACACGTCACTGAAATCTGGACGCCCTTCGGTAATCCGGTGGAAGCAAAAGGGAAAGAAAGCCAGGAAAGCAAACTTGTTTGTGCCTCTCCGCCCTGCCCAACACCGTTCGCTTTCCCCCATTCATTCTCGGTCGGTAGAATTCTTGCTGCCACGCGCTTTTTAAACGCGCGGATTATGACAAACCACTATATGCCACCCTCTAGAGCCCAAAGTTAAAACTCCCTGACAAAACTCCGGTTTACGTTTCTTTTTTTTCTCTCTTTTTTCATCTCACTCTGACCACCGCAGTGGAGGGGAGCGTATTTTGGAATTTAAAATTCTCACACTCGGGACGTGAGCATATTTCCCCCCTCCAGCCATTTTACACACCGTGCAGGTGTTCCTTCCGCATTCAAATGGCTTTACCCGCGGGCTACTTCGTTTTCACTAAACAAAATTCACTTAACGTCATCGTTGCATAGGCGTGTGCTGTTGCAGTGTGTTTGCACAACTTGCAGTAAACGGTGTACAGCTTCCTACTTGTCCAGACCCCCCCCCCCCCCCCTACCAACCCCGATAGCATGGTGAAGAAGCATACCTTTTGATTTCCTGCTGCAGCAAAGAAGATTCACGAACGACGCCCACACACACAAGCGCACATATCCATCGGGGGGATGCGCGGATGGTTTATGTTTACTTTTTCTTTTTACGGCTTCCAAATTTCTTTCACCTTTGCTTCATGTTTTTTTCCGCCACGCCACGAACCTTGCTACGGTGAAGGTGAAACTATTTCTCCATGTGTTGTTTATACATCCATCCACCGCATCGGATGCTTTCTTTCGGGCGAAGTGGGAGGTCGGGGGGACCAAAATTTTCGGGGTTAGTCACCACTCACACTCACGGGAACCGCACCGCTCCCCACGAAACAAAAAAACACACCGTATACACACAGAGGTGACGCACCTGAACGGCTCCCCTTTTATTTTTCTTCTTCCTTTACGGTGCGGACTCCACGGGAACACCGCGACCGCACGAATCGAGCACGCACACACTAAACACGCGAGCAAAATTCAATGGGTTGCTTGGATGCCGCGAAAAAAAGCACCCTGAAATGGGGCTAAAAGAGGGATGGTCGGTACACGGGGAGGAGTTGGTCTGCCCGCAACACGTTTTCACTCACACCACTTGGCTGCGAACGCACTCTCGGTATGCGGTGTGTGCATGCATACGTTGTATTATTTTCCTTCCTCTCCCTTCTGGGTGGGTTGTACGCCCCAAATTTCAGAACACACGAACGGCGTGTAGGGTTGATTTTGCGTTTCACGAAAATATTCACATTTCACAACGTACGGCTAATGGACGCACTGCTTGAAGGGTTGGAAAGAGACGCGCACTACACATAAACAGGCATTGGGGATGCGATTTTTTTACCGTGGAGCAACAAACCCCCCACGAGCCGCACACAACGAACGTCTAGAAACGGGCGATGCGAGAGAACTGAACTCGCGCGCGATTGTAAACGCAGGTACGGCTTTTGAAAAGAATTCCAGGAACACACACCACGAACAATAAAAGGTGGAACAGGTTAGGCCATGACGCCATTTTGAAATTTGACAGCATGAGTACTGGAAGCGTTTTCATTTCAAAACAAAAAAATATGCATGCTTGAGGCTCGATTTGAGATGTTTTCTTTTGGAATTAATTGTTCATTCCATTATAAATAATTTTTAAACACAAGAATACGGTTTTTTAGTGTGCTGGTCGGGATAAATATCAACACAAACTAACCACCCTGTACCGCATTGACCAGCCTGATCTTTCAAATGTCAAACCCGGTAGATTTATCAAGAAAGAACAAGAGTTGTTTTGCATCGAACATATTCCTCTGCCTTTTGCATGATAGTGTGATACTAAATTATCAGTGGGGAGTGATTTTGCCGACTTAAATAAGCACCATGGCTGATCCGGAACTTGAAGCGATCCGCCAACAGCGGATGCAACAAATGCAGGTACGCATCCAGCTCCTCTTGCTGATCCTTTGAACTCAGTGGCAGCATGATTACTCACCTAACCAGTGGACAATCTGCGCCGAAATGTTTCTATAATTAGTGAAACAGTTGTACCCACATTAATCTAAGCTGTCGAAGGGAAACAATATCGGTGAAAATGACTAATCCTTCTCGGTACACAGGGCTCTAACCCCGAGCAGCAGAAAGCCATGCAGGAACAACGGCAGGCGCAGGAAGAGATGAAGAATTCAATGTTGTCACAGCTGCTAGATCAGGATGCACGTGCGCGGTTGAACACGCTCAAGCTAAGCAAACCGGAAAAGGCACAAATGGTGGAGGGCATGATCATCCGGATGGCACAGATGCGCCAGATCGGCGACAAGCTAGACGATGCCAGCCTTGTGAAGTTACTCGAAAGCCTCAACCAACAGATGCCGAGGAGCAACTCGACGGTAAAGTTTGACCGCAGACGGGCCGCATTAGATTCCGACGAGGACGATGATGATTACGGTATTTAAGCTTGCTCTCCATCGCGTACAACGTGGTTTTTGTCGCTTTTAGCTTATTTACACCGAACGAACAGATATTACCATCCCCAGCAGCATGTCATCACGCATCTCAATAAACGGCAAAAACGCGGCACCATCTTTTGGGTAAAAATTAAGAGTTTCTCTTCTCTGATTCATTCGTCGCTAAAAAAGAGAACATTCTAAACAGACATCGGACACTCACGCACACATAAACACGTACGAAACACCCGCCGTACTGTGGGGGCACAGTTAGTTGTCGGGATTTAAAAATTGTCTAAAATGATCCTATTACTTGTTACCTAAGTGTAGTAAGTCATTGGCGGTCTCGCTTCTCAGCATTCGTCGGGAAACGCCAACGAGCCGCCGGAATGGACAGTTATTAATTATATCGAAAAATTAAAATGGTATGACTAGAGAAGGTTTGAGAAGGCCTTCACCCTCCCCCGAGAGAGGGAAAGTGTCCTCTTTTTCTAACGTTCGCCTCCAGGAGTTTTTGCCGTCATGGGTTATGCGCGGGGTAGTAAAGAAATGCTCTTACTCTTTTTTCTCATGTCGCTGTTCGGCACCTTCGTCCTCTTCTTCCGCATCGAGGATATCGGCACAGCAGATGGAGTACATGATGAGCGATAGGAAGCCGAGTGGAAGACCGAACAGTACTGTCGTGAGCACCGGATTGCCAACCCACATCTCGTACAGCGACGTTTTCGCCTCGAACCACGCACGGTAGATACGGACCGGCAGCGAATTCCCTCCAAATGTTGGTGCCGTCTGGTTGTGGATGCTGTCGAGGAAAACTTCGATCGCTTCCGGTGTCAGCTGCAGCGGGTCGTCCTCCGGGATGTGATGCTCGTTGGTGGAAGCATTCAGCACCAGCAGGTGTGGCGTCGGCAAACTATCCATCGCGATCGAGCGTGCGAGCTCCGGTGTTCCGACCCAACCAAACTGGAATCGGCCATGGTATTTGTGTTTGTTTTTGTGCACGAAAATTTCTACCATATCGCGGAACTCCTGTTCGTGGGCCGCTATCTCGCTGAGCTTATTTTCTTCCACCACTGCCAGCACGAGGTATTTCTGGGTTTGTACGAGGTGATGAATGTTACTGCGCGTTACCTTCGGGAAGGTGGCAAACCGCTCTTCGTTCACCCACCGGAACAGTGTTTCGTTCAGGTGTGCCGGTTCGATCCGCTCGAAGTTGTCCGAGTACGGGAAATAGTAGTGACTGCGCTCTTTGTATACCAGGGCGGATGGGATGGTGTCGACGTCAAAGTGCCGTTTCGCGATTTCGACCGAGGTGGCATAGAAATAGCCGTGCGCCTGATACGATTCTGCCGCGCTGTAAAACACGTCCCACAGCAACCCGGACTGCTTACCGACGTAGGTGAAAAAAATGGGATTGTTCGACTTCAATATGTCGATACTGTCCGCTCGCGTAACTAGCTGCACCGGGGGTCCGGACATCCGATTAACGAAGTGAATCAGTTCTTCCTTGGAACGATCCCCATTGTACACATAGTCGTAAGGTCCCTTGACGCTGAAAGAAATACAAGTAACGAAAATAGAAACATTTTTTCCCTCTCCTAATTGGGTGTGGCTCTGCACACTGCATGCCGATGGAACGTTTACTTACAAAATTATCGTCGGGTATGCATTCACTTTAAAATGCTGAGCAACGGCCGTAAATCGGGTGCAGTCGACACGTCCCACGCGAATGTTCGTGTTGTACAGGGCCTGTGCGACGAGAGCCCACACCGGTTCGAGTTTTTTGCAGTGGGCGCACCAGGGCGCATAAAACATCACAAACCATTGGCCCTCATTCCGAACGTCCAAAAACCGATCGCTTAGTTCTAGCACTCGGGAACTGTTGACCAATGTCATGCAAACTGAAAACACCGGGCAAAACGTGTGCACGGAAGTATAATTCAATTAAACCCCAATCCAAAACACGAAACAATCGATATTGCTTCTCGCTGCATACTCACGGAACAGAGCAATCAGCAACTTCCCAAGTGTATACATGTTTTTGTCCGCTGTTTACGTGTACGCAGCCAGCCGAGGCAGATGGGTTATATTGCTCCTTCAGTAAATGGACATGACAATGATGCGGGGATTGAAGAGAAACAACAAAATACTTTAATTTCTTAACAATCGCAAACAGAGATAAGGAAAGTGCAGGCGAATTTTAATTTTCTGCTGTGCGGTTCTGCTCGTTTGACAGCTGCAGGGAAAGCAGTGTTTTGACAGTTGCCATCCGTCGACACGGCTCCGTAGAAGTGGATGCAAAAGGAAGTTGAAGCTTAATTTTAAATTAACACATTCACATAAACGAGTTGATACTACAAATGTAGATCACTCTATTGCATAAAAAACGTTCTACTTTCAACAAGCAATTATGTTTCTACAAAACTATCACTTTTGATGGCCGCATGATGAAAATTTTCCACTGTCAAAGGGTGTTTATTTTTTGTTGTTCTCGCTCATCCTTTCGCATCACCACAACGCATTCACCGTAGTTCTAGGAAAAAAAGGCGAATCCTTTGCTCTAGATATGTCGAGTGCTTGAACAGTGTCCAGCCAGGCTGAAAAGTGTTTCCGTTTAGTGTAAGCTAGAGTGTACCGTAAGGTATTAGACATCGCTTCACAATTGCTCGCCGTAATCGTCCCAAAATGTCTCCTTCGGAAACATCGGCTTGTGAGGGTGAGTTTGGAAGCGAAGCGAAGACGCTGATTTTCATTGCCTAACCGCGTTTGCTTTTCTATTTCCTTCCGCGCAGATTTGAAAGCATTCGAGAGAAGACTGACCGAAGTGATAGCCTGCCTGCAGCCACCGACACTTCGATGGAGATGTAAGGAGCAGTTTACCAGCTCGTTCGAATAATTGGACCGAATAATAAATGGATGTTCTTTGATCTTTCCAGTGCTGCTAGGAATAACTTCGTTGGTCACTTTCGTTGGTGCATTCTACTGGCTCACGGATCCAAGGACCTCGATCGTGCCGCTTGTGGAATCTTTGCTAAATCACTCTATTTTCACGATTTCAACAATCATCCTATGTATGGGGCACCCTTTTCCTACCAACGGTTGGTTAGAAATGTACTACATTCATCTATTTTTTTTTCGTTACAGTGATCCTTTTTGTGTTCGGGATACACAAGCTCGTTATTGCCCCACAAATAATTACATCGCGCACGAGAAATGTGCTGGCAGAGTTCAACATGTCCTGTGATGAAACGGGCAAGCTGATAGTACGTCCCAGGCCAACAAATAATTCTCGATACATGGATATAAGTTAAACCGGACTCCTTCTCAGCTTGCCGCCATTGCGCAGTGTAAATAGAAGACAATTCATACTCACTTCTTGCTTCCCGACCAACATCAAGACCCTAATGGATTCGAGTGGTTTTTTTCGATTTGTTTATTTAGTTTCCTGCAACACGCTTTACAATTCGTGTTTTGTGTATTATACGCTATTCTTTTGAAAATACACACATCCAATTGAACACATTTGCCACCCTTGAATGTATGTATACTCTATCAAGGCTTAACATAGGTGTTGAGAATGATGTCGCGATAGGAAAAGTTTGTACACACATCGACCTGTGCCGAGGCGCCAGCAATGGAAAGAAACCGGTACGGTTCCGTCTGCAGTGCTACGCTATAGACGGATGAACCTGAGGTCGGGATTTCGGCCTTTACATCACCGTTAAAGTTGTACTGATAAAACTTCCGACAGTCACCACCGACGTAGATGAGATCATCGACAAACCCAGACACGTGCACCCGTTCGGGGAAATCAAAGTCGGCCGTACAGTCTAGTGATCGCAGGTGCCACAACGAAAACCGGGGTCCTCCACCGCACACAAGCCAATCCTCCGTCATGGAAACCGTACCCTGCCAACGGCCAAATTCGGGACGCTGCAAAATTGGTTTCCTGTGGGGTTCAACTTTCGCGTAGGACGTCTTTTGCCGTCTGTCCCACAATAATATTGAACCATCTTCGGAGGCAGTTGCCAGCTTACCTGCGCTATAAATAGAAATGAGGGGATAGTAGAATGCACAGAGTATTATTATGCAAAAAAAAAAACAAAGAAAATCTTACCATCCGGCAACGCAGTGGATGTAATCGGTGTGACCGTGAAACTCACGGCAGACCTTTCCATCTTCGAGCGATATTCCGTACAATACATTATCGCCACAACCCGCGTACAGTAGATCCTCGTTTCCGTTCAACCACATGTAGTTAACCTCGCTCATATCCGCACTCTCGGGCGGTGCAGGCAACTTTACGGTCCATCCCTTCTTGCCAATCGAACCCGATTTGCTGGACCACTGGTAGCCGCATATCTCACCGTTTAAGCCAACGATCAAAAAATCCTTATGAAACGACAAGCTGTATATTGGACATCGGTCCGTTACGGAAAGCGTCTGCACGGGTATGGTGGGCAGTTTGTCTAGTTCCATCGGCGATCCGTCCGTCCCATTGCTAGCCGTTATCCTTTCCACACTGCAACGAAGCATACAATTGAAGTTTGTGCAGCAGACCGAAAACAGCAATGTTTCTTACCTAAACACAAATATTTCACCAAAATTGCTGCCACAAAACAGGAACCGTCCATCGCTGGAAAGTGTTTGCGAGTGGATCGTGGAGTAGTAGCAGCGGCCGATGTCGATCATTTTCCGGAGTTTAGCAATTTTTGTTTGTTTTATGATGCCCGGCGTCCTGAAAAAAAAAAACCCTATGTTGACAGACGTCAAATGCTGAGAAACGTCAAATAGCACAAGCGTCAACATAAACAATAGCGTTGCAAAACGGGAAAGACGCGGTGCTACGTTTTTGGCCGGATTGTTCCTAAAGTACTTCACCTAAAACGAGTATAATGGCTTTCGAATCAATTCCAAAGGATCTACGGGCGTTGCGAGCATGTTTGGTGTGTTCGCTGGTTAAGGTAAGTGATTCGATGTGGTACATTTTACACATTTGCACCAGTGATTAAACAACGATTGATGCGCTTTGCAGTCCTTTGATCAATTCGAAACGGATGGCTGTGATAACTGCGAGGACTTTCTACGAATGAAAAACAACCGGGAACAGGTGTACGATTGTACCAGCAACAATTTCGATGGGTAAGAAAAGCTGATACTGTTTCAGGTTTATTATTTATGAACGATTTTC
Organism: Anopheles minimus; assembly: GCA_000349025.1. Classification (NCBI taxonomy): domain Eukaryota; kingdom Metazoa; phylum Arthropoda; class Insecta; order Diptera; family Culicidae; genus Anopheles; species Anopheles minimus. Next base: position 16,496,844 of record KB663721.1, on the reverse strand, counting down.
TCGCTCCGAAGGATGATTGCGGTTATGAGTCCGGACGATAGCTGGGTTTGCAAGTGGCAACGATTAAGTATGTATGCCCGAACGGGATGTTATTGTTGGATGGGAAATTTACACTTTGATACAATCTATTTCAGGTCGCTTTACGAAAGGAATCTATGCAATATCTGTATCTGGAAAGCTACCCAACAGCATAATCAGAGAGATGAAAAATCGCGGAATTCCGTATCGGCCACGCGACACGAGTCAGCGATAGGTTCTGTTCGTTTTCTTTTGTATTTTATAATAAAAATTTATCTGCTAGGTAAGAAACAATCGTGGTATAAATAAAACGAAAAGTATGATGGTATGATTTTGTTTGTTCCTTGAATTCCGTTTCATCAATGGTTATAGGGATGCTTCGGCGTAATTCTACAATAGTTGATTAGACCGTCGGGAGTTACATCCGATCTCACCGGCCCGATCACAATATCAGTCGTTCATCATCATCTTCATACGACTAAAACTCCTTTATGCACAGCCCATTTAAGAAAAACGGAATGGATTTCAAATGTTTCTCATCGAAAAAAAAACATTAGCATATGTTGTTTGATTTGTGTTTTTTTTTATTTTAACCACTTCCCAGTTTGGACGTCTCCCATGTTGTTACAGAACAAGAGTCCTCCCTAGTGCTTACTCGGCCTTCTTGGGAGCCGCAGCGGTAGTACCAGCTGCAGCAGCGGCGGCCGGAGCAGCTCCAGCCTTACCCTTCCTGGGCTTGGTGGGCCGTTGCGAACGAAGGATCGCACTGGCACGGCGAAGAGCGGCCTGTCGCAGGTCCGAGCGGTATTTGTTTGCCTTGATGGTGTTGGAAATCTTCTTCAGCGTACGACGCGGTCCCTGCTTCAGAGTCACCTTTACCAGTGCCTTGGCTGGCTTGTTCTGTGTAAAGAAAGACGAAGATGTAAGACATGTGTGAATGGCATAGAACAGCATTCGCAGCAAGAGTTCCCGACTATAATTCAATTATATTTTATCAGCATTGGGTAGTGGACGTAGTCGTCATGAGATTCTGTTAACTAATTCCTCACGTAAAATATAAAAGATCTAACGAAATGTTCTGTTCGATAGAGATGAATACAGCTAATGTAACTGAATGCAATACTTACAGCCTTCTTGACGCGCTTGTACACGAAGTTGATACCCTTCTTCTCCGCCGGCGTAATGGTGATGGTCTTGTTGTGGACCAGCCCACTGTAACGGTACGAGCTCAAGTTGGTCAGGTTGCCAGGCTCCTACAAAGAAGTTGGGTGGTTCTGGTGAGAATGAGAACCTACATTAACATCATATTAACGTCGTGTATTTGTTTTTAAGTTGAAACATCTTCCACCTTCAACATCCTTATTTGCACACACGTGTGTTCAGGGAAAGCAAATCATTGGTTCTCTCTCTTCGTTTTTATCAGTAGTAGCAAATTAAGCAACATTAACTCACGCCAGTGAGCTTTCAGCGATCTTGGTTGGAATTGATCATCATTCGAAGAGAATCACGAGAACGGTAGCCACCAAATGTGCTCGGTTAGACGGGTAGCTGATGTTCCTACTTAAAGTGTATACAACCGGTCCCACAAGAACTTACCGTGCTGAACGGCTTCCGGATGTTCTTCTGCTTCATCAGGTAAGCATGATGATCGCGTACGATCAACCAGCTAAGGTGCGACGAGTCCATGATGCTAGCTTCTGGAACGGAAACAGAAAACGATACAACGTAAGAATTGATTTTTCCACAAAGCAAAAGCCGCATTTCCGATACACCATTCTACATCAAAGATGGCGCATGTCGGTTCCACGTGTGGTACACAAGGCACGCAAATTAAAGAGAAGCAGCCACAAACACGATTTAGAAGCTTACACTAAACTATCGCTTCACTGAAATAAGTATCCTTCCGCTATTTTGCACAAGTGCAAAGAACTGAAAACGCTGTGATCTTGTCTCCATTTACTAGTTAGCCCCACGAGCAGCAGCAAGAAACTCACCTTTTGTGTCGGCTGACAGGATCGGAAAGACTTGCTGATGGGATTGATTTCCAGTCAACGACGCGAAAAGGCGAACGGTTGACATTAGGGCGGATGTGGCGTGTTTAGCACATATCAAGCAAATTTCTATGTAGTGTTTGCTTTCAAGAAAAAACTAAAACAAATCCAAAAATGCGACTTTTATTTTAGTACAACAACACAATTATTTTTGAGGGATTATTTTGAAAAAAATTCCGCTTTTATTACATCTTTTTGTGCAGAATTGTATTATTTATATGAGATAAAGTAATTTAATATAGTTCTTTTGATAATTTTTGGAAAACTGCTTTCGATTGCAGTTCGTAAACGTCATTTGTTTGGCTGGCTATAGATTCTGTGTTGAATGCGTTTTTGGATTCTTTGGGCACATTTTTGTTTTTTGTATATTTAATACAAACAGCATTTGCGTAACATATAACTGGAACAGTTTTTTGTCTTGCTGGTACTGATTATTTGGCTCTGGTTATTGTAAAAATAATATATTTTTTGTGACAGCTACTGCGTGTAGTGTATTACCGGCCAACAAACCGACCAGTTTCGTTCGGGGCTTGAAAATCAACAGAATTGTTTTGTGTGTGGTTCGTTGCAGGCGGTACTGGGTGAGCGCTGCCAGCCAGCTTCAAAGGAATCGTTTTGTCGGTCGTCTTCAGTGTGTTCCATCAGTGTAATTGTGCGAATTGAGCAGAAGCGAGTGGCAGTGTTTAACGGTAATTGTGTTCCCATCCCAAATTATCCCACAACGCCGTGTTCATTGATTGAATGTGGCGTTTGTGTGGCTTTGGCTGGTAGTTTAATTTTCTTCGAATCGGTTTAAAACCCTCGTACCGGGTTGTATAGGAGCGCGAGGTGTCCCCGTACTAAGAAACCCTTATCAATCGGTAACGAAGTTTAATTTATCTGACCGGAAGCAACGCGAATCGGGAACGCACCGAACATCTCCATCCGATTAGTTCCTATTGCGGTGAGGAAAATTTTGCTAATTTTCCCTACCTATCGAGCGTGTGTGTATGTTCTCTCGGTTGCGGTGCGGCATTGCGTATAAGTGTGCGTGCGTGTGTACGAGATGCGCCGACAATTGGTGTGCGCAAAGTACCGAGAGAGAGATGTTCTTTGCTTGGTGGTGTGCTTTTTTCGCGTATCGCTTTTTGAAGAAAACCCAACCGAAAACGTAAAGCAAGCAAAAGGTTACGGAAAGTATTAGTAAAAAGTCTTACAAGTGCTTTTTTTTCACATCTCCTTAAGCCAATTCCCAAATTGCAAGTGCAGGAAGGATTGGTGCGTCCGTACACCGTTCCGAACAGGGGAAGCATCCGTTTGTTTTTCTGTCGCTGTCTACGAAAGCAAAAAGCAAAAAAAAAAATCAGTGTGTGCCAAGAGTTTTGTAATTTAGTTTCTTCTCCCATCATCAAGCAGGCATCGAAAAAGTCGAAAACGTTTGGCAGAACCGTAGGAGAAAATAACGAGAGGTGTTAATCGAAGCAGCCGGGGCAATAATCCCTGCCGTGATCCAGCATAAACGGGTGGCTCGTAAGCAATAGAACCCCTATCCCGGAACGCAATTCCCGGCACGTCGAAAAGGGGGAAGTGTTGAAAAAAGCTACATACACCAGAACCCCGAAAGTCAGAAGGAAAGAGAATAGAGGAAAAATCGAAATCATCAAACAAACGAAAAATGGGTAAGTGTACGGTGTGTTTCTTGGGTAGGTTTTGCTGGATTTTGAGGGCGAAAAACGACATAGAATGCGGGAAAAGTGGCAAGCAATAGAAACCGAAGGAAAAGTGCCGTCTGTCAAAAGGGGTCTTTCGCATGCGTGTGGGTGTGTGTGTATCCGCCAAAGAGGGTGGTGGATGTGTGAATTGAAGAGAAGAAAAAAAAAAACACCGGAGGGATGGAAAACGGTCATCCGAAGGATAAAAACCTGTACCACGGTACGATTCCGAAGGGGGAAATGAAATGGCACCAACACACACCACTAAACGGTGAAGTCTTCTTGGATCTTAGTGTGCGTGTAGGTGAAAATTGTGGCGAAGGGAAAATGCGTGGAAATGTTGTTCCTGCTAAAAAATATTGAAGAAAAGCAATTGGAGGTGAAATCATTTTCTCCACCCTCTCCTGGGGGGTATCAAGTTATTTATCGGATCGCATTTTAAAATGTCACAAGTAAAGGTCACATTAGAAAGGTGGTTTCGACATGAATCGTTCCCACAAGAAAACTGCGTAGCACAGCCAAACGAAAATACGCCTGTCGGTGTAAGGTCCTGTAGAAAAGTGCGCACATTGCCACACCACCGTGCGGAAGTATCACGGAAGTTTTAGCCAACGTGTCTGCCATCGCACGTGCCGTTTGTGCGAAGGGACGCCAGAGTTACCCGGGCACGGGCCGGAAAAAGGGCAAAGGAGAACGAAAGAGATAGCAGCGTAATATAATGTGAGGAGATAAATTTTCCATCCCTTCGAAAACTGATCATCTGTACCGGGGCCACTTGGCCGGTGCATCTCGTGCGGTAGAATTTTCATCGGAACATGTTTCTGCTCCGGCAAGGCAAGGGCAGAAGGAAAAACGCCGTAGAAACATTCACTCCATACCACCGGCCCAACCACCCAGCAATGCAGCACCGCCGTTGTAAGTTTACAGCGAGTCTTCTCTATAAAAGCGGTGTTTTATTTTGGGGCGTAGTCCTCCGGCGATCCCTCGGTAACGGGGAATTCTAATTATAAATAGTGCGTGCGATGCGATGCCCTCTTCTCGCGATGTTCTTTCACGGTTGCTGTGGTGTTGTTTTTTTTTTTGCTGGGTGAGAAAATATTTCTGCCCCATCGGTGCAAACGGCAAAAAGAAAAAAAAACAACAAAACCTCCAACAGTAGTCGCCGGCTTTCGTGGCGGAATCTGGAAAATGTGTCTATTTCTGCGTGCATGTGCGTGTATGTGTGGCGAATGGAAAACGGGAAAATGTACGCCGGTGCACACTCGTCCACGGGATCGTTTACAGAACACGGTTGATTACTGCTGTTTCCCGAGCTTCCATTCAAACTTCTCACTTGGATCAGCTAAGCTCACATGGATGAACCGAAGTAAAAACTCATCTTTCTGAGCCTGAGACTTTAACCGGCTGCTAGAGAATGGTGTGTTTAGCGAAGAGAGCGAGAGGGCGTAATGGTAGAGGAAAAATGGAATTAAAGGAAAAAGAGGCACGAGACTGTTTGGAACCCTACCGAGGAGGGGTTCGTTTATCGATTTTTCCTTTCCGGATGGGACGTGCCGAATGTGAAAATGTGGAAATATGGAGAGTGTGTGAATGTGGTTCCCGGATGTCTCGCCCCTTTGGTGGTGCAAAAGCAGAGGGTGGTGACGAAATGCGACGATATTGGGCAGCGAAAATGCCATTCTCGATCGTTTTCACTATAACCCAGCCAGAACCGGTGAAGAAGAACTCGTTGCGCTTTCTTTTCGTTCCATTCTTTCCGGAGCTTTCGAAACCATGCTTAAAATGCCATTCACACCACCGGGCATTATGGACTGAACGGACTTACAGTAACGGTGGTTTGAAATCGGCTTGGGACATTCTTGTCGATGCCTCGATTGAAGAGATTTGTCTTTGCACTCTATAATGTTATGCGACGACTATTCATATGTCATTATTTCCATACAAAGAAGGTGGTTTTAAAATGTGTTTAATAACATTTGCTCAACTTACACGTATGATAATGTGACTGTTATTCCTTATTGTGAAGAGTATTATCAGAATATGGTACAAAACAGGGCACAATTTTAGATGATTGGTTGATAATCACATTATTGGATAGTTAGTTCTCATCCAAGGTTAATGCACTGGATGGGATTCGAACCCCGGTCCTGTCCTGCCGTTTAAATACCTAAGCCACTATCGCCTCGGCTACCGGACCGCCACATGATCTACATCTTTATAGAACTATCGAAATATTTACTTCAGGGTATGAAATAAAATGTTTTAATATATCAAACATTCAGAACATACTTGTTGTGATATTGTTGTCGGAAAACTTCAATGTTCATTGGAGGTGACAATGGTATCTTATCTTCCTACCGCAAACTCTCTGATTAGATCAGCAGGTATATTCCAAACATTTTGTGTGACGGTGCTTATCATCTTAAAGGTTACAAAATCTTCCCCCATACCCAGTCGATGTATCTTTCGTTTGATTCACCGTATAAAGCTGGTTAACAAAGATAATCGACGACAGGAAGGGTTTTTTTTGTGTGTCCTCATACATACAATTGCAGTGAGCTCAATACGAGACTGTTAAAATTTCATGGAACATTAAGAAGCTCACACAGTAATTTAGAGGAAGTTTAGGTTCGCGTACATATACACCAGCGCAAAAATTGCAGGCCAAACAGCCAAACGAACACTAAGCACCGAGCATGTGCTACACACTTCCATGACAGCAGCATTACGCTGGGATTTAGTTGGATCGTTGTGTAGAGCGGGAGGGATATGGCTTCCAAACACTTGACGAGATGACGAGACAGCCACAGGATGAGACCGATTATGCCCCATCTATCGGGCAGCGGGCGATTTGCATGCGGAAAGAGAGAGAGAGAGAGGATGTGCACAAAACTCGTCCAGGTTCATCATTGAGTTGCTGGTGCGAGGAAGGCCTTGAAATTGACGTCACGTAGATGCGATTGCGAATACCCCGACCCAATCCGTCTCAAACACGCTGACGGCGGTATGAATGTGTGGGGTGGCAAGATTCGAGAAAATTGTCGAAAAATACTATCATCCGCCCAATCCCTGAGGGTGGTTTGTTCGTGCGATTCCACTTGAACGGCGGCCGGTCCACTGTGTGCGACCGAACCGAACGTCCCTTCGTTAAGTGCATGACGGCAGGAAGATTGATCGGGAAAGAGCAAACGGTTGGATTTATTTAGCGTGTTTACCAAACGACAAAACGTCACATCTCACTTGCTACCGGCCCCCCTTTTTCCCTCTCCCCGGATCGTGAGGATCGAAAATAGACGATGATGTGATAGATCGTGCCGCTTGTGTTTTTTTTTACACACAGTTTTGTACAAATTCCACCACGGGTTGCATTCGAGGGTTCGAATGGGGTTCGGTGGAGAGCATCAATCTGGCGACACTTGTCACAAGCCATAACAATCTCGATGCGGTTTTCCATCTTTATGTCGCACAGACGGAATGGAAAAAAAAGATAAACTAGTCGACGTGAAAGCCTGTACTCGATGATGCAATTTTCTCATGGCAAATTTTCCCCATGTATGTGTGCGCTTATGTCAGCTTAACACGCTGTCCTGCGTGCATCATCAACGTCGTCAGACCGCGCCAACAGAAGACAGGAAATGGCAATCCATCCATCTGTCGCAGGAATGGGAAGAAACGCCACCACGAAAAGGGCCGCCGCCACCCCATGGAAGCAGGTTTTACCGGTGCTGGTGTGTTCGGTTTGATCGGGGAGCCATCAGTCGGCGATGAGACTCTTATAGAGATGGGCAATAAACAATCAGCAGTAAACTGGAGCACACTTTGAAGTGATAGAGAGCGAGCGATAGAGATAGATACGGCGGGATAGGCACATACACCCGAACACTGGCCCTTTTTGCTCCCTTCGCTCTAGAGGGGAAAAGGTTCATTAGCCCTTGCACAGCTGTGTGTGCACCGGGTGATGACGATGGTGTGCTGGTGGTGGTGTTTGGTGGTTATGTGTGATGTTGGCTCCATAATGGAGATTCAATTAGTTAAAAACGGGGCCAAAGTAAATGCGGCAGCTCCCCAAAGAACGTGCATCATCAGCTTGATTGGTGTTCGAGGTTTTCTTACGATTGTTTTTGAAGAGAAATGCAGTTTAAGCCCGTTTGAAGTTTTTTTTTAACATTATTTAGTGATTCCGGCGTTGTAAAACTATCGGAAGATCAGTTTAAGCCCATTTTAAGCTTAAAACTATTTTAGAAGCATTTTTTTTTTTGTTTTATTGAGGTGTGAAATTATCTTAATTAAGCCTATTTTTCAAACATTTACTTGCAATTAGGGAGTTGTGAAACTCCAAGAGAATCAGTTATATTCATTTTAAAGCATTTTTTGTCATTATAGTTGGGGTCAAACTAGTGAATTTTCCTTCATATTTCAAGACGACATTATTTACTGTAAATATTGGTTGGAAATTTCTTTTAATCGTTTATATAGTTATCAACTAAAAAAATCTTTAATTATACTACTATGAAGTAATTAAATGTTTAATCCAAAACAAATGCGTTTCTACACGAGAATGCGATCTCGATGGGACTAGATTCGTGTAGTCTATTATGAGCCATTTTATTACAACTTTAAGAATTTTTGGGATAGTCTTTTTCATAGATATCAGTGAACTAAATCAAACAATTTACACCACGTGTTATTGACCTATTTATAGACGTGAACCAAACACGATGATAAACTCATCATAGCGGTAAATTCTCTAACAAGAAATTTCGAACAAATCATCCAAACACCCCTAATGGATCCATTACGCGCGTATCATCTTTCTGCAATTGATGCAAATGTTAGTTTTTGTTGTTTTATTACGGGTGAGGGTAAATAAAAAAAACCACGCACACACACACACACGAACACGCGCACGAACAAGCACACTTTTCTGCACCTCAGCTGCTCCACATTTACTGTCAACAACTAGAGCATAAAAATACAAACATTTATTCCGCGTTCAGGGAACGAAACCTTCCATCATCTCCACCTTTCTTTTAACTTCCCACCCTCCCCCTTTTCCAGCCAGGTGCAAAACAAAGCCCTATCCAGCCCTCGCGCCCCCCTTGGGCGATCATTAAACGCAACCAACAAGCGAAGTAAAAAAAAAACGAACCACGTCAGCATGATGGCAGTTGATTGATGAAGTTTTGTCCCTAATTTTGTGTGTCTCGCTGCTGACGTTGCTCACGTGTTTGTATGCAACTTGCTGTGTGTGTGTTTATATGCTTTTTTTTACATCCCCAATTTTATTACAATACATAATGGGTTGTGGGTGTCGTTTTACCCCACCGTACGGGACATTATACCACAGTAAAGTGCATGTTTTTTTGTGTGTAAAGTATGTTGTTTTATTTAAAGCCCTAATTCTTCTGTGTGCCGTTGCCCAATTTTTGGTACAATTAGTAGACCCTTTCGTCATTTGTTGGTATTTCCGAATCCGATTTAGCGATCCGTTACGAACACTTGTCGCAAGATTCGTTAGAGGTACTCGTTTACTTTTGTTCATCCCCCAGATAAGTTCCATCCATTGGATTACAGTATGGTGGAATTTTCCCTATCTCTTAAAAAAACTTTTATTTAACACTTTTTTGTTATTTTTGTTACGCAAAAAAAACCCTTTTGAGTACATTCACAAAGTGGCATTGGGGAGATTTTTTGCTAAAATGGAAAGTCTTCAGGGGTGGAAGGAAAATCAAAGCATGATGGCGAAAGCATCCTACCCAACAACAATGTGATAATTGCCCTCAAATGGCAATGACCTTGTCGACTTTCTCACCTTCGCTTACCTTGGCACCAGTGCACACCGTCGGTACACATTGTATGTGCACTGGTGATCGTGATCTTCCATACAGGAGGCTGGCTGGCAGCCCACCGGTGGGATGTGCTTGACTGGCAGTGGAAAAGGTTGTTCAGATGTGCCTATTCTTTTCTCTTCTCAAGTTACGGGGTTGCCTCTTTTTTGCGATAGTGTATAAAGATAAAGTTGCACAGAAAAGGCGCCAAGATGATAGCCATTAGACGCGAAAGATTCATGGAAAGCCCTCCAAAAACCCTTCATAACTATAACTATAAGGAATAACGTTTTTTTTTGTTTAAAAAATTAGTCAAAATGTTGCATTATTTCTTACAAAAGTCTTTTGCAAGTTACAAATCCCTTCATTGAACATCCCCAAATGAACATTTATATCTAAAAAATTGCGCTTATTAGAAACGACCTTTGCTGCCATTGCTAGTCTCATAAAATGGCTTTGCTTACTAGAAAACCTAATGATACCATATAGTTGAATAAATCAGTCCTCATACTATGGAGTAATAATATATGTATACCCAAACCGATGTACCTATTATCCGTATTGTCCGCTAATCCGGCAAGAGTTGAGTTCCGATAAGCATGGATAGTTGACGTTCCATCACGTATTTTGCAAGAATATAAAATGTAGAATATGCATTTGGGATATTTTTTTAAAAATAATAAAAATAAACATGAGAATAAGAAAGTTATTTTATCAAACTTAAAACCTTACACAACACTCAACCCTGAAGGGTTAAACCCGTACCGTAATGCGAAAAGGAAATGAAAGAAAAGTCCATCCATTCGCGCATTCCGCTTTAGCTAATGCATACACGCATAAAGTGGAAAGATTCATCGGCCCTTTTTTCCCGAAGCCGACGGAATGAAATTAGACCTCCGAACCATTTTCTCCCCATTCCACTGCCCTTCCGGGTTGCTCATACTTCGGCTCCCGGGTTTTGCGCCTATGACCCACCAAAGGCGCCACCAAGCCAGCCCAAGCCCGAAGGGATAAATCTTCATCTGCGCACCGTACACACGCACTTGTCTCTGTGTTTGTCTGCTCACTTTTTCCACCTCGAAAATGGATGGACTTTGTTTCGATGCCCTTTCGTTCGCCTAGACTTTTAACGATTGACCGACTTGTGCAAACCCCATTCTTACTCCACTTTCCGGACGTGTGCGCTGTACAGTGGTTACTGCATCACTGCATATGAATTTTGGAACTTTTTTTTCTTCTCCCAAATCCCTCTTACCAGTCGCGCTGGCTCAGTTTTGAGACTTTCGTTTCGATTGGGTCCGTTTGGTTGGCCGGATCTGTCTTTAATTGACGCTCGTTAACGGCTTACCGGAATGGAGTTGAACCGCGGATGAAGTGTTGGGAGGTTTTTCGGGCGGGAGTCGTTCCTATTGCTCTATGCCGGATGATTGACGAACTCTCGTTTGGGGGAGCTTGGGGATGCTGGGAAACGGAACTTTTGCTATTAAGTACTGGGGACCTACTTACTGGTTCTACGATCGATTCCGAAAAAAATTAGGAGTTTCTCCCTCTTTAGTTAATTTCATACTCTTCTCCTCATATTTCCGCCATTGCGCGAGTATGATTTTTTTCTCCAGTGTGACTCCATCACTAGCACACACGGTTGGTTAACTTTAATAGGGTGAAGCAAATTCCGAACGGGGCTTTTTTTCTCTCTCTATTAAAGAAACCCATTTACCATTGGTGACAGCATACAAGAGTTCTTCGGAGGTTAGAAGAGGAATCAGAGTGATGCTTGTCCCACTCAGCATCTTATTTCCGGTCCCGTCAGTGTAATAAGCCATGTTTTTTCTACTACATCGCCAGTCGAAAAGGAAATGTTTTCGTGTGAGAAAACGGAGGAAACAATTCTCCCCAGTCTGGTTGTGTGTTGGGCGTTAGATTGAGGCCATTTCTATTCGTCCATTACCATTCATCAGCCACTAACGATCGGTTTTCTGCGAGGGTTCATGGTTTGTTTGTTACGTGCAAAAAAATTTATTATAATTACCCCATGCCAAAAACATACCATGGTAACGAATGCGCCTCGCGGTGCACCTGCAATTACTTGTCTTGTTTTCGTTTGTTTGTGTTTTGCAAGTGAAAATGATCCCCCCCCCCCCGGGAAAATGGTCAGCTGATTATATCGCTTTATATTGGCTAAATGTAAGACGTTTATCTGGGATTTTTTTTAAATTTTGAAGTCATTTTATAGACATTTTGGGGCAAACTTTGGCAAAATCGAATAAAACTACAAAAACTATAAAAGGTTTTATAGTTATTTTCATTTGAATTTTATTTTTAAATGAGATTTTTCTTCATTATCGTGGCTAAATACTACAGCATAACTATTATACCAGCTGTTTCAGGAGAATTACTGGTTAAATTTAAGAATCACGTTAGAATATATCTCATTATATCTCATTATGTCAGAATTTTTGTATAATTGTACCTTTGATTGTCGAAATTAGGAAACCACAATAGAAATGTGAACATAAATAAACTGTAAAATTCGAAATTACGAAATTTAGCTTGGAGACCCCAATGACTGCTTGCTAGAAATCACTAGACATTAAAAAATGGCTGAAAAACATGTTCACACTATTCGAGAGAGAATTTTAAATTACCTTTAACTTTTACCGAATTTTGAAATGTTTATTTCCATCAAAAAAAGAGATCTTTTGCAAGTTGTTTCTTTAGTTATGTTACATGGACCACTTCCCAATTTGGCGAAAGAATATGTAATTATTGAAAATGACGAAACTCTGAAAATGTTTTGCCCATCCAATTCCAGGAAAAGTAAAAAAATAAATTTGTTTCTTTACAATTATATGAAATTATTTTTATAAATAGCTTGAAAACGATTTTCAATTTTTTAGGCTTATATCATGCTACACACTTTTCTTATTCTGCAGTAAATCCGGTATCAGTTGTTCAGCAATCTTATTGCGTAATGTAAACCTCGTTACATGGTACAGTTTTATCGCGTTTGCGAACATAATTCCCTTGAAAATCGAAAGTAATCGTTTTATCTACCCTTGTTTGGTCTAACGAATTGGCTTTGGTGCATGTTACACGCAAGTTTTGCTTCGCCTCGACACGTTTCGATAATTTCTTCTTAGCTGCTTTGCTGTCTCTCTACCGCAATTGCCTGCAAAAGTGGTGTGTACGGACAGAAGTTTTTTTTTTGTTGCAGTATATCACAACCATCTCTCCAAAGAACTGAGGAATAAAACTTTCGGTATCCTTGGGCAATGGTTGTTTTGGGGAGGGTAAAACAGCTTAAGCTATCGTTGGTAAATTTCTTGAACTACGGTCAAATAATGTAGGAATCCCTCTAAGAAGCTATCATTTTCTATCGATGCGTTTGAGTGGTTATCGGACCATTTTGTTTCTTGCATTCCCCAACGAGACAGACGAATACATTTTAAGACAGCTGTTTTTTTTCGGCTTGCAACAGCAAAATTACGTTTGTATGGCTGCATGATTTGTGTCTGTTTGTAAGTCGTCTGTCACAACATTGTAGGGTAAAGCTCTTTGCTTGGGAGGAATAGCGTAAGAGAATGGAGTTAACTCCAATGCCCGTGATCGTGGCTACGATCGCAAGGTGTTGCCTTTCATTCCACGTTGCTGTGTGGACCCGTCGTGTACGGTCAAGGTGATAAGAGTACGTAAATGAGACACCGGTTGTTTGTTGCGTAGCCCGACGGAATGGGCGTTCGGTGATGATGTTGATATTTTATGTGAGACGCACACACATTAGTACGATCGTGCGGAATGTATTCATAACTAATCAAACATTTCGGTGGTGTGTGACTAGAGGGTTGAAATCATTAGATCACATCCTGGAGGTCATCATCCGCCCATAGATGAAGTATGCAAGCATGTTCACACTTACACACTTGCAGAAAGAGTAAGATGACTATCAGCAATAGGAATCATTGTGTGCATAAAATCGTGTCTGACGATCGAAACATGATCGACAGAGGTTAAGATATGTGTAGACACATCTTTGTCTGGACATGTAATAGGGCTTCATGACGGATTGTTTACCAACAAAAAACAGCACACCCACATCGTTAAGTTTTAATGGTTTTAAAAATGGAAACATGAGCAAAAAATCCCAAATGATATTCACTCGATGAAAGAGTTAAATGATATCTAATCCTCCCAAAAAACAGGTTGACACGCATACGACAAAAAACAAGTGTATCTACATGACGACACTCCGAATTGCGTATGCAAATAGCTCGTCTGTGAAGCGAAACAGAAGTTAAAATTTCGAACAAAAAGCCAATGGCAAGCTAGCGTACGAAAACATCGACCAAAAAAGAACCAAATGGAAATGTCATTGTCTGTTCAGTGATCGACCACAGGTTTGGTTTTGAGTGATCTTCGGGCCATTGCGTTGCGTTTGTATTGCGCTCGGAGTTGGTCAGTCGGTCAGATTCGTCATGCTTTTTTTCTCGCTTCCTTTCCTCAACTATTTCGACCCGTTAGGGATGATAGATCGATGTGTTGTGTCTCGTTTTGTCTCCCAACCGATCGAGTGTGTGTTACCTCCAACCGATCTGACAGATTGTCAATGACAGATAGTGGCGCGACGTTGCAAGCAAGTAAATGGTGTTTTTCTCAAATGTCAGCAGTGCTGCAGCTTTCGGTATCTTGCTGCTTATCGCACAAACTCGACAGAGGAAGAAACCGTGTGCAGAAATAAACTGATGCTCTCTTAACTACCCGATGACGGCACGCAAATAAACGGTGACCGTTTTTTGCAGGGGTTTCTATTCGTCGTCGTGGAAAAGATTGTTGCTCGTTCTCGTTTACGGTTTGGATGTCACCGGGACACCATGTACTACAGTGTGCTCGCTGATAGTGACCGCAGTAGGTGTAGTGGTAAAGGCATCATCAGCAACAGTAGTAGTGGCCGGTGGCATTGGCGGTGAGATAATCGAAAACGGCCGGGGAAAGAGTACGAGGGAGCCCATCCATGTGCCGCTTATAAGCCGCCGCGCCGTATGCTTATAATGGAGCACGAATGATGTCATCAGGGGGAGTAATATTTGATTTGGTTACATCACTTTCGGACACACACGCAGACAAGCAAACCGCGTGCACCTCGCGGGATGGTGGAAGAATCGCGAACAGAATTGAAAACAAAAACACAATCGAGTTTTATTGCAAAAAAAAAAGTAATGAGAAACCTTGTTGCGAATGTTGCACACTCAGCAAGACAAAACAATACTGCAACGGCATGTTTTGCAATTTGCAACGGATTTTTGTTTGGTGTTTTTATGGAGATACTGTTTTTAAAATTTAAATTATTGATGATTCTTGTAAAGAATTTATGTTTAGTCTATACATGATGTAGCTTTTCAAATTTGATATTGTTTCAAACGTTTCGGACGATCATTTTTGATTTTGTATTAGGTTTTAATTTTCGAAATATTTTTATATAATAGTCCTTCGAAGTGGAAAAATGTTTCAAAACTCATCAATAATGCAATAGTTACACAAATAGAAGAAGCATCAGTTTTACTGATTCTTTTTCTTTCCTAAATTCTGTTGTGATTCTAATAAATGGCATTTCCTTGAATGTCATAATTATTTTCATACGTTATATTTTATTTATATTATAATAATAACCCATTTAATAGTTTGATCATGCAGGATTCCTTTTGAAACATTTTAAAATTTAGAGAAAAATGTAAAATATGTAGAAGAATGCTAAAAAATTTACACAGTGCAGTGTCATTCTCATGACGTCCCCAGAGCAGAGGAAGAAAGCATTACGTTTTTACTACGAGGGATATTTCACCTGGAGCTGGCTAGTCTAATCATCACTTCTCTGCTCATAAAAAACTTTTTGAGAAATAACTATTTTTCAGTTATTGTATCTGCTTCATTCATTTTATTTTTATCCATAAAAAAAAGATCGTCAGCTCATAAAATCGTCCTATTAATGATCACGATAAGAGCTTTGTTTTATCGTACCTTTTATCGTTCTATTATACTGGATGGTCCACTCTCCAAAGATGACGCCATGCTATCGTTTCGCAAAAGAAAGCAAACTGGTCCATAAAATGTTGCGGGAAAAGCTAATAATATTAGTGGCAAAATGGCAAAGGTTAATAACGTGTGCCGGAACGTCACTGCAAAGTGGGTGGATGATGCGCTTGATCGCATTTTCTTTTTGTTTCCCTGGGTAGTGTCGATGCTCTAGGGTGTGTGCTTAGTTTGGACGCGTGGGTTCGACGGGAGAATCGATCTTTTACACTGGGAGCCTTCCCCTGTCAACCCTTTGTTAGGAACAATAGCAAAATACCACGTTCTCGTGCCACTGCTGGAAAGTAGTCAAGCAGAACCAACTATCAACCCCCGGTCAATCCCCAATGTCGATCGGTTCCGCAACTCCATGACCATTCCCGGACAGGAGCGTGAAAAGAAGCGCTACAGTGCCGGGGTGGGTATACGTATTATTGCATCGTAAATTAGATGAAGCTCCGGCGCGTTTTATGGATGGAGTTTTCATTTTGCTCACCCACCTAATGGCGGTTTCGGTGCAGTGTGCAACCCTTATTATACTCCATTGAGAGAAGATTTGGTTAAATAAGACATAAATAAGAGTGCCATTGTGGGCCGGTGAGAAACCGGGAGCAGTCGTTGTGGGTGATTTTTCACGGATCGATGACAATGTTGTCGTCATCATTGGGGGATCGAGTTCGAGGTGGTGAAACGCTATTGTAATTTCTCTTTTCCGCTATTTGGAATAAATGCTCCAGATCAGCATTGGCGCTAGTGGTGGTTGATCGCTATGCCTTTTTTATTTTCAATTACCGTCCTGAGGAATGCTCCAAAATTGGAAAGGCATTTGATAAATGTTGACGCCATTCGGTTTGCTTCTCATTTTGATTACGTTTGGAGACACGCGCACACTGTGGATGTGGGAGCAAAACTTCGTTCCGGAATTCTCCAGGGAGAGATACAGAGAAAGCGTGAATGAAAAACGATCTTCAATCACAAGTATGGAGTGTGAAAATTTGAATTATGGTAGCAATTTGGTGCCTATTCCTCCCCGAAGCGAAAGGAACCGAAATCCAGAGCGGAAAATTAAATTTGTGGAGGAGATGGATTTTATTTGGAACCTCCGTAACGAAGTCATCCAAAGTCGATCTTGATGTTGTAAAATATTTTCTTACCTTAGCCTCATGTGAAAAACGAAGACACATGTGTTTTCCGTCCGCTTGTTGAAACCATCCTCAAGCGGGGTCTTTTTGGCAGTGGGGTTAGGAAGGAGGGGGCCAGAGTTCGGTGAAGTAACGGACACTTGCGGCACAGAACGATCGTGGAAAGATGAACAAAACACACACTGACTGGTTCGGTTGGAATGTTGTTTGCGTGCGTGGATCCGATTGCTTCACGGTAGAAGCCCCTGCTCCATCCCGAACAGCAGGGGTTGATTGACGTCGACGACAACGGAGTGTTGGAGAAGCACGCTGGTGTGGAATTGTCCGTGTTTGCGTTAATTTTTCAGTGGCATGTTGAGCACACTCGCACTACCACCCACCACCACAGGGATGAGGTGTAGCATATTGACAAAACCGTTCGGTTTCGGTTTAATTTTTCGATTGTTTTGAAATGAGCCCCTAAGAGAAGCCCCTTGTTGGCTTCTTTCGCAAGTCTCTGGCTTTAAGAAGGTTTGCTTTGCATGAGAGTAGCTGTGTTTTTGCATTTATTTTATCAAATACTTGTGTCACCGGAGGCAAATACTGAAGTGTCTAGCAAATAGAGCATAGATGAAGATCATGAATAGTTGCTCTTTACGATGGGAACAACGATTGTTGTTGTATTCGTTTCGAAAAAACCGTTCCATGTTGCTAAGAAAGGTTAAGCAGACAAGTATTTCCCATCCAATGCATAATGGAGTACAAAGAATGGGTTATTTCCTTGAACATACGAATGCTTGTGTTACGAACCAAAAAATAAATATTGGAATTTCCTAGGGATTTCTGGAATTGATGTCATTCTTTGACTGATCTCCATTCTTGGCTTCTGTGGAGTGTTTTCAATTGTTTTATTTAAAATTTTTCTTCCAACAAACGATTGGTTTTAGATAGACAAGCAACAAATATCTCAAATATGTTTCATCATGGGTTTTTCTTAACGTAAATCTCTTGCATTGTGTCTTCTACCTCCTGCTAGTATGCAATCAAGAAGTAACTATATATCCGACTTATTAGCCTCACTTGATCTAGCCAACGCCTCGTGCTACTCTTGGTAGGGCATCGTCAGCAAATGCCCAAACGATCTTATCCTTGCGTCCTTCCGTCATATTCCTGCGCAATCGTCAGAATATTTTAGACATCATTCTTGCTCCGTCAAATAGCTAGCTCATCTAGTTCTTGTTAATTCTCCTTATCTACACACCCAGATCACACATTTCACCAAAGATAGTTTTTAGTTCGGAAATTGCGAGGGAATTGGCGTCCTTTGCTAATAATGTCTACGACTCATGACCACAGACGACTACTGGGCGTTCTCATAATTTGGCTGCTTGGGTCGTTATCTGAAGTTATGATCATTCTAAGATAGCAGAACTTTTCAATTATCTCGATCAGCTCAGGCTCGATCAGCAGGTTCTCCATCTTTGTCACATCGATCCTCAATTTAATCTTCTAAGACTTGGTGGACACGTAAATATATTTAAAAAAAATCTTATAAGGGATATTGTGCTCAGAGCTTATGAGATAATGAAGGAACATGTTGACGAATGACCCAAAATGTATAGAGATTAGTTTTTCTTATAGTTTAACAAAGGTATAATTTTTATTACTAAGCCTATTCCTATGATGCTTGGCTTTGAGTTCATTTTTCCAAAGTTCTTTGGTGTTCTTTAAGACACCGCTTTTTAAACCTCAAAGTAAAATCAATATCACGTGCTTTGCACACACCTTTTGCTACCCTTATTTATTCATACGAAGTGTTAACCGTGCTAATAATACAACATGTAAAAGGTACGGAAACAACGTCAAAGTAGTGGTACGTGACACGATTTGAGCGCGAGTTGTACCAGTTCGGCGAATGGGTAAACAGTACAATGGCTGGTCGCGAATTGAGTATTGGTGTTTGCTCCACAAACGGTGTGGGTGGACCAGACGATCGTCAAAAGGTACGCACCCGAACACGGTTGAGGTCGGGTGACTGACTGAGACGTGCCGTTGCTAATTAATGCTTCAAGGTTGTGCATATCGCTTACTGGATGCAACTGTTACCACTGAACGCTCTCTAATCGGCAGCATACCAGTATTGAATTAAATTATTTTTTCAAACTTGTTTAGAATAAAATAAATGACTGTGCCAGTACGAGGAATACTAACTAATAAATCATGCAAATTCCATTCGCCTTAATCTAACCTGCATCTCGTTAGTGGCAGCTCTCAGTTTTAAGCGATTCCTTTTTGGAACATTTAAAAATAGATTGGTTTTTCATCTTTATCTCCGGAAAAGTTAATTTATAAACCCCTCATCAACCGTCCATCAAATAGAGCACGCAGTGAATCATGCAAGCATATTTCATTTCCTTCCCGTTGGTTCTGATTGCTCAATATTGCGCTAAACGCCGCATCTCCCTGTGCCTCATATTTCTATTTCCCTTACCTTTAGGTGTTTGCGCATGTGTGCCACATAGTAAACGCAAGAGATCTTCTGTGGAGAACCTGACACTCGTTTACGATCGCCAATTTGGCACACAAACGCAGATGATGTGATGGTCGGAGCAAAACCGCAGTGTTAGACATCCATAAAAAAATACACTCTTCAAGTAAAAAAAACAAGCAAACACGGGACTCATTTGTGGTCGATCCTTGTCGGTTGATCTTCCTTACCTTTACCGACGCTGGTTTGTTTTTAGCCCACGACGATCAGTGGGCAGTAAAAGGGAGGAATAATTGCAGACGGAAATGGATGTTACTGTGTCTGTGTCAGATTATGTTTGCTGTAATGTTTTCCCATCCATTCGCACCCATTCCTGGCGCCGCTCGTAATGGCCGCGGACACGACCAGAAGGAAATGTTTGTGGTATGAAAACTGTCGCGCTTAAATGAAACTGAATCCGGAAGAGTGACGGTGGCGTCAGACGCTTCGGTCGCACATGCCGCGGTCCACACCGATGCAAAAACGATGACGCAATCGGCGACAACATCGTCTTATGCTACCCACTAAGTGCCGGGACCGGACAGATGCCCCGAAACCGAATACCGGTTCCCGAGAACAGGCTTTATGGGAGTTTCGTTTTCAATTGTTGCGTCCTTTTGCTGTGGCTGTTTGGTTCCCGGCCAGAGTCCGGTTTTTTGAAAAAAGGGTCGCCAAAGTTTGCGTACGTATATTCGGAGCATACAATCGATGTTCAATGTAGGTCGTCGTTTGTCGTACCATACGTGGTTCTATTTCGTTATCAGGAGAATGAAACATTTTTGAGGTCAAACGCACTTCAGTTGTTTCAATTGTTTTTAAAAAATTCCTGTATTTTTTCGTACTAAAATATTATTTTTAACGGATATTTGTATAACAACTTATTGTAGAATAGTTTATATCATTTAAATAATTAATTGATCGATACTTCCAGGGGATGCTACAAGCGGCCTAATATAGCATTCTATAGCATTCAATATAACGTTGGAATAGATAAAATAATCTAGAATTGAAAAATCCCTAGTTCGAGGGGGCTTGCTTAAAAAGGTTTACAATGATCCGGCTCCGTTCTATTAATGACTATTTTTTGAGTTAAACTTAATTTTCAATAACATGTCATGTTTTGACGAGAAAATACAATTTAATCTCCGATAAATAATCATGTGCACAATATTTTAATATTTCCAAAGATCGTTTTTGATCATTTTTCATGCTCTATATAGTATCTAGAGATCTTTTCATTTTTTTAAGCATACCAGTTAACAACCGCAACTTAAAAATGTCTCGTTACGAACATGATATACTATCGATTTCAAAATTTATTGATAACTGTAGGAATTAGAAATCACCAGTCTTTCCAAAATGAACGCTAAGATTTAGATTAATCAATGGGGGTTCTATTCTTCCTGTTTACTAAATTTTTAGCTTGTTAAAAATATTGATCATCGACGATGTATCAATCATATTTCTTAGAGAGCATGCTCTTAATTGAAGAGCTTCACAATGTGCAGTCTGTGTCCTTACTCTTGAGGCATCGGTTTTATTTATTATTTAATTAAATTAATTTATTTAAAGAATTTGATTCAATCAATTAAATTATTTAATTAAATTTAAATTGATAAATCAATACTAATTAGATTGGAGAATATACGTTACAGTTGAGTTTTTAACCCAGTCTGGACGTGTTGAATTGTTGTACATTAACAACTATACCATTTGACGAATCTGTAAAGGCTTGGTAGAATTGGGTTTACATTCTAGCTTACAATTTTTGTTATCTACCTTTCGTTTATACACCTTCAAGTTGACTACTTTGTGTTTCTTCCAACCTAACAATTGTCATATATTGTCCACTTGCGAGACTGTTGCAACAATGTGAAACAGTATTTGATCAGTTGGCATGTCTTGTTGCACTGCCACGTGTATAATGAATGCAATTGGAATTCATTTGTTGTTTTATGAGTCACTAATTTGTGTCCTTTTTGTGCAGTTGATACAAGATAACGATCACTCGTGATCTTATTATTTTTTTGAGTGGTTTTTAACCACCAAAAGCCTTTGCTGAATAAAGTTGCGGAAAAGTTTGCCCACTTTGATGTAGAATGATGGACATAAATTAAAAGTTATCACCATGCGTCCGTTCCAATTTAGTTACATTAAAGTAAATGGAATTAATTGCATGTATGTTGTCACACTGCCAACCAAACGGTGCATTGTAGCAGCCGCTTTAATGCCCCTTCAAAAAACATATATAGTGACTTTTTTATGGCACTTTGCTTACCGCTGATTGGGATTGTTCGGGGCCTCACCACCACCATTTCGCTGCCCTTCTTTTTACTGTATTTTCTTTATTTGACTTTACATGTCTCGCCCTGTTTAATGCACAGCACTTTGGCACATGTTTCGCCAAGCTTAAGACACTAAAAACTACGGGAGATATAAACCAAACGTTACCGGACAACATACGCCACGGCGGAACGATTAAGTAAGAAGTAATTAAACCGAACCTTTACCATCCGATGTCCGCATTTGGGCTCGCAAGCTCAGTGGGCTTCTGTCACTGTCGCTGTCACTTGGCGTTTCGGACCGTGGTTTCCAATTTAGGAAATGAGGCTTACCAAAGAAAAATCGATGAAAGATAGATAAACCGTACCTGTGTGTTATAGTGCGGATGTGATTTATTTATTAATTCATTTTGGGTAATATTTTGGCCCACCTATCAATGGAAGGCAATCTTTCCGGTCTGTTTGTTTAAAATTGTTTAAAAAGAATCACAACGAAAAAAAAAAAACAAACGATAAATGGTCTATCAACGATCAAAGGTCGTACCGTGATGGTTTTCTTATCGGTCACTGATTGCAGAGTCCCTGCGCTTGCCGGTGTATTCCAAGAATTGTAAAAAATCGATGCAAAAAATAAACAGTAAAAAAACTGAATGTTCCATTTCGGACAAACACAGCAGGACACATTATGGATCGTGAGTTATGCGGGCGACGAACTGGAAAGATTATGTGCACCATACTCACACACAAGCGGTGGAAGTTACTTACCTCGAATGATAAGCTCGAAAATTCCATCACGACACACACGCGGTTTTCTCCACGGATCGAAGGCTCCGATCTCCCTTCTGTCTACGGAACCAGCTAGCTTTTGGCTTATCGGTTTATCCATCTGTGGTGATGTAGTATGTTGCGACCGAACCCTTCTACGTCCGAACCACAACATCTACTCCAATGTTTCATCCATGCTTCGTATTGCTGTGACGACGGTACTCTTGTTTTCTTAGTTGTCTTCTGTCGTGGCACGAATTAAACTTACAACGAGATGCTTCGTTTAAGTTACTTGTATCCGTTAGCTCCTTTTGAGAGAAAATACCATCACGAAACAGCGTAATCACACGACCATCACAACAATCTCATCGACGGATCTTTTCCCTTAAGAGCCATCGGTTGCGGAAGCTATGGTGAATGTTCGTGACATTAAGAAAATGGTTTGTTGGTAAATGGTTGAAGAAATTATTGACTACATCAAGGTTTCATCAAGATTTTCTTTTTAATCCTGATATTTAAATTTAAATGGCTTTTAAAATTAGAAACAGATGTCTTTGAATTGAGGATCTCATCTTTTAATCAATAATTTTCCTTTTGAATTACAAAAGGTTTAATGGAAGAATTATTCAATTTCCAATTAACAGAGTTTCTGCAAAAAAAAGATATGATAAATTCATGCAATTGTTTTATAAGATAATGAGCATAAGAGTTGCTTACAATTATCGGCCAGTTAAACGGCTAGTACATCAATTCGGAATAAATTTCCCTTTTTATGCCTCTCTGAACGGGAATTAGGGAACATCCATTTATTACGTAACACTGGGAGGACTCTTAGCATTATGATATGAGACCTAGATAAGAGGGTGGAGTGGTTCAGCTTTGTGATAAAGGAACATATAATAAGAAGCCCCTAAAACATTTATAATTCTTTATTTTAGTATGACGACCAAGGACGAAATATCGTCAATTGAAGGATTTTTTTTATGTACTGCCATCATTTGACAGCTTTGATAAATATACTGAACCTAATAATGACAATTAGGTTCTGATTTAGTATTAGTTTAGCTACAAAACAAGATGTGGATGTTAAAAATCCGTGTCAAATTGAAAATAATGAATTACGAAAAGGAGACAGAAGTTAATAATTACTGATGATTATTTAAATTTACATTAGGCTGAGAGATTAGGTGGCTCCAGCGTTTCGTTCCAACGTAACGTAAATAATGGCTGTTCCCTTAGACAGGAAATGTCACCAAACTGCAGAGAAAAATTGTTGGGAACCGTGTGGACAAGCGTGAAGTGAGTGAAGAACTACACCACGCATGCTTCAATGGTTCAATCATAAACAAATGCTCATTGTTTTTTATTACTCTCGCTCTTGTCCCTGGTGCTACCTTCCCCCCTCGGTTGTTAATCTAATGAGGGATGAAGGGAAATGCTTCACGGTTCCATCGTTCATTTCCACTCCCGTGGGGGTGCGTTGCCAGAGCGTGTCTGGCTTCTATCAGCACCACCACCACCACGAACATCGTCAACATCATCGTCGTCAACGGTCCTTCCGGCGCGAATAGCGCGATTTCAATAATCCAAACCGGGTTTGTGAACGAAAGAGTTAGTGCTGGCAAGGGCAACAAACGACAACACACCACCAAAAGCAACCCACTTGATTATATGATAATGAAATTCGTAAACCCTTGCACACCATCATTGCGTTCCTTCTTACAACCATTTTGTGTTTACTCTTTGGTTAGTTTTTTTTTAAGCGTTGTGTTTCCGTCTCCACCTAGCTGTCCTTTCTCCCCAGATTCCCTTGAGGGGGCTTAAAACCACCAAGATACATCCCTCTCGTGTGGCTTATGGGGTTTTGCGGTTTAGTAATCGCCATTCTTTTCGCCTTTTTCCCAGCGTCACTCTTGCACACATCTGGTGTCACTTGGTGGGTTGACATTTGGTTCAGCTCGTGCACGGCTGTAACTTTCTGCAAGGCAAAACATTATCGACATTATGCTTAACATTGGTGATGCAGAGGCGTCAGCATCATGGTTTGGTGTCTCCACGGGAGACATACATCTAGAGAGAGAGGTCGCGTTGCATTCGTGATCGATTAGATCATGCTTTTGTGGGGATGGTTCAGAGGCCGGACGTAGAGTGGCGTTCCGTGCGTGATGGTTTCGTTGGGATGTTTTGTGGGGCGAACGTTTGGGTTGAGTGTTTGGGAAGACCTCTCCTAAAGGTCAAATAAATAAACGTGGTTAAGCAGTCGACTAGGTTCTTGTTACTCATGCACTCATTCTAGGTGTGGGAAGAAGGAAGCAACGCGAGACAACGCGTCGTGTTGATGAAACTCTTGTGGCTGCCGACGCCCAAACTACGTCATGTGTCCGGACGAGCAAAGTGGATGTACAGAAGAGCATCGTATGGAGTGTTTTTTTTTTCTCCGAAAAGTATCTTCACCCTAAAGATTCGTGCAGCTGAAATTACTTCAAAGAGGTGATTTATGGTGGCAGTGAGGGAGGGAATCTAGTTGAGATAAAACAGATCTCCATCCCATTCCAGATTGGAGATCGTCAAAAAGTTATATTGCAATATCTGTAAAGAGTAAATTGATTTAATTAAATTTTTAATATCTTCAGTCACACTTACCAGACTTCTAAATTTTCTCACCGTACACACCACATCTTCGATCGCAATCGATTGGTGCAATAAATTGCAAAATCAATATAAAGCTCTCACCGACGAGGAACCTTCTCTGTTCCCTCGGACGATTAAATCTGCTCTTCTTGCCTTTTGCAAAAAGATCCTGGTGAAGCGTTATTGCCTTTTTTCAGCAGGGTTTTCGATCGTACCACAATCTTCCTACAATCGTGCACGACCTTTGCGACTGCCCGGGAACACGATACAAAACGATTCTGTTCGGTTCATCGGGGTTAATCGTAGCGAATTGTTGGAAAATCGCTTATTTTACCTTTTTCTTGTTTTAAACAGCGAACAATCGACGAGGGTGGCCTACGGATAGATGTACTCCAGAGTTTCGTTTTTACCTATTTGGAAGTGACAATTGTTGCATTGCTATTTTAATATATTTTAGACTATTTTTTAAATAATTAAGTCGAATTAGTATCACGTGTACTCGTTAAATAACGCTTCTGCTATGCGTCATGCTGTTTTCATTCCATTATTCGTAGAGCTTAAGTACCGTCCAGAATATAATTTGAAGGTAATGGCATGTTAGTCATTGGCCCAGTTTTATTAATAACGACCAAATTGCCACCATTTGCAAGACATGGATGAACTGCTAATGTGATAAACAATTTGTGGTTCCTTGGGTTTGATTACCGTGCATAAAATTGTCTAAAGTAAATCATCCATTGTATTG
This sequence comes from Anopheles minimus, assembly GCA_000349025.1. Lineage (NCBI taxonomy): Eukaryota > Metazoa > Arthropoda > Insecta > Diptera > Culicidae > Anopheles > Anopheles minimus. Next base: position 16,471,122 of record KB663721.1, on the reverse strand, counting down.
AATGCAACAGTTGCCTAATGGGGGTGGGTTTCCCCGACGACGGGACATCGGAATTTGTATAAAATCCGAAGCCCATCTTGGTGAGAATGGCATAACGAATATTCCAATTTTGCTGCTTGTGTGATAAAGAACTTTGTGCGAGAAATAAACGTGTCGATCGAAAGTATGATATCTCCGCCATTGTTAGTGTTGGTTGTGTGTATTGGAGCCGACACAGCACGGTATGTTCGCGGGGAGGACGAAAGTTCTGTAGCCGGAAGTGACAAACAAGATACGATAGCTTACTCCTCCTGGGACGAGAACATGCCAGTGTCAGACGGGGCAGAAAACAGTACAAACGATTTTCTGGTTGAAAGTTGGGAAGTGGGCCATGATAGTACGGATGACAGCGGCCATATGGAAGTAGCTGCGTACAGTCCACCTTTATTGTTAAATTCGACTCCTATGGTGATAACCAGCCCATCGCAACTAATGCGGAATGATGAGATCCGTTCAGTTAAACTATCAGACAATCCACGGCATGTGGTAACCATTATTAATGAACGTGCACAACCGGGCACTTCAAATCGGGGAATGGATAATACATATGAAATTAAGCACACACTTCTGGCGAAGTTATCCGGTGCGGCAGATGGGAGTCGTGACTCGCCAACGTCTGGTGTTCACTACCTAGGGACCAAACCGCCAGTAGTAATGACACCATCGAAGATGCCGCTTACTCATTGGATGCCAACGTTTAATTCATCCATTCACCGTACATGAGTTGTGAGTGATAAAAATCTTCCCGAAAATGTAAGCTTACGCTTAACTGAATGTTGTCTTACTTATGTTATAAATACACCAATAGAAAACATCCTTCAAATAACAGTTGAACAAAAAAAAGTTGTTTGCTTCAATATCACGTACTTTAAAAGTAGTATCAAGTGGTTACGATGTGTTCCCTCATGAAAGAATGTTACTTAATTATTTTATCTACATATACTAACTGTCAAATACACGCTACTTCTGGGTCTAATTTCCAATGTGGACAAGAGAAATATAATTTTTACGAGGTGTCACTAAAAGTCGCATCCGGATTCCAACTGAGACTTGAACTCACTTCGTGTGGTGTATGAAACCCCTTACTTTCCAAAATGTCTACAAGATAGCTTTTGAATGAATGCGCAAAAACCCGATGCGATATTCTACCCACGTTTCGACAAAGGAATGGGAAAGCCAAGTTCATTCTATTTTCCGATCGAATGTCTGTGATCTTACGTTCGGTGGACAAAGTCAATTCGAGTGAAAGCAACTAGTAATCAATCGAACAACGATAAACGCATTCAAAAACCTGACCTGTACCGATGAAAGTCCACCAATCCTTGCACGCTTGCAAATGATGGGCGAGTGAATTAAATTTGGCAGTTACTAAGGTTACTTAATGTCATCGTCCGGCGCCAACTGAATTGTGATTGAAGGGGGACTGTAGCGTTGGCATCGCTTACCACATTCTTAACGCCGATTTACACGTTATGTTCCTTACAGGGTTAAGTATCGACAGATGCAGTCTGGTTAAAGTGCAAAATCGTGCTTTGCTTGCATGTGATTTGTTAATGTCTTTTCGGCGGACTGGGGCGTAAGTTATCGCTTAGCATTATCGTCCCTGTGTACTTCAAAATGTCGTTAAAATACAAAGTGACTTTTTAAAATATTGTAAATAGGCAATCTAACAAAAAACATTATTGAATATATTTAAATGTTTTCGGAAACTAAGTATGAAGCATAGCAGACGAAACTAAAATCAATATAAACCGAGCACAGTTGGACGACTGTCATTCGTTCCACCCATTTGTCGGCCGTTTTTCTTCCTTTCGCGGATCGATGTGTCGCAATCGTACTGACGCTTCCGTTACCACCATTGCCCCAGCCCTTCTGTTTGGATTTTTGCGTCTGGTTTCCGTCCGTTTTTGGGGTGTGTGTGTTCTAGCCAAAAATAGACTAAAATCGAAAATCGTTGGCAAGCACCAGGATGGCATACATTTCGTTGGAACATTTTCCGGCAGTGTTGAACAGATTTTGTTCTTGACTGTCATTTTCTACGACAGTTTTTTTTTTCAATTCTAACTTCACTGACGTGTATAGTGAATAGTCGCCTTGAGAGAGGGGACTTTTGTTGCGGTCATCGTGCTATTTATTGCTGCTGAAGAACGAAAAATGGTTCAGCAGCAGTTGCATGTCGTTGGTAGTTGACGATGTTGTTCCATAGCGTGTTTGTGAGGTGCTGTACGTGAAGAGACAATAAAACCTTAGCCACATTTCTAGAGCCTCATTGGAATGCTTAGAGCTATCGGATTAGTAGTAGCTGTGGATTTATGTGATGACGTGACAATCTTTTTTATACGAATACTAAATCCAATATACTCTAAATGTTATCCTTGCTCGTCGGAATGATCCTAAAATGTGTTTACCTTTATCAAGCAATCAGACGCGAACTGTGTCCTATTATCTACTCATAGTCTACCAAGTAGTAGAGCGGATAGTATCCATTAAAGAAATTAAAAACCTTTCACTAAAAGTAAGATCGACTAGAAATCTCAAGTACCTCACACACGGCCATGCTTTCCCGCCATTAGACTCCGTTATCAGTTCTGCTTTTGAGCTTGTAGTTGATGTTGGAATCTATTAGCACCCTCACCTCGAAGGTCAATTGTCGACTTATGGTTGAATGTTGGAAATACCGCGACAACCTACCCACCTACCGCAACGAACACTATTCACACATCCCGGTCCATCAACACTACTTGTCAGAAAGTTTAGACCTTGCACATCGAACCTCACCTCATCAAGGGCATACGGGAACACGGCAACTTCCCTGCCGTCTACCGATGGACAGTATCACTTTGCCCCAAAACAGGTGAAGGAAACATTCCGCCTGTTTTTTTTTTGTTTTACCTCCAATTGTATCTAATGGCGCATGAACTTGATTGTTGGCCGCTGACTAACGCTGATTGGACACTCAGGGATCGTAATCAGTGTATGGTGTGGAGCACAGCACCTAACGCACAGGTGATAACAAATAATGAGGGTTTTGCCAGTTCCAAGACATTTCTCGCGAAATGACACCAACACGGGTGGTACACGAGCATGAAAGGAACGGTCAGTGGTTCATTTGTTCAATGGAACGGTGTGTTGGTATCGTTTGTCATCGTACTGCTGGTTTGTCGTGAGATACAATTTGACGCATGGCATGTTTGGGGCGCAATGTTATCAGTGCTTACGGGGAGCAGTGGTCTTATCGTACTGCTACCTTCTGATTCCGCCTATGTCCACCACTTCCAGCGGCAAGATATAGTGAAGTTTATCGAAGAAGATTCTCTGGACGACAGCCAGTAGTTCCCATTGACTATTTCTCAGCCTCTGCAATTGATGGGTCATGAACAACGTGTCATGGTAATTGTGTGATAAATTGTTACACATTTCCCCCGGCACACTGGCAGGCACGTGCGAAAAGGCTAAGAGGTTAGGTGAGAACAGTGGGGACCAATTCTAACAAGCTCCAGCATATGATGTACCACAGTTTTATTGGAGGAAATAACGAGTTGTGGAATGTTGGATCTGCGGAAGGGTGGGGACGTATCTTCTACACTCTCCTGCAAGTAAGCATCTTCTAGGAACCGTCCTACACAGAGGGTAATCGATTATGATGATTATCGTCGTTTGCATTGCAGTTGACAGGCTGACATTGACCAAACCCGGACATGTAACAATGTGAAGGCACGGCACGAACGGAAGTCTGGAGAGACAGAGAGTTGTCATATTTATGGGAAACATATGACGAACGCAGTATGTGCGCTGGGATATCTTCGAAAGTGTTGGGTCTGGATCGCTCTTGGAAGCGGAATACATACGTAATGGCTTGTCCAAATTCAACACGACAAACTTGATATCTTGATCTTGCGTTAAACCACTAATTGTTGGATTATTTATAACTGATTCTTCCTATCAATTAGTGACAGACGCAAGCATAAATTCTGCAGCAAAAAAACGTAAACGTGCCTAGAATGAATGTGACATCGTATATTGCTCGGTGTTAAAAGCTTGCACCGCGAATAAAATTTATAATGAAGTTCTGCGATTCCCAATGGCCCAATAAATAACTGCGATCATTTTACACGTAGAGTTGGTAAGCGTTTCTTTTATCTCTCCAACATTCCGATGTCGATGATAACCAGTCATGAACAGTTCAGTTAGATAACCTTCGTCTAAACGTTTTTAACTGGTACGGTAGGGAACTCTGTTTGGCGGAGAAACTCGTTTGATGGTTGATAGATTACATCGATTTTTATGTTTATTTCCAATAATCGACTGTAAATATGTGCTCCGTACGGGCTTCCATTTTGCAATACCGATCGGTAGACCATCTATGGAGGGATGGTTGTTAACGGCGAGCCTAATACAGCGACACTTATAGCGTGTAGATTGATGTTTTAATGTGCGCTCTAATCATGTCCGATTCCATTTTTCATAATCTCTTCATTGAAACTTGTCGGGGAAGGGCAACTATCCCCAGGGTTTCCGTATGGAGGCCTCACCTGATATTGTAAACGATAATTCCGATAGTTGTGCTGTACTAGGTATAGCATGCGGTGTCAAATATGGCAAGTAATTGCTTTGTTATCGAGTGGGGATTTTAATGTTGTGTACATGAGCTGTAGTTTTGCGTCACACAATCTATTTAAAAAAATAAAGTTTGACTAATCAGATTTTTTTATTTTGCTCTCTTTGCATGTTACAGGTAAAAGTAAAATCCAGTGCAGCAAGTGCCAGAAAAAGTGTTCGGGCGAGGTGCTACGCGTTTCGGATCGCTACTTCCACAAGACATGCTTCCAGTGCACCAAGTGTCACAAGTCACTAGCCACTGGAGGGTTTTTCTCGAAGGATGGCTCGTACTACTGCACATTCGACTATCAGAAGCTGTACGGGACAAAGTGTGCCGCCTGCAGTCAGTACGTTGAGGGCGAGGTAGTGTCGACGATGGGCAACACATATCATCAGAAGTGCTTCACCTGCAGCAAATGCAAACAGGCGTTCAAATCAGGCAGCAAGGTAAGAGAAGGTCACATGCACCTCGATGGTGATCATTTTGCTACTTTTGTTGTACTAGGATGGTCTAGAATATTCCCCCGAAAAGAAAAAAAGTTCGTTATCGAAAAAGGTGTGTCATATTACACCTGCCTGCCTGCCATACCATCAAATGATAAGCGTTTGGACGTCGATTCTCTTGCTTTAGTAGATTTGTTAGTGATAACGAGGATACTTAATGTGTCGTTGTTTGTTAATATGTGTTGTACCACATTTTATCCCGCGTCTTTTGGGATAAAACGATTTTTCAAAAGGTTACCAACACCGGCAAGGAGGTGCTGTGCGAGACCTGCGTGAAATGTCCACCCGGCAGTGGAGTGGGCGGTGGGGGAGCCTCGGTTGGAGCGTCGCCAACGGTCGGTGGTGGAGCGTCCGCTACAGTGTCGCCCAAAAGTCGTGCAATCGAACAGAAGCAGGAGCAGCGTACGATCAAGGAGATCACCTCGAGTCCAACGAAAGCCGCCACGCTACAGCACCATCAGGAGACGGTAAAGAAGCAGCAGCAGTTGCTGCAGAACGGGGGCAAACAACCGGACCCGAACGATTGTGCCGGTTGTCAGCAACAGCTGAAGGAAGGTCAGGCCCTGATTGCTCTCGATCGTCAATGGCATATTTGGTGCTTCAAGTAAGTAATATGCGGGTTAGCAAATTGATACGAGTTCTCTGTCCGTCCCTATTGATTGAGTGTGTGTTTTCTTCTCGCTTACGGTAGATGTAACGCCTGCGGTACGACACTGAACGGAGAGTACATGGGTAAGGACGGTGTCCCGTACTGTGAGAAAGACTTTCAGAAATCGTTCGGTGTGAAGTGTGCACACTGCAACCGATACATCAGTGGCAAGGTGTTGCAAGCCGGTGATAACCATCACTTCCATCCCACGTGCGCACGTTGTACGAAGTGCGGCGACCCGTTCGGCGATGGAGAAGAGATGTATCTGCAGGGTGGCGCCATCTGGCATCCGAGATGCGGTCCCGGACCATCGTCCGAAGCCGGCATCTTGAACGGTGTCGATACCAATGGGTTTAACACTGAGACCGAGTTCGATCGCACCAGCACTAGCGGTATGAGTGAAATTCAGGTAAGTTCTTCAGTGTGTCTCTGAAACTAATGTGCCTTTTCTCGTGCAAGCTGTTACCGCTCTGCTAGCAGATTGAATAAGCTTGCGATGTCTAACGCAAAAAAAACTTTATACAATTACAAAGATAAGAAAGATAAAGGTGAAATTCATTACTCCGCTCATAGGAATTATCCGTTGTACTTGTATTTTGAGTGTCGGGAACCTGAAAGTGTGCAGTAAAATTAGTTTTCTTTTGTAGCACCACGGTACGTTCTACATTCGGGCTATTTGATTCTCCAGTTAACCCTCTAGGGCAGTGGTCGCCAAAGTTTTGCTCTTTATCAAATTCATTAGTAATTAAAGCTCCATTTGAACCCATAGTTGAAGTTGTCTGTCCATGGCTGGAGACATTCGTCGGTCCTGGTTCATGAGAATTGAAGAAAAAGTGCTGCATGTTAAAGTAGAAATTTTGTTTGTGAACTTAGAATTCTTCCAGATTCGTGCACCTAGATGCACCTGTTACCTTAGATTTAAAAGACGAGTTAAGTCTAATGGCTCAAACTCGAACGACTTTTAAACAACAACTAGCAGGAAGCATTAAAATGCGAACAGTTGAAAAACTCGCAGTTCGTGTACTCTGCAGTCCGTTTTCAATTATTCGCTTATAGGCGCGTGACATCTTGCGCGCCGTAATCGAATGGGTATTTAAACTCCCTAATTTATCATATGATAAAAATAATTCAATATTAAGTTTAGGAATTGCATAAATACGTAAATGCAATATTAATTTGGGGGATTTTTTCAAATTCGATTTGGAAAACAATGATAACCGATACACTCTGGATTTCGGACTACATTCCTTGTTTATTTTTATGAGATTCTGCTCTGTGCTCTTAAGAGTTTGCCGATCACTGGTCTAGAGGAGTAATACTCTCGTACTTTCTATAGTTCTTTGCTGCATTCGTCCCATTGAGTAGAGTTGTTACGTTTCTTTTAAGAAGCACAAATACTATTAAAGCTATTAATGTTACATAGCGTCGTAAGCTATAGCATATTATTGCTAAGTTAGTTAGCAAGTTTGAAATTTTCAGCTACATTCTTTTATGTTTAATAGTATCAGCTAGCATGAGATACATCATTTCTATATTTTATTTATGTGTTTTAATGTTGCAATGTTTTATTTTATATTATTTTTTGCACTTTCTGCTTTCTTTCGTGTTTCTTTCTTTCTCTCCCTTCTTTCCTTCCTTTCTGTTTTTCTTTCCTGTTTTTTTCTCTATATTGCTCTTTTCAGTTCACGTATCGTTCACAAACACCGAGTGTTAATGGTTCAGTTTATAGTCCCTACACGCATAGAAAGGTTAGTTTTTTCTTTGACGCCGAGGTGTCGTTGTTTATTCTTATGATTTTGTTGCCATTCATTCAGTTAAGTATGACTATCCTAGAAGCACTTGTGTTAACTATGTACGGTATCGCTTTTTGCTCGTAACCCTATGAGCTGTGGCCTTCAATGTCTGCTGAATGGCGCTCAATTTATTCTACCCTAGAACATTGGAAGAACGCTTATTTAATCGGTTTTATTGTTTTATCCCTTGTAAAGTATCATCGCACCACCAGCCCGGGGTTAATATTAAGAGAATACAAAAATCAAGGCTATGAGGATATCGCCCGTATCTACACCTACAGCTACCTTACGGAGGAACCCGGTTACCTGCGGCGCCCAATCGAACCGTACGATAGAGCCCCCGTATCGCCGCACTTCCACCGACCGGTACACTACTCGTCGATGGGTGGTACGGCCAGCAGTGTCGGTACGCGATCCGCATCCGGGTCGCGGTCCCATTCGCGCAGTCGCAGCGCTATGAAGGTGCTGGTCGATAGCATCCGATCGGAAACGCCACGCCCGAAGAGCCCGGGCATGAACAACGAGGAACCGATCGAGCTAAGCCACTACCCAGCGGCAAAGAAGCCACCGCCGGGTGAGAAACCAAAGATCGAACGGGACGACTTCCCGGCCCCGCCTTACCCGTACACGGATCCGGAGCGTCGTCGCCGCTATTCCGACTCGTACAAGGGTGTACCTGAATCAGACGACGAAGTCGATCATGCGAATAACAAGGAAAACGTTACGGAAAAGTATGCAACGATTAAAAAATGTAGCCGATGAAACATTGAAAGATTTTCTTTTCCTTTAATTACCTCAAACAGACGTCACACGAAGGAGGAGGAAGAGCTCCGCAAGCTGAAATCATCCGGCATGGGTACGGTTATACTGAAGGATCTACAGGAAAAGAAGCGCTACGAACACTGGAAGCAGGAAAATCTTGATCCACGCAATGCTTCCCGTACGCCGTCCGCGTCGAAAGAGCCAATGCACCGGATGCGCTACGAGTCACCGGTTGGTGCATCACCTTCCCGTAACCTTGACCATCAGAAGCCGTTCTACGAGGATGAGTTCGATCGGTCCACCAGTTACCGTGGTTCGGTCGGTCGTGCCATTGGAAACGCGACCAGTTACAATGGTAAGCCAAAAGCAGGGAGAGAATTTTAATAAGATCCTGCAAAGAATGTCCATTGTTGGTGTGATAGCATCCAGTAATCTGATAAATCTGATCGATATCAAAGTGTTGTTGCTCCGTGTGTACACAATTGCATACACCAATGTGTGCAGATAATCCAAATCCATTGTAAGAATAGCAGATTAGAGTGTTGTTTATAAGATACATTAACCGTGAAGACGAATGAACAGGAGAGGATACACAGGAGAGCGGTGTGTTTGGCTGTTGTTTTCCTCTCTTTATCTCTCTTCCCTTCTATCGTTTGTGTTGAATGATATTGTTTTTTTTTCTTACACACACGTTCCGGAGAGTGACACCCTTCTGTAATGTATTTTTCTTCTTTTTTTTGCCATGTGTGATGCGTGTGCTGTTTTTATTTTGTTACTTTATGATTGACTTTGGTTTGAATTTTAAACGTTTTCTTTCTTTCTTCTTCTTTTCGTTCTTCATATCCTAATGGATCCTTTCGCCTTGTCGTCTTTTGTTTTGCACAACCAAATTTCACCTGCCTCTTTCAAACGCCCTGCCTCTCCATCCATTAGCCATCCATTCGTACAGGTCACCTCCGAAGCCGGGATATGGATTCAAAACGTCCACACTGCCACCGTCGCTAAGAAACGGTTACAGCTCCGTAAGTCTCTCTCACACTCTCTCCCTTTCTGAACCTGAAACCCCTATTTTGCTACGTGAATGAACGATGGATGATAATTGTTTTGGGTGGTTCGGCGAACTGCATAACAAGCGCAACACTAGTGTAACACGTTCTTCCCTTTTTGTTGCCACTTGCTCTAAACCTTGCTCAAACTTCTACTGCTGTAGCGCTCCACGTGTACTAATCTTCTATCGGTTTTGCTGTGTGCGTCCACTAATCGTCTAAGATGCTTTTGTCTGTGTGTGTGTGTAAGTTGGTTGTGAACTAATCCTGGTGTACAATTCCGACAGCGGTTAAGTTGGTGTTGGTGTTCGCTGTACGCATTACATGCTAGAAGGAAGTAATTACCATTAACACATTCGTCCAGAGGGCAAATTGTGTCTGTGCCTAACCGCAACATTCTCATATGATTGTTCTCTCTTTTCTTCCTTCTCTTCTTTCTTTTTCTACTTTCATCAAAATTCACCTATCTTCCTCATCACATCCGCCATTCGTCGTCATACTGTCTGTCATCTATTGCATTGCCTCACTGCCTGTTGTTGGCGGATGAACGCACCATGACATTTCATCAAATGTTTCGGCCGCTCGGTGCTTGCGCGGTGGTGATGGTGAACTGCTTCTTTCGGGGGTATACCGATTTGTGTGCGATACGCGCAAAACCAACGTACTAACAATCCTGTGTGCGCGTGTATCTCTGCGTGCCTTACCAAAACGCTCCAATAATGCCAATAATTGTGTACTAAATTTACATCCGCACAACAACACCTACACTACGTTAACATGACATCCAAAACTGCAAACTTTAACCACCATACAACATACACCTTTTACTGATCATACACCGGCAGTGGTGAGTTCCTTACGACAAGTACCTAAACCGGGTTACGGCTTGGCCCCTCGTTCGCATACCTTCAGTTCCGCTACGTCCGGTTCTGCTCACGGTGTTCCTGTAAGCTGGCTTTTACTGTAGCTATATACGTTTATACGTGTTTTCTTTCCTTTTCATTTTCACCTCTGTTTTCACTCAATTCACCTTAATTGTTCTCATTGTCTTCTATCTATTATCTTGTTTGTTCTGTTATGTTGTTTTCCTGATTATGGAAACTTGTTTGAAAATACATCTTTCTATTTTTCAAATTGAACAATTATTTTTTTCGTAAAAGATTCATTGGCTTACAGCTATTTTCACAAATATTGGCCTTTTTGTTCGGTTTTTTAATCTTCCAAATCTCTGAAGTTTTTGTATTTTGTGTGTTTTTTTTCATCCACTAACAAAACATGTGCATGGTCAGTTTTTTTTGTACACCCACCCATACAAGGTTGGGTGTTGTTTTGTTTTTTTTTTTAAGCCGTATTTTCCTCTATCGTTGCTGTACCTTGCTAAGAGAAATTTGCTTTATGGGGCCAAGTGTTTTTTTCTGAGTGCAACCTTACGTCCTCTACGTTCCCGTACCGTAGAAACAAAGACTGTGTAGGGGATGCGAAGCTTTTCACTGTGCGGTTTTACTTTTCGTTTTGTATGATTTATTTTCTATGTTTTCTTCTTTCAACCACTGCTGGATTGCTTTAGCTGATCGATGGCATTAGAAGCACTAACACTTTGCCTGGCTTTAATCACTAGATAGTCGTATGTGATTTTATTTTTTCTATTTCTATAACTGTTCCTTCATTTGTGTCATTGTACAGTGTGCATGTTTTGTACGTTTGTTTCATTTGTATGGTTCAAGTCGTTTCTGTTTCCCTTTTTACTTCTTTGTAAACTTTTGTCCAGTTGTGCACATCCATGTTTACACACTTTATGGTAAAATCGTTGCAGGATTTCTCGTTCAGCGGACTCGGAAATAAGACCCACAGTACGGAGTTTAGCTGCGGTAAAAGCGACAGTAAGTTTCAATTGATACCGTTTGACGTCGCCTGAATGCTAACGAACTGTTTTGTGTTTGGTGTTTCAGTTTCCGGCGATTCCATAACCGAAGGCGATCGTCGTGCGCTGGGTGCCGAAATTCCTGCCTCCAGTACGTATTCCGGTGCACTTTCCTATCACTACCCGCAGCAGCCAACCCGTCGCAGCTTGCCCAATATGGCCCACTCGATGCTGGTGCACGAGCCGGCCAAAATTTATCCCTATCATCTGCTACTAATCACTAACTACCGATTGCCGTCTGATGTCGATAGATGTAATCTAGAGGTATGTGTGGCGTGGTGATAAAACAAAAACCCCGGGTCCATTTTTATACTAACGACACTTTTATACTGTCCCCATTCACAGCGTCACCTATCGGATGTGGAGTTTGAAGCTATTCTTCAATGTACGCGGCCGGAGTTTTACCGTATGCCCCAGTGGAAGCGCAATGACATGAAACGACGCGCGCGTTTGTTTTAAACGCAAGCAACACTACCACACCACAACTACAGTGCAACCCTAAAGTGCAGTGCTCCTTTTCGGCGGTATCTTCCATTGCCGGGCAAATCGGAAGATTCAAAACCAAATCCGTGCTATCGCTATATATGTACCAGCCGTCTAATTTGTGTTATTTTGTTTTGTTTTCGTTTTCCTTCGTTTACTGTGGACGACGTACACGATGGGTACACACACGGTCGCGTATATATATATTATAATTATTATTATCTTTATTATCACCTATGTAACAGCGCTATAGCTTCCTATAGTGCGTTACGTGGTGCTACCGTAGGTAGCATCCTTTCCTTAAGATTGCAGCTCCGTATATTTTGAAATTGAACATTTTTACATTAGCTTGACAATGATCGACTGTAAAGTTTTGGGTTTCTGTTTCTTTGTTATTTATAATTGTAACCGTTTATTCGATGCAGCAAACAAAAGCAACATATTTAAGCTAGGACGGTGACGCAAACGGTGCGCGTGTGTGCTTTTGTGAAATACATGAATTTCCGTTTTGCCAACTAAGGTGGGCAATTAAAGATGAACATTCGCTTGTAGCTTCAAATTGGCCTAGACCGTAACGAAAGATGAAAGATGTGTGGTTCCGCGTAATTGTGGCTGGATTCTATAATGCATTTATGTAGCGTGATGCGCTGTAAGAACGGTTGTTCTTTGTTTCTGCAACACTCCTGTAACCGAACAACGATACTCCATCTACCATCCGGAGCATCATTAAACGGATAATGAGAAAAAACGAAGAAGCAAAACAACCGAACACATAAACGCGCATACACGCACGAACTTACTAGATATGGATTGCAAACACAACAAAATTCAGCTAGCCTTAATGCAACTAATTGTAGATTTTAAATAGACGTGGACTATGTGGGTACAACTAGCAAACAAAAGCAAACACGGGCGGATGGCGGAAGCAAACGCGCGGTCATCGTAAACTAGAGATATTTATGAGTTTTATTTATACGAACGCGTTACACTAGCATAGAACAAACAACCGAACGCGCTACCGGAACAGTGAATTGAAGAAAGATAACACACATACACAGTCGTATAAATTACGCTGAAAAGAAAGGATATAAAACTAAATAATTGCAATGTAATGGAACGTGCAAACCGGACAACCATTCACTTTAAACGATTAGCAAGAGCAAACCACTGCACTGCCCGCTTCGGTTTGCTTGAACGATACAAAATGACGGTTTAGGAAAGGTCGCAAATGGATAGAAAAAAATCAGAAAAAATTAAAAGAAGAACAGCTTGACGTAAAACATTAAATAATGAAGATTTAAAAGAATCGTAATACAAACGCATCACGCCGTACCTTTTTTGTCATGATATTGTGGGCTCTCCCTGCAGCAGTAAAAGAGGAAAAGGCAAAAGATAAGGAAGTATGTGAACAAAATTGGAAAATTCACCATCCTATCCATTTGCGGTCACGATAGGTGAGAATAAAAAATTCATGTAAAGGAAAACAGATTAAAGCATCACAACTTGAAACATGCACCAAAGTGAAGGCAAAAAACAATGCGTCAAAAATCAAATCCGCTAGCGTTCAGCAATAAACAACACATACCTACTGGAAAGGCGAACCCGACAAGAAGCAGCTGTGTGAATGGAAAATGACGAAAGAAATGAACACTTCTCCAATATTTACAATCCCCGAGGTAGGTGAGCGTTATAACATACAAGACCATCATTTAACAAAAAAACAAAAGAAAAAAACTGAAGCGAAACTATTTTTATACCTTCAACGATTAAGCAGCAAGTGTAGAAGAGGCTAGATAAAAAAAACATGAAAATGAAACACTTTTTTCGAAAGGCAAAAGAAAAACATGTTACAACAAAACATAACAATGTTTAATGAACCTATAAACGATGTCATAGTTGAACAAGCAAATCAAAAGATCTTCTAAAAACCTCTAAAATTAATATAGAAACGAACAAAAAAAAGCAAAGGCTACAAAAGTAACGAAACCGACGAGGAGAAGAAAATACAATCCACCTTGGAAGGACAAGGATACAGCATTCTGCCAGCTTTACTGTTCATCGGTGTATATGCTACGCGCGTTAGAACGTAAGAACATGTGCTGCTAGCTTACATGGCGGGTGCCATTTGCACACGGCTTCGTCTCCTATCACGGAAAGGAAAAACGGGAGCAACAACAATGAAAAAAACACGCAATACAAATTTGTGAGACAATTGCATCTTAAAGTATGAAAATGTGGAGGAAAAAATCAAATAGAGCTATTTATTGGTAACACATGTCAACGGTTTTTAGTGCGATTAAAACATGGAAAGAACTGTGGTGCGAAACCTTGTGATGTAATAGATCATCAATCTCTGTACCTGTAGCACATTACTGGCCGACTCGCGGCTCGTCAGTAACGATGCCCTTCAGATGGGCAGCAGATGTTTGTTCAGTGCGGCTAGCAATTCCACAGAATGTGTTAAACAGTTCACGCCATCTGACACGGTCACACCGCGTTAAGGGTTTTTCGGAAAAGGGCAGATATGTCACCCAATTGTGTGGAACAAGCCTTGGGGGTATATATTTTTAGTTCGACCTCACTCGGACATGTTCTGATTGACTTTCAAGAACAATGAAACAGCTTAACTCCATTTGGACTCCAGTAGACGGTGTTAGGGGAATGTCTGTATTTTTTGGCTAGATTATTGGATTCTTGAGGAATCCGGATCTGTATTTGGGACCCCGCTTGAGAATTGATATTTAATCCGAAAATATCACTAATATCGGTAATTTGAGTAAAGGATACTAAAGGAATTGTGTTTATTATTTGATAATTTATTTATGGTCTTATTAGTTTGTTTTTTGCTTAATTAGTTATTGCCTTGTAGTTTCCTTTACAAACCGATGGAGGCGCCCAGTACTAGTGGTCGTCTTCTTGAATAAAAGTATCATTAGTCGTACTCTTCATTACATCTATCAGACTATTTAACAAACAATAGCATAAAAATGTCCGGGAATAATATCAAAAACAACACCAAATCATCATGCAACATCAGCAGGCTTTCGCACGCTCTTGTACTAAAAATATCTCGCATGATACATAGTTTAAGTCATTCGTACTTAACGGATTTGTGCGCTGACTCAATACCGCCAGCGATTGGAAAATCAAAAGTTACGCACAGCCCACTGCTGTATCCCTTGCGTCGTCCGGATTGATCAACGCACCCCAACGGTAATAGGGACCAACCGACAACAAAAAAAAGGTGCTAAACGATGGTACGCGTTGAAGGCGATCGTACGGCGAAGTATAAATTACTATGCTTTGTTTCGGATCGAGCATCAGTTTGAGATAGGCAGAGCCTAAGCGTGGACCTAGATTTGATAGCGTTGTGATAACATAAAACGTTCTAGAAGTGATTTACAATGGAGTGCAAAGTGAAGGTAGGTGTGATTAAGCATGTGCACGTGCAAACATCAGTTAATGTTGTACTATTATGTCCTGTTGCAGAATACAAAAGTGGTGATCTTCTGCGGGCTGCTGGTATGCTGCATGCTGTTAACAGTGGAAAGTGCTCCAACGATTGGGAATAAAGTGGAAGTCGAGCCAGCTCTGCATGTGCTCCCATTGGAGCAAAGCGTAACCGATGGCCTATCGCTTTCGTCCATCGAATCATCGGACTTGGGAGCCACTGCATCGCACAACCGAAACAAACGTGCCATCATCTTCCGTCCACTGTTCGTGTATCGGCAGCAGCAGGTCAAGAAGCAACGCGTCCGGGATCCTTTAGTACCGCAAACCGTTCGATAGAGTGTGGGTTGAATTGTTTTTCAAACCCGCGGTTGTGATAAATGTTAGTAAATTAAGCAAATATAATCGTACGGTATCTATTTATAATTGACAAACGAATTTGTTTGCGTGTGCTAAATCAAGCTAATGAAAAAACACATTCGGCACAACTTCGCGATATCTTACCGAACAGGATAGATGAGTTCTGAACTCGTTTTGATAATTAGTATGGAGGGTCCGAATTTTACACCCTACAGTTAAATTGTTCCATTCGGTGGAACCCTGCTGCACAGATGGGGTTTTTTTCTTCCTCTCTTGCTGGATGTTCCCTCTTCGCAATCGTAAAAAGGCAAATAAGGTTTAGCGAATTATTATAAAAATAGATCCCCATGGCGAGGGGGACGTTCTCCAACAGTATCTCCCCGTTTCAAGTTCATCCTGATTCCAGGTCACGAAACAGACGGATGTGTGAAACGTAATGCTTCACACGTTCGCTTTCTCTGTAGCTACTTTCCTTCAAACCACCGGACTAATGTGGGTCATTGGCTTACAGTACACACCTGCATGTATATTATAATTGTAACCTTCTAAGTTAGATGCAGATGTGCATCGTATGAGTAAGCCTAATGGTATGCGCGAGCATTCTGGTCGTTACAAATAGTCCACCGTAGTACAGCTACAAACATTTAGCACCTTTCCTGTGCGGCTAAGAGGAAGAACAAAACGGTTGGTTGTGGCAGCCCGTTTCCTGGTGCTTCTAGAAGGTGCTAATGTGGACCGCCAACATCTGCACCTTGTAAAAGGCAAAGCCTCAATGGTTCATGCACCGGAGATCGATCAAAACTAGGTGCGATTGGTCCATTTCAGGGACAGTTTAGAATATGGCTTCAGGGTGGAAACATCCACGTTTGGTGTGCTGTTCGTTTGTGCTCGCTGTGCTGTGCTACTGTGCCACTTTCCAGGGGAGTTGTGCTGTGGCAGACCCTTTCTTTTATCCATCATCACAGTATTACTACAACACTGAGGCATGGAAACGGTGTGTGATCAATTTGTGCTAAAAATCTTTCGTATTTGGGTGTAATAATACAGCTTTTTTTTATTTTCAATGCTATTACAGACCAGCGGCAAATGGCTATAGTTACTATCAGCAACCGACTGCTGCTGAATCACAAAATGTAGCCGTTTATGGTGGTAATCCTAACTATTACGGTGTGCCTGGCTATGAGGATCACCGATCCGTTGGTTCCAGAAATAGCTGGAATGATCCTAATCTCCGATGGAAGTGGAACAACTATTATAATGGTTACTACTATCCTTATCCGAGTGGTAGTGGCGGTTGGAACAATCGAAACGATGCCACAATGTACTACAACAACAAAAGGTATATTGTTTTTGTTATATTTTGTACAACAAAAAATAATTCATCAAATCCATTCTTTTCTTTTGTAGACGACAAGATTCCGCTCAACCACCGGATACTACACCGCAAACGACGACGACGACACAGAGACCTAGGAAGAAAAAGTTGTTCGTGCCAAATGTTTGGGGCTGAAGAGGGGTTTTCTATATAAATGTAAGAAGATGGGGTTTACAGTAACGATGCATTTATATACCGACTGATCAGTAACATAATTGCATAATTCTAGAATAAATAAAGCTGTTTTATATCCTTTTTTATATAAACTTCTGCATTGATAATGCTTTTGTTGAGTTGCTTAACTTTTGATGACACTATGAGTCAACTTTATTACAAAATTTGGAGCTTCAACAGTTATGATATGAAAATTCGAACTGTTATTTTCGTTGAGCGGCTGATCATCCGGCTGTATTAATGTGCGATTGCAATATTTATGGGAATGGGATATGTCTCGTGCTATAGATCCAATCATCACAGAGAACAGAGGATTTGAGATAAGGAGTCTCAAATAGAAAAAACCTTCGTCCTCCAATTCAACAAGGCTACTCGCTACCAAATTCTTCGATATGAGTATTGAAGTTTGAAAGTATGACAACCGTTACAAGCGGAATTGCTCCTGAGTCAGACGCGTGACTTGCATGACGATAAGGTTTGTGTCTTATGGCTACCTCCAAATATTTTTAAAACGAACCAGTACAAACGACCGATGAGACACGACTGTCCTTTGGACATAAAATCTTAAAATTCTACAAAACGATCTTCAGTCACATTTCGGAATCCCCAATTCACTCGGTGCCCAGTCAACCGAACCTACGAAAGAAACAACAAACCGTTCATCCATTCCATCAAGTGTATTCAGTGATTTTAATGCAATATTTTATATCAACCACCGCGTCAGACTTGATCCTCCGAAGTCCTTCTTGAAATTAGACATAAGAAAACATGACAGTGCAGTTTGAAGGCGCGTTACAGCGTGGATAAATCACTTCTTCGCCTTTTTCTTCTCCGCCTCCTCCTCCTTTGCTAGTTCGATCTTTTTCACGTACTCCTCAATCGTTTGAGCGTCCAGCATCATCATCGGTTCGTCGCGTCTCATCACCGCCACTTCTAGGCTCTTCTGTCCAGACTGTACCACCTCCAGCAGGGCCCGTATTGCTAGCGTGATCGTGCCCTCCTCTGTGCTAACGGTGGCAGGCGAATAGTGCTCCTCCAGGAATTCGCGTACCGTCTTCGCCGAGCGGCCGGTAGCGTTTGCCTTCCACTCGCAGTACACACCGGACGGTTCCGTTTTGTAGAGATGCGGTACACCGTCGTAATCGAAGCCACCGATCAGGCAGGAGATGCCGAACGGACGACGACCGTTGCTCTGCGTGTGTTTCTGCTTCAGCTCGGCTATGTACCGGGTGATGTACTCCAGCGTAACGGGATCTTCCTCTGAGAGTTTGTGTGACTGGCACTGTACCTGGGCGCGATTGATCAGCACGCGTGCATCGGCCGTTAGGCCAGCGAACGCCATCACGACGTGATGATCGAGCAGGCAAATCTTCCGGACGGTGCGTTCTTCCTGCAGTTTGGCGACCGATTTCTTCTCTACGCCAAGCACCACAACATCCTTACCACGAACGCCGATTGCGGTCGAGCCTTTGCGGACGGCTTCCTGCGCGTACTCCACCTGCAGCAAGTGACCGTCCGGCGAGAAGACGGTAATGGCGCGATCGTATCTGGACGACATGTTCACTAGCAATGTATATGGGGCACAAACAAAATCCAACAATTCTGTATCAAAACACGTAAAACCTCGCTTTACGAAGAACGTACAATGAATTGCGGATTTGATTACCACAGTTGATTTGCGTCGAAATCGTTCCGTTTTTGACAGCCGGTATAGGTGTCAGTTTTGACATGTTGCTACAAAAGCAAAACACAGCGCTATTTGGAACCGGTTCGCCAATCGGGAAAATATACAGCGCAGTAAAATTTGTTTGGAGTTGTGCATGTTCCCGAACGCCATACGATGACGGAGTTGGAGAATATTAAACCAAATGTGTACTTAAAGTGTGAAGATCGTAAGCTAACGAAGGACGATCAGGACGAGAATGTGGTGGATCCGTTCGATGAGCGGGAAATTTTCGGTAAATAACAATACACGAATGTTGCACGAACCTTTTCTACCCTTCTGCTGTCGATTGTGTTCCGTCTACAGATCTGATACGAAACATCAACGATCCGGAACATCCGCTTACTCTCGAGGAATTGCACGTACTGGAACAAAGTCTCATTACTGTGGACAACGAGAAAAACATTGTCCAAATCCTGTTCACACCGACGATCCCACATTGTAGCATGGCAACGTTGATCGGTTTATCGATTCGCGTGAAGCTTCTCCGAGCATTGCCACCACGATTTAAAGTGTCGGTAGAAATTAATCCAGGCACACATGCATCCGAGCACGCCGTCAATAAGCAGCTATCCGATAAGGAACGTGTGGCGGCCGCACTGGAAAATACCCACCTGACGGAAGTTATCAATCAGTGTATCGGAACGCCGTTGAAATAAACCACTAGAGGAAACGCAGATTTTGGATGCCTTCTCCATCTAAGGACTTGGTTTTATTGCAGCTACTGTAAAAGGTTTGGTTTTTCCAATGGCAGAGTTCCCGCATTACCGTTTTTTCGCATTTACCGCATTGGCAGCGCCTGCTGGTCGTGGTGCGGTGGGATCGTATTTGTACGTCTTCACCAACGGTCCTTTGCCGGCCTTCTGGAAACGAATCTCATCGATCCGGGCACGCTCCTCCAGCTCTTTGCTTATTTTCATGTTTGTCCAAGCTACAAAGAATGTGCAGGTAGGTAGAAGAGGTTAATAATGGATATTTTTGTTTTAGATATATCAAAAATTTTGAATTCCTTACATTCCTTGATGCCTTCGGTAAATCCCTTCTTCTTGATGGGAAGCGTTTCCGGTCTGTGTGTAACGATACGATCGATTTTGAAGAAATCGCGCACTTTCGGTATCCGCAGAAAACCGACCTGGATCAGGGAAAAGAAGTTACTGCACGCCCAATAGCACAGGATCGCACCGGGGAAGTTGATGGTAAACGGGAAGATAAATAATGGTAGAGCGCGCAGGATGTACTTGGCCGTTTGCATATTTGCTGCCGACATTCGCGCACTATCCGTTCCCAGCTCGATCGTAAGGAACAGCGTAAGACTGGTGATGACCGGGAGTGCATAGAATTGATCACAAATCGTCAAGTCCGTAAACCAAAACAATCCCCCATCGCGCATGGATTCTACCGGCGTGTTAGCCATTTCGCGCAATCCCATGAAGAAGGAAATGAAGATTGGTGCCTGAGCTAGCGGTACCAGCATGTTTTTCAGTGGGTTCAGCTTTTTCTCCTTCATGAACAGTACCATTTCCTGTCCGTAGCGTGCCGAATCGATAGCATTACCGGCTTGGCGGGCTTCGGTCATTTTCATCTGCAGCACCTGCAGCTGGGGCATGTGGTTGTTCATTTTAGCCGCATTGCGTTGCGATGCAATGACGAGCGGGAACAGCACGGTTCGTACGACCACCGTTCCGATGGCTATGCAACCCCACCACGGTAGATCGAGCCCGATGTGCAGGAATTCCATACAGTTTTGCACGATACCGACCGGTGTCCAACCGCCCAAACCGAGTGTTGCAAATGCTGGTTCGGCACTGGCTACAATGTCTGCAATTTCCGGTGCACCTTGCGGAATTACTGGTGGTTCCGGGATAGTGTTAAGCAGGGCGGTTTTATCTCCATCTCCTGTGCTTAGGTTTCTCACCAACACTGTAGCCGTAATTGGTTTGATGGCGGAAAACCTCGCATTTAATAATGTGGATGGTTTAATAGCTGACCTGGGTAACACATTTCCCGACGCAATGTGATAATCTCGCGATCGAACATAGCAGTTTGCTGCTAATGCTTCCTGAAAAAGCAATGTTTGTATCAGTGATTTCAACCACACCGGTGGCCGATGCGGGTGCCGATGCGTTTGCTAACATTACCTGCACACAAATAACTTTCCCGTTGAAGGAATTCTTTGACATAAGTCTGCACGCTCGGGACAGCATTTTTGTAGCAATGCTTTGGTATAGTTTTGTACAATACTTTCAGTCAAAATATTCACAAATTTGCTGAATTCAACGGGTGCAGAGAAGAAATCACGCAACAACACACATCTGTGCATGCGACAGCTGTCAAACGATTGTTGACATAATTTGCAATACCACAGTAGATTGAACCGGTTATGTGGGGTCGCTGTAAAACTTTAACCGTTTTGGAAGGATAGCACAGTGGTTGGTGCATCCAGCGAGCTTTCATTGATTTTGAATTTTTTGTAAAATTTTGCTAATTTTGTGATTGTATGAGTGTTTTCTACTAAAATATATATTTATACACATTCAGTGGTTATATGATGGCAGTATTACACTGCTTGCAATATAGTTCATAGTCAATGCAGATATGAATTACAACGTGGGTGAAAGCTTTGAAACACGTGGTAAATTTAAATTTTTAAACATACGGTTTTTTTAATGTTCCCCTAGAACTATTACATGTGCATTTAGGTGTATTTTTTATCAAACAATAAATTGCATTCGATTTTCAGATGGTACTCAAAACCATAACATAGCACTTTGTCCTGTAGTAATTGTTTGTATCGTATTTTATTGAATAAATAAATTACACCAGTAGAATGAAGTCACAATAAATAACAAACACAATCGTCCCATATGCACGACACTTGCGTTTGGTACGTGCATGATAATGAGATTCTCGTTAGTCATGATTTTCGCATACGGTCAAATTATTGTTTATACAACCATCTTCTTTTACTACCACCGCTGATACGGGTATTGCTGTGCATAATATCGGACTGGCTTTCTGGTGGTGTGTTGATAATGTTGACAAGCAGCACAGGCCGCTGATGCCGCACTTTGTTGCTGTTGCTGTTGAACTAGCAGCTGTTGCTGTTGTTGCTGTTCACGCATTTCTTTTAATTTTTGCTTTTTAATCTCCTGCTGTCGATACACAAACAGTGGCCGAAAGATGAGGGCTCGTTTCTGTCGATTACCATGTGAGGCGTCTCCATTATACGCCAATCGTTCGGGTTCGTTCGAATGCCTCAATGAGACAGATGGAAGATTTGTATCCAATAACTGAACGTTGTGTCCTTCCGGTGAAGTTTCTCGCTGGGATTGATTCGGTGCACTATGTACTACATTAAGTACGGTACCCGCACACACCACAAGAGTGATCTGTAGTGATGAAAAAGAATTACCAATCAGTAAAGTCACACACACAACAAGAGGCTATGATCAACTCACAATAACTTTATGTAACATTTTGAACCTCTCTAAACTCAGCTTTTTTCTCTACAGCACGTAAAATTTATTTTTTTGTAACACCAGTAACAACTTGCTTCACTATCGACACAACGGCAAAGACTAACGGCGTACTGTGGGTATGATCGTGTATTTATTTGATCTTGGCCGATCTTTCGATTCACACCTTTGCGCTACCGGTTAACATGGACCGTTGCCGGAACATGTGATTCATTCCCCATGCAACATTTGTCACCCGAATATGTGCGCTGGAATCTTAGAATCGCACAGTGACTTCCACCGGATCATCTTCCGGCAGTTCGAACGATCGACGATTAGTCATCGGTATTAAGTTTTAGTAGACGAAACAATTGGAGCGCATTGTGGTTATGTTTTAACCAATTAGCACATTGTGACTAAGGATTACTCAGCTGGGAAAAATGTAGTATGCACAATTGTGCTAATTTTGTATGGAACGTAAACGATATGTCCATTTTATGGTATGGTAAAGTGAAGAGAGGCGCGGATAATTAATTGATCACGATTTTGAATTTTTGAGCGTACTTTCTGTATGTTTTTTTTTATTTATTGACGTCTGTTATTTTTATTCATTATACGAATTGTTTGTTACATTGTACCGATATAAGCAATTCGGAATTGTTATTTCGGAAAGACCTTGAGGATGTGTCGTGCTCGATCATTTCGGAAGAGAGGTTTTTTTACATCTAAAAATAGTATTATTTTTAATTATCAAATATAACTGACAGCAAGGTTATTTGCATCGATTCAATTGGAAAGCTTAAACCCCTTTGGGACAGTAAATTATATTGAACATCCATTCCAATCAAGGGCTCTCTCTCTTTGGAACGAAGTTAGGAAATTTAAACACCATCATATATACGATGGTAATCAGTTTTTGTATTGAAGAAGACGACAGGGACCTTAGTCAATTGCTATGCCTTGTGGAGTATCTTTCAAACCTTTCCCTTAGGTGCATGCCAGTCGGGCATTAGAACACCACAACGGAGGACAAGCAAAAAAGTACATAAACCCACCGTGTACATCGTTTATTTCTACCGTCGTGTGTTTTTTTCTGCAATGGACAAAAAAGGGGCGAGTCGTTCCACCCACCTTTGGACCGTTGCAAATTGATTAAGGGTCGAGAGCACTTGGTGGTAGATCGATAAATCACGACGTTCACTTGAGTTTCGCCATCAGCACCCAGGAAGGTAACCGGGGGAGAGGTTTTGCAGAATGATTGACAATTTATGAACTGGCGGGTTCGTCCTTCCGTTGCAGTTTTGCGCCCCCTTTGTTAGTTCCATGGGAGGGCACGGTCAGGTCGAGGCGAGCGAGAGGCCAACGGAATTTGTTTCCCTCATCAGCTGATGGTTGGGTTGTTGTTACTACCGTTAACGTTAAGCCAACGTGAAATGGATGGACGAAATGAGCACCGTTTATTAAGACGCTTGCCGATCTAAGGACAAGGATAACGACCGCGAAACGAAATGGGGCGCTCTTGTTGTTTTTTTCGTTGCTTTGTCGCGAAAAGCGAAGAGATTAGATAAAAATCATACTGCAGAAATTGGACTAGACATATTGCCGTTTCGCTTAAAGGCAGGTTCTTTAGTGAAATGAGCCGAAATCACAACCACAAAAACAGACAAAAAGTAAGCAAAAAATCGTTTATGTATTTTCTTCCGTGCGCTTCTAACATTCTCCTCCACACAACACCATAAAGCGGATGATTTTATTAGACCTCTTAGTGCGTGTGCCGTTTCATTTGCATATTGCACACACCGTGCTTTCTCTGTCTTCTGCTGCTGCCTCTCTCGCTCTATAGCCGCGATTTCATATCAAGCACCGCAGTCGTTGGTAGTGTGCGGAAGGATCGTTCGAACCGAGTCGGGTACTTCAAGTGCGCTTTTCCAAGCCGACTAAACAAGTCGTTACGTTCAAACAATGGGAAACCACCATCAATGCCAGCTGCATGAACATTCAAAGCTGGCGAACGGAAGGGAACCACGTGGGTAGGCAAAAGCTGTGTCGGTACCGGGCAAAAATGGTGAAACGTGTAGCAATCGAACTTTTCATAGCCTACCATGTCCAACAGTTGTGCGCTAGGGTTCGTCCGGAATTGCCGCTTTTTTGGTAGCTCAATTCACCACCACCACCACTCGGATCCGGTCGCAGAAGGCTGTGCGTTACTATTTGCAAATCAGTTCAGTAGTAGTGTGACTTTCCGATACCCAAATCGTATGCGCTTCTTCGCTGGGCTAAGAGCTAAAATTTTTGTTAGTGAAGATTGCCGATTTTGCCTATTTTATTCGTACGGTGTTGAATTTTCCCCCCGGGCGTCAACATCCGGTGTACCTGTTCCGGTGTTTGCACTGTTTCGCAGAAGAGAACTTAATCCAAAAAACTCATTTCCTGTACGGACGGTGTGAAATTAAAAAAAAATACCGTCGGAAGTTTCGAAACGGTTAGTTGGTTGTGATTTCCGTTGCACCCATCAACGGTGGAAGCGGTGGGTTTAACGACCCAATTATGAGGATGGGGGTGTTAATTGCTTTTGCCGCGTATACGAATGCAGCTGCAGCGTCGGAAATGAAATCAAGCACAATCAAGGTGGTAAAATGTTGTTTGTTTTTTGAATTTCAGGACGGAATCGACACACAAAATTGGGTTCTAGTGCAATCGAACATTTTTTGTTGTTGAAGTACTACAAGGATGTCGCTGCCAAATATAGGACGTGTATCAACTCCACAGCCACATTTCATGCCCGGGTGAGTAAATAGTAAATTAAGTCTGCATAAAAACATAACCATTTAAATTATAATTTAATCAAAAATATCGTAAAAAGGTGCAAAAGAACGTTTGAAATGACCTGGGCCAGCGTCTTTGACCTTACTCTTGAGTTTCCAGTTCTGCTATTACTATTTAATATTTTATATTATTTAAAATAATTAATTTCTCTTAGAGATCTTATTTTAGATAGACCGTTCATTGAAGCTAATATTGTCTACTAGGGACCTAATATGGCGTTCTTGTGCTTGGAAATAGACAAAATCGTATAATATACATGAAAAATAATTAAATATTTGAATACTGATCATTTTTGGTGCTTTCATGTTTGGGATGCATTGTCTAAACAGTTTTTGAGGAATGTTTAGATTTTTGTACACATCAGATGATAACCACAATGGGTGATTGAATGAAGGAGTGATTAAGGATTAACTTTTCAGGTGCTACTTGCTCATGCCGGCCATATATAATAGCTTACTAGACATATTGATTCCACGTAGTGGCAAAGTAAGTGCTGAACAACGGGGATCTGGGCCTGGAAGGGATTTGATCCTCGGTTCTGCCATTTAAAGACTGGCTTCGCTATTGCCTCGGCCATCTGACAGCCGCTGAATGGGGGCGCTTTTCCTCCTTGCTAAAATAAAACTTTTCAATGTGTTCATAAAGTACATTTAATTTAAAAAAATGTATTTCTTCCCCTAAGATATACCCATAAACTTCTCCACTTAACTAGTCTGTGTCAGCATGTCACCGTGACATTGCTTGTTTCCACCCGAGTCGGCAGGTGTTAACCGGCACTTCTGTGCCACTTTTGTGCCAAGTTCATCGGGAGGTGCTGTTTCGCTTTTTTTCTTGACGTATCATCTTCACCTTCCGTTCACGCAATAATAACTGCCGGTACTAAAGCCCATGCTGCACCGTATTTTCCCACGCTGGCGTGTCGTTATGGGGTGCCATTTTCATGCCATCGCGGCTATATAGCCGTCACGCTATGCGTCAATGAAAAACAACAAGAACAAAACATTCACCTGTTTTGGGGACGAGACAGACCTTTGGCGGTTGGTCTGATGGTGTGATATTTATTGAACCGCAGTTCTGTTATTCCAGAAAGGGGGGAAATAGCAAAGGAACTAGCAAAGGATACGGTGTTTGGTGCGAATTACTATTTGGCAATGAATTGGCAATTGCGGTTCGGTGGCAGTTTTCACCTTGAACCTGTGCGATTGGGCTCAGCTGTGTTCAGTGGTAGCCGAAGAAGGGACCCGATAATCAATAGTTGCGATGAATTTATGCGAGCGAACCAGATGAAATATGTTGTGTTTTATATGCAGACAAAACTCCGAGTGCAGTTTTAAATATAGAATCATATTTTATGGTAGCAATCTATATATAAAAATACTCGAACATAAAGGGAAAAGATAAATATTTTTATACTGAAAGACCAGGCGCCTCCATTGAGTGTGAACCTTTGCGAATAATCAATGTTTTATTTTACAGTTATACAGGCTACTGTCCGCAGTACATGTATCGGATCGGTAATACGTACTCATCGCTCACGCATCGATTACTGATTGATCCGACGGTGGCCCACTCGGAAAAGCTGATCCTTTCCGATCGAACAAACGATGAGTATTCGGTGAGTGTTCTTATGGTTGTTTGATATTTAAAAAAAATAATTTAAATGGTTTCTTACTCTATTATTTCTCCTAGATCGAGCGACAACCTGTACCCACCCAGCTGGATGATGATGATCGTCGCCGGGAGGATGATGACCATAGAGACACGATCTACCATCACACCCCCATGCCCGGCTACGAGGGTTACATTCCGAGAACGAAGGATAAATTTGGCAAACGGTATGCCGTCACCACAACGGAAGGTTTGTCCGAATTCGAGCGAGACTGTCAACGAACGAGAGCCCAGCTGAAGCGGTTGCGCCATCGTGTAGCACAACCAATCTCAACCATCTCCAAAGCAAGTCTTGGCGAACGGATGGTACGTCTGATGATGTTTTTTCTTCCGTCAACAAAAGGAATGATTTCGAAATATGCAATCTCGTTATTTTACAGCTTCGACTGAATGATTACGAGATTCCACTCCGATTGGTGCGTCCCGATGCGCTCAGCGTGGTAAAGGAGGTGCCGATGGAAAATTTACCACCACTGCCCGGTTTGCCTTACTTTTCCCGTGACACACCACCATTGGCGCTTCCGAACGAACATCCGGAAAAGTGGATTAAACTAGGTAATGCTAACGACGGCACATAGCTAACCGCTAATCGCGATTTCGGGTTAGACTTTTTAGGTGTTCATTTTCTTCCCAGCTTAACGAATTGAAATAATTGCTTTTGGTGTAAAATGTTGCTTTTAATAGTACTGTTGACATAGACACTGACAAATATTCTTTTTAGGTGAATAATAAATAGAACATTTTGAATTTTGAACATGATGTTACGAACTGACTGACTGTAAGGTAAATATTTTTTTACAGGGATCAGAATCAAAGGACATACTAGAATGAGGCTGAATGCATACCAAAGTACGCCAGAGTACTTTCGTGGAGATTAGATTTTTGAAAGAATTTACTTGAATTTTATTTAAATATCTACATTCGTTTTGTGAAATTCATATTAAACATGGCTGCCAAACATTCGTATCATATGAGAATTTCAGAATAAGTCGGCCCAAATGCTGCCAATTGTGGTGCATTCTGCTTTTTCCCCATTCTGGAGGGTTCAGATTGCATTTCCGCTGATTGACGTCTTCGGTTTCACTTTCAACCGGTTGTGACGCGTCGGGCCGTTGATTAGCATTGGCCTAGTTTAGCAGCGGGTGTGCACAAAAAAGCCCAATATGCAAGTGCTCAATGTTTCGGAATGTTTGATCGATACAAATGACAGTTATGGTGTTTTCGGGCACTATCGCTGAGGTTAAGCGAGCTTACTGCAAGTGAAGGCATTTTAAATCCATTTTATTTATCGTTTACGTCGGACGGATTTTCAGTGTTCAGCTAGCAGTTGCAGAAAACCGCATTTTGTCGGAGGATGTCTTACGCTACGAGTTTGTGAAGAAATGGGTTTTTGTGTATGTGTGCATCGTACTGACGTTTTTCCTATCTTTTCCGTAGGATACACCGGACACAAACCATTCCTTTGGCCAAGGTTCCGTGAATCGAATGTTCCGCTCACATCGAAAGCACTCTGTGATTTTACCAACAGCTACAATCATCGACGGAGCACCGACTGGGAACCGATAACATTGGCCGGTGCCGGGACGTCCCAACCGTCGGCGAAGGTGAACGAAATCTATCACAAAACGATTGGCCTTCTGCCGAACTATCAGGGGCACGTACCGGGAGCTATGTTTAGGTGAGCAGAAACATTTAAGGCCAATTGGAACGGGTAAGGTGAATTGATTCTAATAATCATATTATGCTGTTACAGGTTTGGGAAAACCTTCGGCAACGATAGCAAGGATGCGAAAAAGTATTTAAAACGGTGCTGAAACACTCAAAGTTTTTTTGGTGATATGTTTTGGAGAGAAAGCAAAATCAACCACACCAACCAAGTGCCGTGAGTGATGATTCTATTTGTTAAACTTTTGCCTTTTTAAATTACCCGCTCCCAGAAGACTTTGAAGGAAGAAAGTAATAAAAAGAAAACGATGCTAAAACCTAACAACCAATACGAGTGTGCGGCAGGTACACTAGCAATAACATACTGTGCGATGTGCTTAGAGAACTTAATCGCTTGCATTAGATGCAATTTGCAGCATAGTTTGAATGCAGGTAAGTTTTTCCCGGAGTTTTCCTTTTGCTTCCCCCAATCTAATCTCCTCGCTGTCGATGGCTTTCCATCCGTTCCAGCTGACGTAGGCACGGCCGGAAAGATCCAATCCGGTCCGGGAACCCTTCAGACGGATGGTGTTGCTCTTGAAATCACGACAAACCGTATCGGCCACACCGAAGGAATTGTTCATGGTCGTAAGAATTACACCCGTCGGTCCGGTTGCAAGCCAACCAGACGCGTACAGACCAATTTCGTACTTATCCTCGATGTCGTCAATGGTTTGATCACTTCCGGTGAGATTTTGTTTTAAAACACGTCCTGCGAAGGCATTTGGGTAAACATGTGAGAGTTTTGAAGATAATGGAATGTACCGTTTTGGCGAAATTACCTCCTGCATTGATAACGCAACCTTTGCGATCATCAAAGTTGATATGATTGTCTACGCTCACCGCTCGGTATCCGATGCTACGACACACAAGATCGGTCGCTATCGTTTCCCGCTGATCGGTTGGAAGTGCTCTACCCTCAACGAGCTTATTGGTGACATACTCTACAGCTTCCACTTTACCGGTGCCAATGAAATTAACCGGCGACCGAAAGAATATTGGTTGAAAGCACCGTCCTGAGTTGGGTGTTTTATGCTGCTCCTGTTCTGCTAAACTTTTCACCATTAGTTCGGTGATACGTTTCCTAGGACGAGGTAGATTTGGTATGGTTTCTTCTACATCTGTGACGGGGGAACAAGAACGGTATGAAGCAGATTCGGGTTTCGAGTACAGAATGAATTTACTCACGATCGAAATCATCAACCCTCCATTTTGTGGCGCAGTTGGAGAGTTTCAACATTTCTCGCAGTTCTTTTATAGTGAACGCAGCCTGTAAGGGACCTCTTCTTCCAACGAGATGGACCGTTTTGATGCGACTTTGCGAAAGAGCTTCCAGTGCATACTCAGTAATATCGGTTTTCTGCGAGAAATGGTTTGATCATGAAAACGTGTCCACCAACTATGGTTGAGTCACTTGCCTTCAAATCATCTACACTGGAGAGTACGATGCGTGCAACGTCGACAGCCACATTTCCCTGTCCCAATAAGGTCATAGATTCACCGCTAAGATCAGGGTTTAGATTCTCAAAACCGGGCAACCCATTGTACCAAGCGACGAACTCACGTGCGGAGAGTACGTTTTGAAGGGTTTCGTTTGGAATGTTCAGCGTGTTATCTCGTTCGGCTCCATATGTCTGGAAGTACGAAAGTGGCATAAAGAATCTATTCCACAATTAGCAATTCATGCATGCCTACAAGCAACACAGCGTGGTAACGTTCCCTCAGTTCTTGGAGTGTGAAATCTTTTCCCAAACTTAAATTTCCAAGAAACCGTACACGAGGGTTCTCGGCTGTTTTCGTGAATGTATTGATAACGTTCTTCACTTCCGGATGGTCAGGTGCTACACCGAACCTGCAATAGTGTAAAACAGGCACAGGGGATAATCCTAACATTGGCTGCTATAATTGCTAGTGGTAGATTTACCTCACCAATCCGAAAGGTACCGGTAGTTTCTCTACGATATCAATATCCGAGTTGTCCAAATGTTTCAAGATGTACTGTGCGGTGTAGAACCCAGCTGGGCCAGCACCTACGATGCAGATTCGTGGCCGTACCGTAGTGCCGTAGTATCTTTGAGCAACTTTCACCACGCACTTGGTGGGAAATATTTTACGAAACATTCTTTCGAAAACACTTTACACCGCGTAACAGCAGGTACTAGGCAGTGATTGTTTGCACAAACTTTAGCAAAAACAAAAAAACGTTAATGTAACCGAGACATTTGCAACGATGTAGTCATTGGCCAACCGTTATCAGATAAAATACGCGTAGCGGATCATAAAACAGTGACGAAAGTTTCGAGAACGATATGTTTGTTTACGTACGATCCAACAAAAGCACACACCGTTGACATATGAAAAGTGTGCGGGAACGAGAGAGGAAATAAAATGAACGAGGAGGTATAAACATACAGCTATAAAAACAGAGGAACTATAAATTATAGCATCTATGTTGAAAACATTTCAAAAAAATTCCTATCGACAAAAGGGTTGCTGAAACGCTGTGCATATTCGATAACAGAAGAATGTCATGTTTATTCACAGGAGTAACAATTAAAATGCATTATAATTCATCAGTAAAAATGATACGTTTTATGGCGAGTTTGTCTGGTTTGCCAGGTAGATGAGGTTCCGGTGCAATCGATCTTGGTACTTGATAAAACTATTGATTCCCGACTGTTGGTACTCCAGTATCGTTTGTATGAGCAGAGCATTTTCATCCAAAATCAGTTGGATCTGCATCGAGGACAATGGGGTGTTCTGCTGCAGGTTTAACGGATCGTGGCTACTATCGCTATTGAAAGTGGATGCTTGCTGCGGTACCGATGGTGGTTGCTGTTCCGGATGCCGGGAATGTGATAGGTTAGATGAACAAATCATTGATACAAAACTGCTTTCACCAAATAAGTGGTTAGTTTATCTACCTTTTGTGAATGGTCGTTCGACATGATTGTTGCGAGTGGCGAGTGTTTTTACTGAAAGAGAATCCCGTTTGTGTATACAACACGCTAGTACGTTCCTCTATATTTTATAATTGGTCTGGTGCTTCGCGTCTGGTTTCATGAACTATTTACATCGCAAGTTCTAATTTGATTGTTTTGTTTTGTGTTTCTTCGTAGAGAGCTTATTTTATTAACTTTAAAATAATAAATTAATTGAACAATAAAAGATCACACAATTAAAACTCGACTGGTCCGGATGGTCAATGCTCTCGATCTCTCGTTCTGTCGGTATCCCGATCGTGTCCTGTAACGTGATCGCACTCTTACAATCACACGTAACTGTCATTGTGAGTGACAGCGTTACAGGCACAGGGTGGTTGCCAACATTTTGTATTGTGAAATATGTTTTTTCCCAAATAAAAGTTGGATAAATGCTCGCACGTGGATTTCGTACTTGCCTACAACACTTTGTTTTGTTTGTGAAAATTTGACAACGGGCTCCAACGTCAAACATGTCAGTTGTTGACATTTGGCGTTCAGTTTGCATCAGCGACACGCGTGCGGTAGGCAATATGAACAACTAGTCAAAAGTGCAAAGTTTTCCAAGCGTATTGCTGTTTTCTCCACTCATTTCTTGCTTGCGTGCTATGGTAATTGTCTGGTGACGTGCGTAGAAAGTAGATTCACAAAGCGGTCGCATCAATATCATCACCAAAAAGTGCACAAAAATGTATCCCCTGAAACCGGTGATGAACCAGAACGTCGTCTGTGAGATTCCTTCCTGCATGTACACCCTGAGGCCGGTCTGTACGTTTTCGTTCGACCCGAAAGCGTTCACCGATAGCAAGACTGGAATTTCCGGAGTGACCGTCGATCCGATGTCGATCGAAATTGATAACTTACTGCAAAAGGTTTCGTAATATGTCACATCTCGTTACCCTTAGTAGAAAGCTTGCTCGACTGTCCTTCCATTCCCTTTCCCGTCCCAACAGCCGTTGCATATGGTTATTTTTACCTTTTACGGTTGTTTTTGTTTCTCATCTTTCCGCTGCAGGCAGAAAACGACGAGCTGAGGATGTTGGCAGAAAGACAACAACGTGTCCTGCAGCAGCTGGCGGAGCTGAAGAATGAAATTCTATCGCTGCGCACTGAATTGAAACTGAACGCTAAAGCACCTGTCCAGTCGTCCACTGCCCTAAAGTCTAAAGCTGAATTGAAGGCAGAACCCATCAATGTAAGAAAACACATTCAAAAAAGATTGCTTTTGCAATTGAGTAATGTTTTTATTCTGTTTTCCTGTTAGCTCTCCTATCTGCAAGACTTCGTGGTAAATGCAAGCCCCGATTACGTTCCCTACAGTTTGCTGGCGCTAAAGAATTTGTGGAAGAATAGGCTTAATTTGCACGTGGAATGTTTCACCCATTCCACCGTACCAAAGCTGAGTGACGAAGCGCTAAATTTCCAAAATGCTATAACGAACAGCGGATCGACTGCGTCCAACCTTCCTCAGATCAAAGTGACGTTAATTTGGAAGAATGGTGTGTATTGAACGGTCATAAACGATAGCCAGTGTAAGTAAATGTAATTTTCTTTCCCCTTAGTTGGAGCATACACGGAAATGATTACATCCCCCACGTCTTACGTACCGATTTGTGGGGAGGTCAATATCCTCCGTTACCTGTCGCGTTGTGGTCCGAGCGAGTTCAACTACGAACAGCAGGACAACGTGGACGAGGTTGACTCCATCCTGGATGCGTGCTATCTGCTGCTCAACAAGCAAAACACTAAACAGCGTCAACAGATTCTGCGAACGCTTGGCTCTAAACTGGGCAAAGCTGCCGGCTTTGGTGGTGCGGAATTGTCCCTTTGTGACATTGCTTTTACCAGTGCGGTAAAGCAGGTGCAGCGTACCGTTGCGAAGGATATCAACCCGAACATGGCCAAGTGTATGGGACGTGTGGCGACTATGGTGGGTATGTAAAATTAAGCCGCCTAGTGATTTCGGTGTGCAGATCCCGTCTGGAGTGTGGATCCTATTCAGCTCCATATTTATTTTCTTTGCATTTGATAACAACTTTCCGTGGTGCTTCTTCAACCACAATGCCACAGGAAAGTAGATAGTCTCCGGAAAGGAAAAGATAAAACGCGAAAAGAAACAGCCCGAAAGCAGCAGATAATAAAGTAATCATTTTTATTTGAAACGATCGTTACAAACATGCACGGTTATCGATAATTATCGCTAAAATGCTAGTGTATTCTCTAATCAGTAAAGTATATTTGAGAACAATCAGCTTAACCACACAGAGTCCCTGATTTGTATGCTACATTTTCGTGCTGTTTTTACCGTTGTAGGATTTGGATCGTTTAAAACGCAGATCCTTACCATAACTATCACAAACAATCTTTTAGATTTTCTATTTTTTTCTACAACCACTACCTTAAGTACAATTGCACCTGCTGTTGTGATACCACAACCGGTAAACATCAGGGCATCTTCATAATTAACCATGGCAGTTTACCATACTTCCGGTAGTGATAGTAATCGTACGCCAGTTTCGTAAATATAAGCACAATAAGCGTCGCAAAGATGATGCTGAGCGTGTTGTAAAATGCGGCCGTATTATGCTCCGATGGTCGGCATATATCGTTTGGCGTTACAGTCAACACCGGAAGATACTGTTTACGGCCATCGTCGTCGTTGATGAAGTAGCACGTGATGTTGCGCGAGTCTGCAACCAACGATTCGTGCTTGCGTAGAAATCGCTGGAATCGTATCGCAAAGCGACACCCGCAGCGCCACGGATTGTTGGAAAGGTAAAGCTTTCCCACGCCCGGATTTCTTTCGATGGCGTGCTCGACGCTGTACACGCGTATCTGTGGTTAAATTGCATTTGTTAATTCAATATTCAGTTCGCGCTCAGTGCATGGGATTTCTTACCCGGTTCAGGCGATTACCGCGTAAGCTAAGGATTCGGAAATTGTCCAACCAAATCGTATCCTCTAGAATGTCGATCGTTGTGATCCGATTCTCGTCCAGGTAGATGTCCTGCACGCTTTGGTAGTGCTCGTTCGTTGTCAAACTGTCAACCGTTTGCAGCTTGTTGCGCGCTATGTGCAGTACGGTTGTGTTCCCTGGCAGGTACTGGGGTAGCTGGTAGAATCCTCGATCACTACAATTCACCATAATCATGGGATGGAACGAGAGTCCGTTATCACTCAACCGCAGGTAGGACACGTGGCAGCTGCAGTTCCAGATTTCTTCGTGGAGACAACTTTCCCGCACGACTCGTTTGTACTCCATGGCGGTAAGAACGGGCCGACCGGTGTATTTCCAATCTTTGCACACCAACGTCGGCTTGTCCACGTATTGGCGTGATTGTTCCTTCAGCAACCATATCATGTCGTTGGTACAGTTCCACAGATTACCTAGAAGTGTCGTGAAGCTCATTTCTAATGAGTTTTTGTCTAGCTTAACAATTATTTGAATTGAAATATTTTTACGGTAAAGTGCAGTACAAATTGTGCAAATTATGTAGTGTATCTTTTAAGGAATACACAATTTATTTTATGGTGATGAAGTCACCACCTCCACAAGTTTGAGAAGGATGGAATTATCTTTACGACAATTTCAGTCGGATAAAATTAAAAAAAAATCTAACAAACGTAAAAAGAGATGATTTAAAGAAATTTTTGAATTTCCCCGGAAGAAGTCCCCCGAGTCATTCGCGTTTCTAAGATGAACAAACAAACATCCTTCACTTAGTGCTCCAAGAACCAATAATTGGGAATGTTTCGCTACATTTCAGGACACCATTGCCACTTACCAGTTCTATACCAATACCAATTGGTGGTTTTAAGTGCTCTACTTTCTAAATCACGGAAATCTTATCTGACTGGGACTGGCTGCAGTATAAATATATGAATCTTATGTGACCTCCCACAAAGCGGGAACTCTCAACTTGAAGGGAAGTGAACCTTGATAAACTAGGCAAAGGCCGGGAAAATTCGAGAAAAACTGGGAAAACCGGGAATTTTTAATCCTGATTCGGGTGATTACCCTGTAAATTGCTAGCATTTGAAAGATGAAAACTCCTAGCACTATGAAATAACAAGTTTGGAACTCTGGCTTCATCTACCCTGAGTGTACAGTACCTATGAATGTCATATCCTCGAACGATTCTCTCTCTCGGAAACCCAGGCAACAGGCCATTCATTAGTCGATATATTAAAATCAGGATATTTAGTGAAACAGCAGACGATGTACGAGGACCACAACCAAATGTACGTTGGTTATCGCCAAAGCTTTATAACTTGCTCTTTAGTGTCGAGTAACAAAATAGATCGGCAAACGTTCAATTCATTGATTCACATCTACTTTCCCAAAAAAAAAATTAAGGTCATTGGCCACCCGACTTATCACTCCAAACTTTTTTGGAATTCTATTAGGAATAGGGATTTTAAAACCACACACCACCGGAAGGAATAGAATGAGCTACAATAGATCATACATAGAATCTAGCCTAGAGCTGATTCGAAAGTCTGCCAGTTATACACTTACCCTGCAAATAAACCTCCACGTGACCGCTCCGGAAGCGGTACGGTTGTATCTGTTCCAGCTCGTTCCCCCGCAGGTTGAGCACCTGTAACCGTTCCAGTTCGTAGAATGCACTCACAGCGGTATGGTTTAATCGGGTACCGGTGATGTTGACCATCCGCAGATACGGCAGGGCCGGGAAATCATGTACCAGTCGTTGCAATAGGTGCCCCGTTAGGGCTAACCTTTCGATACGCGGCACTAACCGAGACAGTATGAACGGATCGAACGTTTTTAACGGCCAATCGCACAGTACTAGCCACCGAGTGAGATTAAATTTGCCTCCGGCCTGGAACCGTTTCGTTTCAATTCCACGGAAGCAAACTGTCCGGTTGGGTGGTGTGAAGTAGCATACGGGACGATTGCTATTGAGGTTGGACGGGTTGCCCGGGCCTTGCAATTGGGCTGCTGAAGCTGACGGTCGGGAAGCGCACTCTCCAACGGCAACATTCTCAACGACGAGATTCTGTAGACTGAGTGGAAGCTGGGCGGTGACCGGACCAAATAGAAGAATGCTGTAACGGGTGGGAAAATGGGGAGGACAGTGAGCGATAGAATTTAAATTGAGACAGTAGGGAGTTTTGTTTCCCAATGAATGTTAAGTGGGAATCGAATGGCGCGCGGTTTGATGGTTGATGTATTGGGTCGCCAACAATTGCGCTCAATGAATACGAACAGGGCAGATGTTTGCGCGTAGGCAATAAAAATCAACTCTACGCAGAAATTGGTGATGAATGGTGAAGACATACTAAACGAGTTACATAACAATACATGAGTTGTTTTCGAAATTGAGGATAACAAGCACAGTTGGAAGGCTTTTAAAAACTATTCTCACGTACGGTAGTTAAAATGGGTACTATTCGGTTGGTAATGTTTATTAGGATGAATTTAAATAGAAGAAATTGGCTCTCCGCAGCCGAAGACTTTGATGTGGCAAAAGGCCTTTAGGTCGTTAACTTAGAAAAGAGGTATTTGCCTAATTCTACCAAAAAAATGTTAAAATCGTGCAGTTGAACCTTTGAATAATTCCTTAATATGTATTTTAATGGCTAAAGAACGATCAGGCCGCATTGCTTATACCTAATACACTTAACATATGTTTTTTGTATAGCGGCCAGACCGTATTAGACCTCAATTACCACGTAGCAGGATAGTTAATCACTGCTACGGAGGAACGACCCGGATGGGATTTTGATTATCCGACCGGGCCACCCCAATACTTCACATATACTCAATATAGAAAGCAATTCACAATGATTGGGAGATAACTCCTTATCCAAATTGTTAACTGTGTACCGGGTGTATTCGGCTGATCCTAAATCTGTTGATAATCCGATAGCTCATCTATTGAGTCTGATTGTATGTACATTTCTATAATTTAATCTTAAATCTGTTTAGAACTCTACATTTCAGATGTAGGGACTGACGGTATTTACATTGCTACATTTCAATTTTAGTGTAAAACCTTATTTGAATCTTAAATCAAACGATTGATTGACATAAACAATTTTGAAACGATGGTATCATACGCTTTTCTACAAATACTAATTACTTCATATTGAAACCCATCAATCAACGATCGAAAGGGAGGGAAAAACACATGCAATTCTGCCAAAAAAAGAAGTATCATTCGGCCACCTTTATTGCCTTTGCACACCGTTCCGTTTAAAATGTTTATTTAAAGCCCTTGATTCCACCTTGTTGTTAATGCTGATTTGACCGTTTTTTCCCCTGTTTTCGTCGACAAATTCTGAATTATTTCCATCGTCAATGGGGGGAAGCCCAACTGGTTGAACAATTTTTATTATTCCTTTTAAATGTTCACGGCGCAGCATGACAAACTGCGAATCATGATTAGGAGGGAATTGTACGCAAAAAATCCCACACCCGTATCCAATTGGGGTGCATTGGTAATACAATTTGGTGGAGGGGGAGGGAAGGAGGCACTTAAAAAGCTTTGAGATCTCCCCGGCTCTCAGATTTTTTTCTTGCGTAACCAAAAAGCTGTGTGCTAGGGGAGCTTTTTTTTCTCATTTCCACCCGTTTCTGACCGAAATTCCTTTGCCACACGATGCAAGTCAGATAACGAGTGTACTACAAAAGGCCGGAAAAAGTGATTTCTGTGGATTATGTAAACACAAACAAAAACAGAACAACAGAAGCATTACAACAAGCAAAAACCAAAAGAAAAAAAAAGATTACGAGCAATTCTTTCCCGAACGTGTGGGTGGGTGACCTTTTCCCTGTTCAGCGGAACGATGGTTTCTGTTTAATGTTTTGCGTTGTATTCCCTTTTTTTCTGCCGAAAATGTTGTAATTTCATCAATAGATGATCATCAGCAGAAGTTTTGAGTAACGCGGGTAGAAACATTATTGATTTGCTTGCCGACCAATCGGATGGTTCCCTGTAATCGAATGAACGACCTCTTTGGAAGGGAGTCTACCGTTGGACTGTGGAACATTGCTTCTCTGGAAGTAATTTTTGAAATTAAGATAATTAAATAATAAGGAAAATGATGGGCAGGTACAAAAATCCCAAGCCCAATATCCCAAGCCAATCCTAAGACTTCGCCAGAACTGGTAGCCCAATATCTCTTGAGGTTGTTCAGATACACAATTTATTGAATAGCACTTAACTCCGCTAAAATCAATCTCTTTACAGTAGACATATGCAAGGATCTTTCTTGGGATGGTTTTAGGACCTGTCAGAAGAATCTGCCTATAATGAAATGCCAATCGAATTAACTGAAAGGGACGATTTCCTTGTCTAAGTAAGTTAATCAATCTGACGGAGCATAGATACTTTTGTAAACGTACGATTAGAATTTTTAAGCCTCGGTCTCTTTATGTATATCATATTTCCATATGTTTGGGCGGATATATAATGAGCCTTACTCACTTTTAAGTATTTAAATTACATTTCTTCCACTGGCTTCACAGCGACGGTTCTTCGCCGTAAATGTAAAACTATTTACTTGACAATGCAATGTCGTAATGTGGACACTGCCCGAAGCTCTTTTAGCAAAATCTCTCAACAAAGAGTTTAGTAAGGATGGAGTAGGATACTTAGTAACAAGTAAATGCCACTTTGTTGGAGTACGGTAGGAATCTTTCCTGTCAGAACCACTATTCATGAGGTAGCGAGAAAGTAGATAGGATTCTCCGGTTAGATTCGTGTTCATGTCCGGGAAAGAATGGCATAGCCTGTTCTTAGAACCAAAATAATCGGACTTTGTTCCAGTTTTATGTAGTCATGATTGCATACATTGTTTACAAGTGGATTCGTGGATTACAAGATTCGTGTTCATGTCCGGGAAAGAATGGCATAGCCTGTTCTTAGAACCAAAATAATCGGACTTTGTTCCAGTTTTATGTAGTCATGATTGCATACATTGTTTACAAGTGGATGAGCGAATTAATATGTGGTTGCGTGGCTGAGATTACGAAGATATTTGTACAACATTTTGGACTTTGGACTATTTTTCTGTATTATTTTGCAAAAAGTTTATTAAAAGAAACTCCTCTTCATTTTGGTATTTGAATAATGTTATTGTTTGTTTAAAATCACTTTTCTTGATTTGAGAATTATTATATGTGTAGTAGAAAAATTTGAATAATGTCCATATTAGATATTGTACACAGAATACCCAGGATTGGACGGGAAACATAACACTGGTTACGGCTTGTTCCCAATGTTGCAACCTTTTTCCGTTACATCGCATTACATCGAGTTCTCCCATCATCCTGACTACGGCCGGGGCTTTGTGTGGAATGGTATTGCATGTTTGAACCCCTTTGGGCTGTGAAAAAAGGGAACACAAGGAATCTATAGAACGAACCCCAAAAGGTTGCAGATGTTTCACCGGATGTGAACTAGACGCACACAGTTCTACACACGGATGGTCATGGAATTGTTGGCGGATAGTAGTAGTAGTAGTTGTATGCGGTAAAACTCTTGTAACGTTATGCCACGATCTGTAAGCATATCGAGCTCGAGATGATAGCAAACCTTCCCGGTACAAGTGATTAACTTTTCCAACCTTGGAAGGGTGCCGGTATTGACGAACCGATGGAACTACCAACAAAAAAATGAAGAGGAAACGCACGGATATCAGACTTTCGAGAAGGATCTGTTCTGTGGAAAACTTCCCACAGTATTACCAAAGTTGTGCCCGTACGCCGAACTTCCCGTGGGAGAGTTTTAAATGCCAGGTTTTACAGCGAGGAGGAAACGGGTGGTGGGTTTCCGCAAATGAACGTTTAGCATTAGTTCCGGTTCAAAATTACGGCATCGAAATATCCTGGTGCCTGC
The DNA here is from genome assembly GCA_000349025.1 of Anopheles minimus. Taxonomy (NCBI): domain Eukaryota; kingdom Metazoa; phylum Arthropoda; class Insecta; order Diptera; family Culicidae; genus Anopheles; species Anopheles minimus. Next base: position 16,430,743 of record KB663721.1, on the reverse strand, counting down.
TGTCTGGATATCACCAACGATATTGGCCCCCGTTGCAAAGGAATGAAAACTTTTGATCTGTTTTTGATTCGCGCACGGGGAAAGGATTTGCTGCCTAGCTACGAGAAAAGTTCATTTGTTTGTGACAGTGGATTGTTGTATCTTTTAAAATATAATCTCAATAAGACTTATCGACAGCGACAGAGGAATATGGGGGATGTGTGCCATAGTGTATATCCTTAAATCGAAGCTTTAGTAAGCTTGCACAAAAATACCCATAAAACGAAATAAACTTAGGTTTTGGAGGATATTTCGTTGTAGTCGCTTCAAGATCCTGGAGTTTTTTTGTATGTAAAAAACATGAAAAGCATACAGATAAACCATTCATGTTCGTGCGTTTTTGATCAAAACAAATGATGTGCTACGCTCGATGCTGCTTTTCTTGGGATGTCCTCTTTACAATTCACAACGCTCCCACACAGTTGTCTTGTTAGCAAGATTCCATTCGTAAAGAAGCACGGCAAAAGTTAATTAGATCAAATAGTATATAAACAGTCAATTCCAAGCGTTGCTTCTCGTTGAGTTGTTGACCGTTTACACTACGCAGCATGATTGTACATATTTACGAACGGGTGTGGGTAAACGGTTATGAGATTGGGTTTACTTTGAAATTAGTAAAACTACCTTGCAGCAGACCCTGCACAGCTGGCATCACACTCACAAGGACTCACACGGAGAGATGGAGCCTGTGCTTTATTTGTCCAGACATCGTTGGTCAAATGGAACGAAAACAAACAGCGAGCTACTGACTGACCGTTTTACGATTTAGTCGTCTGTCACGTTGGACGAGTGTGTTCGTTAACAAACGGGTGAAAAGAACCGGTGCAGCGATTAGAGATAATATTGCAACAGGTAGCTTGGTTGAACATCGCTAAATCTCCATGTCGTTGTTTTAAACATGGATAGGATTGGAAAAGACATATTGTTGAAATGACTCACAAAAAGCGCAGAAGACAATATCCTTTTTGATTACAGTGATCTACTACATGAATGCTTTCGCCGCTTTAACGACGTGACCAATCTGTTCGACTTCAATTGCTCTCTTGTGGCGTTCCGGGCTCGATTTCCGGTCCATGACATCCCACACGAAACACTCTCTTGTGTTTACCCCGCTCTACCTTCGTCTACTGCTACTTCTTAGAAATAGTTGTATATTTTAATCTTTCTTTTTTGAAACTTTATGGTAGAGAAGATAAATCTTGTAGTTAAAACTAGAATAAATTATTTTAACCTGCTTACTTTGGGCTGGTCCAGTTATGAGATAAACTTATGGATATTTTTTAGGAATTTAAGACTTCTTGTTTTTATCCGCAACAGGATAGTTAGGTTTGCTCACGTAGGAACACTCTGAATGGGATTTGGTACCGTTCTTCTCATGTGAGACTAGTCCCACTACCATATTTACCACCAAGCAGCCCAGCAAGTATATTGAATGTGAACGATTTCCAATTCCAAATTTAAACTTGTGGATCTTCCAACTTTGTTGTGTTGGATCTTTAAATGGCTCTAGAAAGGTCACATTACATACTCACGAATACGCACACCAAATGCAAAGTACAGAAAAAGAAATCATTTTGTGGGATCGCTAACATTTTCACAAGCAAATGTGATTCTTCTTCCGACACTTGAGTGTTATACTGGCAGATTACATTTGTCCGGCCACAAATTAGCACCTCCAAAAATATCTCAATCCCCCCCTTACTAACAGCTACTTTAAACATGGAACAAACCATCCGATACAGTACATTTACGGATACTTCTTTGCTGCATTCGCACGGACGTAGTGATGCGTATGCAATCATCGTTGCTCCAGCAAAATGCTTCCTTCACTTCCGAATCGAGAAACAAGTCCATGACACAGTTGTGGCGACCGGCAGCGAAAGGTACACCCGTTCGCTGTTGGTGTACACACACACAGAAGGAAGGAATACGCATCTTCACTACGGATGGATTTCGTTGTCCTTCGGGGTGTAGTGTACCCTTTCTGTCATGTCCGGTTGCATTTATCTCACGGCAAGAAGTATGTGTTATCACACTTTTGTAAGCTCAACCGGTTTTGATTGCCCAGGGAGATTGGCCACCGGGGAAGGTAGGATTTTATTTGGGATTAAAATTATACTTACAAAACAACGACCAACACCGCTGCAGGTACGGGTACCCGGTCGTTGTTGGTGATGATGCTGGAGGTAATCCGTATGTCTGATAGTGAGCTACACACGGACCGAGCAGCAGATGATAAGCTGTCAGATGAAATGTGACTTCGAGCAACGGTTGCCATCGCGACCGAATGGATCCGTTAATTTGGAGTGTTATTTTAGTTGTCTTTTCAATAAAAAAACACTCCTCTCTGTCCTTCGCAAGTGGATTGGAACTGTTTATAGATCCATTTCACACAGCTTTTTCGATTTCGGATGCCCTTCTTTTAGCGATGGTTAGATCAGCTGATGATCAGTTACTATTTGCTTTTTCGGAGCCTGTGCTATTATTAGCACGTGTTTGTTTTCGCGGTTAGTGCCCACATCTTCAAACGTGTACACAAGTGTTTTTTTGGAGGATGAGGCCTTATTTTCAGCACGTATCACGCTTCACCACGGGTAAGGTTAATGACCAACAAAACAACACAATTGCTCGGGCTCATCAGATGGCTTTAAGAGGGACACACAAGCACGGATATCACTCAGACGGACACACGTACACAGCGAAACCATATGGTGGAATCCGAACGTGATCGTGACACGTCCGTACGCTACGGGTTACGAACCGCGACTGATAAAATTTGCGCGTGATAAAACCTCGCGAACGTATGGAGTTTTTGTTGTCGTGTATTTTTGAATATGCGTACCGTTCGTGGCACCATCGGGTTTGTATATTCGCTTCATCGTGTGTACGCCATTGTGGGTCTCTCGTCGCTCTCTCGTTTGGCACTCTCTCTATATTAACGAAAATGTATATGGCTCGGTAGGGTTTAATATTACGATGAGCTTTTATTCGAATCTAATCGCACGGGATGTTTTGTTGTTTTTAAAGTAGTATTTTGGGTTTTTGGGTGTTTTTAATTTGCTTTACGTTCTCTTTCCTGTGAATCCTTTTAATTCCGGTTGACAGATAAATCGATACGGAAGGGTTTCGTTTGAAGTGTAAAAAGCTCAAAGTTTGAGTTTCTTTTTTTTCGAATAAAACCCCGTTATGGGGGCTGATCTCATTACGAAGCCAAATAAGTGATCAATTTCAATGTTGTCGCCTATGTGTCGTTATTTGCGCGCGGAAAACATGTGTGTATGTGTGCCAGTGGCGACTGGACAGGCGAATGATCCCATAATGGAGGCGCATTGTCTTTGACGACGGTAACGCACTTGGAGTACACTTGGGTTGGGTGTCCGGTTTAGAAAATTCACTCTTCCTGTTGTGAATTGTGTGTAAGGTTTTTATTTTTTAGTTATCAAATTTCATTCATCAGTGTGTGTGGTTTTGATATTAGTCGACGATGTCAACAGGTCTTTTTGTGTTTTTTCTGCATTTGCTCATGACGGTCGTTGTTAATATGTGCTAATTGTTTTGAGTCTCATGCTGTGTGCTGTTTGTCTGGATAAAGTGGTTGTATTGGATGAAAAGAATGACTTCAAGGTGATCTCATCGTGAACTTAAATATCGTGAACTTATTGATATGATTGGTGTTTAATTGACGGTTTAGTAATTAGTAGTGGAGTCAGGATATATAAAACCTGTGTTTTTGAATGTTAAGTTGTCATTATCAAAAAAAAAGCCAAATGAGTTATTTTAACAAAACACGGCACCATACACATTTACCAAAATCAAACAAACAGATAAATTATGGGAATATAAGAACATTAGTTTTTTTAGAATGTCTGGAAAATTTTAAGTGACAAGTAGAAATAATGTTTCACAAAGTTATAGAGAATAAGAAAATATGTTTTTTTCAAATTTTTCTACGCACACTAATACATATATTTTGGCCGGATTGCCAATTGCTCCAAGTAACATAACTGTGTAAGGCCACTGACTAAAAATCGTTGTTTCTGATGCAAATCATCAATTTAATGATGACTAATTTTAAACCCAGCCAAAAAATGCGTAACAAACATGAACAAAATTATTAAATTTTTTAAATAATAATTAATTCAATAATTCAACTTTGCAGAACAACATTTTTCAACTCCTACACTCTATTCAAGTTTTTCAGTTATTCAGAAAAACTAGTTGCTTTGTTCATTTTTTTTCCAATTCTATTAATAATTTATTGTATGCCGCGTGGGTTTAACAATATATTTTAAAATAATGTATACCTAACTAACAAAAAACAACTAACTACAACGAAATTAGGAAATGTAGATAAAGGTTAAAATTACAAGTAAAAGGAAGAAAAATGTAAAAGAGGTTCGTTAGTGTGATAAGAGGATTGGAGATGATAGCATAAGGAGGAAAGGGAAATGTTGGAATTAAAAAAAAAAACAGAAATAGTATTCAAACTCCTGAAACAACATAATCATGTTACGGAAAATTTTATATGGAAAGATAAAATAATACTTTTTAGGTTAAGAACATCCGATTGGTCCTTCTTCAATGACCTTTGATATATTTTATTCAATCATCGTTGGTTAGTTATTTGATGCAGACTTGGAATCATTACTATCTTCGTTTCATCATATTTTATTCATGTTTGCTAACTTATGTTCCGTAATGATGGAATTTGATTGATATATTTCATACTCGTGTTGAGTCGTCCGGTATCATTCTCAAGACTGACCCCTAAGTACCGACTGGGCTAATTTGAAACACACAAACAGAGGTTTCATGTTATGTCCAATTAAAAGGAAATGATCATTACCTTGTTCAATTTTTTGTAGTTCAGAAGAATCCTCCAGTTGATAAAATCTGCCCACCGGATGCAGTGCTTGATAATTAAGCAAGTAATTAAATTAATTACCAACACTATCGATAATTAAATTTATTGTGACAATTTCGTAATTCTTCTCAAAATGTTCTTCAGAATGTGTACATACAAACACTCTTTAATTTTCGCACGCATCATGCCCCACCGGATTCTGTGTTCTGCCGGTTTTGCTATCACGATGTTTGTCTGATGGCACCGATTGGTTCATGTTGTATTTGAAGGGAAAAAAACAAGGGGTGTGGGTCTCTTCGAGCTGAAATCATCAGATATCAGTGCGACGGCATATTATCTAATCTAAGTGTACAGATCTCATCAAACTGGGCGTTTTATTGTGCGTGTATTACTTGTCCAGCAGGTTCTACCTTTTTTTTGCAACGACTAAACGTACGAACAGAAGCAGCGCCCGATGGTGCAGGATCCTCGACGGTAGCCACGTCCGCGGCACTGGGCAGCACAGGTAGGATTCGTGCAGGTAAGTGTTTGAACCATGGCGCTACGGGATTGAGCATCACCCGAAGATGGTACCTCGTAGAACTGCATGCGTGTCTGAATATCTGGCGAATCTAGAACCGTGTGGAAGGAATGACACTCGTTAATAGGGATGCATTTTATAAAATACGCAGTAAGTACTTACTCGGCGACAATGGATTAGCGGATGCCATCTCGGTGAATGCAAGCAGCAGTGCTAACGTCACCGCGAACATTGCAACCAGTTGCGTTATTGTACGCATTATGTCGATGTTTTTTTGAAATTTTCCTTGTTATGTGTCACAGATAGATCACACCTTTTTAAGTGCACTTCCAGAACACCTCCGTAGTCAAAAATTATCTCCAACAGACTGACGTCCGTCGGGTGGAAGTCAATATCATTTATATCGAGAATAGTTGTTTGTGAGTTCTCGCATCGCTGATACCCATCCGGGATACAAGGGGGGCTGGTGAAGATACTTAAGGTCGTCGGCTGTCGATGATAAGATCGAACGACAGTGGGTGGACCGTGTACGGAACCATCAGCTGCCAATCATTACGATGCGCTGCTCTGCTACTACGGTCACTGTTACAGCTCACCACTACTGGTGTTGAGTTTTTTTTCTCACGAGGAACAGTTTTCTGGACCACCTCGTCAGAATTTCTTTTCTATCAGTATTGGGGGTGCATGGGGGTTCGTATCTTGAACAATTTTTAGACTGTTTTTTTTTGTATGTTTCTGTACGTTTCCGATATATTTTTCCTGGTACATTCCGTTGCGTTGTTTGTGTTTGGTTTGATGATTGGTATGTCGTCTTTTGTAAAGGAAGAAATTCTTATAGACATTTTTATGACCGCTTGAGATAAATCTTACTCGATAAAAGGGTTGTTGAGCTACCGAAAGAAGATAAGAGAACTGTGGCAAGTGTCAATAATGTTTCAGTGATTCCGGTTGTGTACCACCATCACTTCCTGTTGAGGATGTCATGTTGTTTATCATCGTCCTATTCGATAGGTTCATGATTGACTTACTTTCCTCAAATCTGTTGCTACCGATCGCCCTCGGATCAGATGGATTTGTGGATCCTGTGGATCAGTGGAGTACTGAGCTATTTTACCGAAGATATAAAGCTATCGAAGTCATCAGAATACATTTATCACCTTAAAATGATTTCTTCGTCTTACAATGCGATGCTGGAGTAGTTCCCAAAAGCAAAGAGCGGTTAGAATTCTTGAATTGGAACCGTTCCAACAGGTTTTTTATCCAAGCCGGTAGGATATTTGGAGCGGTCGTTCAGCGGAACATATGAGCGATTTTTGGAACGATCGTTTATAGGAGCTTATGCTATTTAAAGCGATCGTCCATAGGAGAGATTTTTGGAGCGATCCTTTAGAGGAGCTTATGAGAGATCGTTAATAGGAATTTATGGGCGATTTTTTGAGCGATCGTTCATAGGAGCTTCTGAGCGATCGTTAATAGGAACTTATGAGCGATTGTTGGATTGATCGTTCATAGGAGCGACCGTTCATTCACGGAACTTTGTAGTTAGTTAATCTTAGATATCTGGGATCGGTTCCTAAAGATGGCTTTCAAGACTGCAAGAAGCTGAAATTTGATACGGTTCAGCATATTGCCCCTTAAACCAACACCCCATGGTGCATTCTCATCATTTCTGGAGACTCTGTTGTGTAACATCCTGCTTTTAATCGATCGTTTGTTGTTTCTGTTTCCAGATCTGCACACTGATAACCTTCATAACATGTTAATCATCAAAACTTATAGCAATGTTATATTTTGAAATTTTTTCTAAGACATACTTTATTTGGGGGGTGTTACATTTTTAAAACTTAGCGTATAACATACATATCACAACTTAAACTTACGGTACATGTAATTTAAAAAGATTTCTGAGGGCATTTTGTGTGTTTGATAGATTAAAAACAGATCATTTTCTAATTGTATCGGGATTTTGATACGATGCTGAAACAATAAATATTAGTAATACGAGCTTGGAACAACTGTTAAAATAAATGCCACAATCAGACAATGTTAAGCTTAAGCTCTTCCAACAATCGAGCACAATAAATTAAGCACAAGGAACTGTTGTAGTTCAGCATTGCGTAATGGAAGCCACCATCCAGCAGCGATGCAATGGGAACAATCGCTAGAACCGATTTGGAAGCACCGGGTGCATTGGAAGCTGCGGTGTATGCCTTCAGCACGGCATCGTGAATTACGACCAGATTCGTCACACCACTTTTGCGTAAGCCTCGAAATGTGAGACGAGTGGGGGACAATTCTTCCACTTCTTCAAACACGTACAGCTTCAGCAGATACAGCAAACTCACACTGACCTGCGTAAGTGGAAGCCAATTTTCTACCGTCAATTCTATCGGACCTTCGCCAACGGAGCGATGCTCCAATGGTGATGTAATGCAATTTTGCTGTATGAGTTGAAACAACGTTCGAACGATCGTGCGAAAGAGCTCCTTTTCGTGGTGGGCAATATCCGTGATCGATGGGTACGAATTTATAGCGATCGTGATGGTATTTCCGGCGACGGTAATGGGATCGTTTGTGGAAGAAACCATCTTGCCATCGTTTATTACCGTTCGGCATAAATCGATTGTATCGTTCAATAGCCGGATGCAGGTTATAAGCGCAAATTTGGAACTTTTTACCCGTTCGATTGATTTCCCAATGACGAAAGCCAGTTCGCGATGTACGGTAAATCCATTTGCGGGACCACCTCGCAGCGGGGAATCGTTCAATGATGCTTCGTGCTGGAAAAGTTGACGCGTTAGTGTGAGATAGTCCAAACGATCGCGAAGTGAGTGTAATCTTTCCGCTAGGTTCGCATCAGCGGCAGCTGCTAGCTGGACCCGTTCGTTAAATGTACCACGCGATTCCTTCTGATTGATGTTGGGTCCGTCGGAAACTTTCACACCGTGCACGATACGTTCGTTGCTGCGTATTGGCGTGATATGATACCGTTCGAAAAACATCTCCATGATGGTTTGCTTAAAAATGCTCAGTCTGTGGTCTTCGAGTGGATCGTTCGTGCGATAGAATCGAATATTGCTTTCAATTACATCCGTCTGCCATTGGACAAAGTTGATTGTGCAGGTACGCAGCTGCTCCAGAAACGTGTCCGATACCATCGTTCGATCGAACATTGCGTGCGAATTGTTCTGTAGATTGGAGTAAATTTTATCCAAATACTGATCGATTCCTTCCGGCTGCCGATAGTATTTGGCCACGATGTAAACTTCGGAATTGCCCGGTTTGGAGGTACAGGGTTTAAAAACGTGCAGCTCATCAAAGCAATGATTCAGCAGGAACAGTAAACTAACACTTGAATGCTCGAACAGGGTGAACATTTTCAGTACAAAGTGTTGACCGGGGCTCAGTAAGTTAAGTGCAAGCACGGTTTCCGCTAGGTGCAGCTTAGCGACACGTTCCTCTTGCTCTTCCGGTACGTTTAAACAGTCGATCGAACCATCCGCTGTGACGAGATGCACCTGCAGCACGAAACATTTAAAGTGGTTAAGGTTTATTTATAGTGAAACGATCGTGTAATGTATCAAGCTTACCGATGGAAAGCGCTGACGCCGTCTGATGATCGCGTTCCGATTTTCCCGTACCATAATATCGCCCGTTCCGTCCGCTCCGAAACACCACGAATCGAGGGTGTGCAGAATGAACCGATCGTCCGGGATCATGTTCCCGGGGCAGTTTCCTTCGTAGTAAGGATTTAGCGTACAGGCGAACCACTTCCACTGTGTACGAGGCGCACAGTTGAGACGTATGTAGTGATTCAACCCAGTGACGAATGCTCCCGGTGCTTCGCACAAATGCACACTGTACACCTTCTGCAGTTCCGTGTTGATCAGATCGTATGCCGATACGCATTCGTACAGTTTGGCAAAAGCTTGTGTTACAAACTCGGCCCTGATTCGGTAGCGCAGCTCGTTTAAAATCGGCAACAGAGATGACCGTCGCCGGGTGTGCTGATGCCAGTCGCTGATTTCAAAATCGTTCAACCTATTTTTTACCTCATTCAGCCGCTGTTTCTGCTCCTGCAGGGCAGCGACAGCATACGGTGGAGATTGGTAGAGGGTTTCCAGCGGTGGAAGTGGAGTTTTCGGTGGCAGTGACTGGAACTGGAACTTTTTCTCAAATTGCACGTTTGCCTCGTGGATTATTTTCTCTCGCAGCTGTACATCCACATCAAGATCGGTGTTCTGGGACGTCCGGGATTCCATGATCGCGAATTTAAACCGTGCGTATTATTTTGTTTTGTGTTTGTTTTGAATTGCATCGAGAACTGTCACAGCGCCGATGAACAACAAATGTACAGTGTAATGCAAACAAGTGGTGCATCGAAACCCGGGTGTACCAGATTGTGAATTACAACCTTTTTTTTTAAATTACTGTTTCATATGAATCTATAGTAAATTATTTGAATATAATTAAGCTCAGTGGCAAAAATGGCTTTCCTTATTCGAAAAAAGATCATTCAACATTCTTGGCTTTTGTCGTATTCTATATATTATATTGAGTTGTTCATTTCACTACGTAATATTTCAAAATATTCATAAAATAACATCACTGCGGGGTATTTGGAATGGAAAAATGCGAATTCCAAAGTTGCATTGCAGAGAAGTCATACTAAACAATCAACTATGCGATATAAACGATTGCCAATCAAATGTCAAGGAGTGTGTGTAAATACAGAGGTGTCGAACTCATGTAAATGCATGAGCTTTTTATACGTTTGCAATTAACCGGTTTTTGGCGTATAAATGATGCTTAAACCACAATAAGGCATTTTTGGCAAAGTTTAAATAAATTTTTAAAGGCAAAAGCTCATCTATTGCTTGGGATTATTCCAGTTTTTAACGGTTACAGTTTAATTTTACCGATGGTTTGCTGCATTCGCCACTACTGCGGTGGTGCGTTTGTTGGTAGTTGAGAGCGTATTTTGAGAAGGGTGTCGTAATGAACCGTCATCGTGCGTAGGGCCTCGAAAAGAAGCATCGCAGGTTGGACCCAGTTCCAGCGTACTAGTTTTGTGGTCTTTTTAGTTTACTAATCAAAGCACGCCCACCGGAGGAATTATCCAGAATATTGGATAGCGCGAACAGAACGCCCTGGTGGACACTGCGACTGTCCCCGGGTATTATACGCGCGTGCTTGAGCACAGGCTAATGAGTGAAAATTGATTGGGAGCCAGGAGTAGACCGACCTCCCTCCCCCTGTCTGTCTGTTGCTAGTTTATCGCCGAAAGTGTACATATAGTGCCAGAACGCAACGAAAGTGTTTTACGGGAACTTTTATACGGACTGTCCGACGTTGGAGTGAACCGAAATGGAGACCTCAGCAAATGTAGACGGTTCCACCGAGCGGCGGAAGTCGAACACAGAATGCGAAAAAGGGGCGGGAGAGGGAACACAAACAAAAAGCCCCGAAGAAACCAGCCAAACGTCAACCACCACCGAATCCATGGTGGAAAAGGACGACAAACAATCGGAACAGGGCGAGAATGAACCGAAGGAACCTACCAACGGCAAACCGTCCGCGGAACAGCCAACAGCATCTTCATCTTCCAAAGCAGCTTCTGCACCACCGAAAAGCAGAACGTTCGAAAAAATACCGATCTTCGTGGTGGAGGATCATCACGAAGTGCTCACGTTCCTTTATCGTTGCCTCGGCTCGAAGCATTTACCACTGCATGGCAACCGGATTGTGCACTTTGACTCCCATCCGGACATGTGCATCCCGAAGCATATGCCCGCAAGCTACGTGTTTAACAAGGACGATCTGCTGGATAGTATCAGCATCGAGAACTGGCTCATGCCGACTGTGTTCGCTGGACACGTGGAACGTATCGTATGGATTAAACCACCGTGGTCGGAACAGATCCCCAAGGGCAAGTTCGAGTTCCACGTTGGGGAGTTCGAAGGTTCGATACGGACGGACTCAACGCTGGAGTACTTCGTGTCGGAGGGTTGCTACCAACCGGAAGACAAGCTGGAGAACCGCAAACGACTGCGGCTGGAAGTGTGCTCGGTCGAAGAGTATTCAGTGTCGGAGGATACGGATCTAGCCCAGGGTTACATTCTCGACATCGATTTGGATTACTTCAGCACACACAATCCCTTCCTGAAGATTTACGATCGAGTGCAGCTGTACGAGAAGCTGAAGGACATATTCGTTTCGCCCGAGCTGGCCGACGACGCGGAGAACGATCTCGAGAAGCTGCAGCGTGTGGCGCGCGATCGGGAAGAGAAGCTCGAGTTTCTCGAATCGATCTTCCTGTATCTGGAGGAGGTGGGCAATTTGAAGCATTTCCTGGTAGACTATCAGCAGGAAATAAGCGACGAGTATGCGGGACTGCTGGAGAAGGTTACCACACTGGTGCGAACGTTGAAGCGCGAGTACAAGGAGGAGGAGATCGACTGGTCGATGATTTACGATGCGGGCTGCACGTGTGACGTGACCGATCTGCCGCATCACGAATCCAGCCAGGAGGAGATTGAAACGATGGTCGGCCAGCTGGAACGCTTCCTGGAGAAGCTACCGTGTCCACCGGTCGTAATTACGGTGTCACGATCAAGCGAGGACGACTACACACCGGCAACGCAGGTGGAAATGATACAGGAGATGGTGCTGGCGGCACTTACAAAGTGCCTCCGGGCGGAACTAGATACCCCGATACTTCACTATAAGGATCAGAAGTTTACACTGTAAGGACAATAAAACCAACACACACCAATGCCCCTCTCCCACTTTAAGTTAACAACGAAGCGGTTTTGAATTTGATTTCTTTTTTCTGCTGCTGGTGATGACATCATGAAGCAACAGGGTCTTGTGATCATTTGCAAGGAAAATAAGCAACATCAGGGGGGAGGTGTTGAGTAGAAATCGCTTCATTTTAAGGTTCGCTAAATATTCGATAGTGTATAGGAATAGAAGTAATAAAAACAATCACGAAGCCGTACATGGAGGTGGGTCTTCCCTCGACCGTTTGATTCTCAGGCAATGTTATCGCCCAAATCGCATTGATTGAAGTGCTTCGATATTATACTAATCAGTAGATTGAGCGGTAGCACCTTCGCTTCATCCTCTTGATTCAGTTCGTTACGCAGGGCGATGCACGTTTTGGCAATATCTCGTAGCACGCTATGAATGTACGGTTCCAGCGGTTTAATCAGACAGGCCAGTATCGCGTATATCCACTGCGGTATCCAATCCCCACGGTAGCCTTCACCACGGTGCAGCTCCTTACTCTTGGCGGACGGTGTCAGCGTTGAAACCGTATCGCACAGTTCCGGATCGGACGGTTCGTCCAGCTGCTGCTGTGAAGCGTTCGACGAAGCCTGATCCGAGTCCTGCAACCATTCGTGCAGATACTCGAGCAGTATCTCCAGATTCCGTTGCGGAATGCTGAGCAGAATGCTCACGTACGGCAGATTGTTGGCACAGTATTCGTGCAGATGTTTGCGATCATCAAAATTAAGGTATACGTGCGTCCGCTGGAGGTTTTCCTGGTACTGTGCACTTCCACGGTACGATGTGATGGTGTCACGAAGTTCGGAGAACTTTTGGTTCTGCATCGTTTCCCATTCCCGCGTCGGTATCAGTGCACGGTGTGCTATGTTTTTGACCTCGTCCTAAAAAATGGCAAGACGCAATTTTTGGAAGCAAACCTTCGGTTGCGCAATATTCGCCGATGCTTACCGATGGAAGGGCGCCCAGTCCGGAGAGGGTTTTCTGCTGTTTAAAGGATTGCGGGTTTTCAGCAACGACTACCACCGGACACTTACCCCGCTCGTACATCACCTTCTGTAAATACTGTTCACCGGTTTCCGGCGTTAGCTCTGGATCGAAATTTGCATCCGGCGGTTCAACTGCCAGAGCAGGCTTCTGTATCATATCGACTTCCATCCCGGCGGCGGGGGGTTGGTTTTTGCTTCGTGTGCTGTTACTCGTTGGAAAGCGGCATGTGGGAATGCGCTTTAAACAATTTTCAGTTTTGTTGCATTGCCCCGAAGAGAAAGGGGAAGATGAAAAAAAACACGAGTTTGCGTCGCTGTAAGCAAACAAAACTTGGCGATTTGTGAATAAGAATCGTAGTTTGTTTTCATGCGATCTTCTTCTTGATACAGCGCAATGCGAGACGAGAATGACATTTGGGTACGGTTTACGACATCGGATTGAAAGGTTCGTAGCAAAGGGCTCTGCGTACGTGTTTGCCCCAGCATAGTTCAAGTGAATCAGCCGTGCAGTGATATGTGAATATTTTCTTTGCATCCGGATTCCATGTTACCCAAATGTCCTTCCGAATCTTTGAAATCATTTGCCTTGCTGTTATACAAACGGTGATTGTGAATGTGCTACTGTTGAGCCAATTTTCGTTCCGGCCTGCTTTGCACTGGATATTGCTTGGGATCATTTTCGTGAGCGCACTGGTATTGCTGAATCGCAGCAAAGGAGTCCGGTGCGTGTCCATGCTGTTAGTTCCGCAGTTCTTAAGCAAACGAGGTCGTGCAGCACTGATCGGATACATATTCCTCCTCACTGTTACGGGACCAACGGCAAACACGATGCACAACGTGGAAGTACTGGGGGAAACGTTAAGCTGCACCCAGCAACAGCTAAAGATGGCCATCCGAGATACAATAGGTGTACTAAAGGAACCCTTTCTGGCGATGAAGCAGATCATCGAAGAGCTGCTGGAGACTGTCGAAAGATCCTTCATGAAGGTGCAAAGCACAATGATGGAAATGCTAAAATTGGTTAAAAGAATACGTAAGTTTATGGCGCAGGATATTAATTTCCGTCGCTAATGTTATCTTAATTTCATAGTTCACTCCATCAAGAGCGCCTACGACTGGCTGCGTGATATAGTATCTATTTGCAATGATAAAATGGGAACACCTTCAGAACGGTGTCTTCAGGCTTTAGATCAAACCATCGACAGTTGCAAAGAAGAAATGGGCAACATGGACTTCCTGTGCGAAGTGACACAGATCGGCAAAACGATCTGCTACGGTGCAAAAATGGTGGACTATTTTTGTGAACTTGTGGACTTTATCAGCGACGCCGTTGTTGAGGAAATTGAGCAAGGTAAGTAAGATGAACGTTTAGATTTTCCAAATTACACCACAAATCACTGTCGATCTACGAAAGGCATTCGGAACCTGATGCATAATTTGGAGGAACTCTTCCGGGTGAAGGTGGAATACGATCATACGTTTGATTTTGCAACCAATGCTTCGAAAACGTTTGCTGAAGTAGGTGCAGAAATACGGCAAGAGATTGCGGACCGAACTCTGCCGTTAAGAAGAACGTTTAACATTCTGGGAATGGTCACTAGTGGCTTTTTTCTGTGCATAGTGTTGAGGTTAGTTTTCTAGTACATTCGATTCGATCTTATTTGGTTTATATGACACTTTTTATCCTTCCGATAGAGCTATTCGCTATAGGAAGCGATACTTGAAAAAGAATAATTTTGATAACAACTTTCTAACCGAAGATTTCTATGCTATCGAGAATCGAAGGTTGGAATTAAACATTGAAACAGTTTTTCCATTGACCCGGAAAGAGAGCCATCGGTATGTGGCTTTAACATCTTCGCATCTGACATGGAAGGAACGCTTTCGTATAGCAAAATCGCTAACCCTTCTGGTGATCTCTTCCGTTCAAATTTGTGGCCAATTGGCGGCGGATTACTCACTCTACTGGTTGCTTTCGTTGATCAAACATTTTATGCACGAAGGATCGAATCATATGAAGGGATCTTCGGCCAGTGGCGTGTCGACCCCGGCGGTAGAAGTAAGTGGCGAAGGCATACTTGCCGATACGTTACGGGAGATCGTACATTCGTTCGAACCGATCGTAAACGGAACGGTCATTGATCCTTCGCAATGCATTCCGGATGCATCACAGCCTAGTTTTGGTCGCTATGGTCAGATTGGGGCATTATTAGTGCTCTGTTGGTGTTTTGCGTTTATTGAACCGTATGGACTGCGCGTAAGACAACTCGTAATGGCACGATACTACCCCGCCAGATCACGTGCACGGGCAATCTGGCTTTATACTGACATTCTGCTGAAGAGAGAAAATTTACTAAAGATCCTAAGAAGGCATGTTATAGGAGCAAGGGATCGTAACCAACGCGAAAGAGTGAATTGGCTGGATGTGGTACGAGCGAAGACTAATCGTTATTGGATCTGTCGAAGGGTGTTGGGTCAGGGTGGAACGGTACGATGTGTTTTATGTGGTGATGTGTTAAATGAGTTTGCTGCGGATCCACTTGTACGATGTTCGCGCACAGAATGTCCCGGAATTTACTGTCAAGATTGTTTGCTAGAAACTGGCAACAATTGTTCACTCTGTTTGGATGTTCTGATGCCGGAAGCTAGAGCGTCCGATGAAATATATCTGGATTAGTTCTTCCTTTATTTAATGATTGAAACGAAATTTGTTTCAAGAGGCTCTTTAGAACATGAAGTTATAAGTGGAACATTTGGTTATTAAGTTATAAGTGGAACATTTGGCTAGTAAGGAAACGCATCAATTGATAATTTTCCACCCTTTACCCTGTTACAAATTGTAACGCTGGAGATACGTCCCTCTAAAAATCATGAAACAATCTAGCCATCCAACCTACAGAAGAGCCATCCTTCGATGAGGAAATTAGTACAGCACTGTGTAATACGCCAGAATGTATGCAAAATCAAACACATGACACGTGGGTTGCACAGTGCGGATTGATGTGGACAAAAAATATTTTATGATTTGAATTTGAAGCGGTTCCCTTTGGACCGTTGAAAACAATTCGAGTGTTACGGGATAACAGGTTCGACCGACGATTGTTACTGTCTTCCACCCCAATATTTAGATTTCTTGAAGCAGATATCCTAACAACAAATGGCGCTATTAGAGATATTAGTGACATCATCTATTTAAAGCTATATTCACAACCCCGGATTGCCTGCAGAACATTGGGTAAGGTTTTCCACATTATACTGATGCTTCAAAAATATCGCCAACGCCGAAGCTATTTGAAATGAACCTTGCATGACGATGGTTCATCCGAGTACAGGCAATGAACGTTCGTTTTACCGGCATGCATGCTGTTCCATCCCGGTACACGAAGCCAATCCGAATGCGTAAAGTGCGATGAAACTCATTGCGTACTTCGTAGCCGGTGTAGATCCTGGCGGGTCTTATAACCACCCTCAAACCCCATCCACCACCCAAACCACCTGTATGCACACCGTCGAGGTACGGTGTACGCGTACAAACGGTACCAGCATCCTACGTACTGACGTCATCAGCAGCACTACCAGCTCCCAGACATGTGCGAGAGGGCTATGCGTTGTACTACCGGTCCCAGGCTGTGCGGTAAAGTTTTCCACTTTCATCTCTCACTGAAGCGAATGAATGAAAATGAATCCCCTCCCAGGTTGGTGTACCAGCCAGGCGGTTGGCAAACAGCGAACGAATTTTCCCGAATGGCCGTCCCAACGCCAGACGACAACCGACGACCAGCGGAGAACCGGTAATCAACCGAGAGAGATGGCCGACCTACTCTACTGCGCCGCATCCTGCTCTGCAAGGATAGCGGGCTCTTTGTTATCTCGTGACACCGAGCTCTCGGGTGTGTGTGCGCTATTGTGAATACGGTTGGAGTAAGGTGGTCCTGTTTTACGAACACTGCCACCCCCTCGCCAGGAAGAAATGCAACCCTTTTTATTGTGGGGTACCTGAATTGTTGGACCAACGCCACGGTGTAATTCGTTTAGGTTTCCATCCATCGCTTTTGTGCGATTTTCCTCGCGGGTGTTGGGGTGACAGACGGCGGTACCCAATTGTTTTGGTGGATGTCCGTTGCCTTCAGGCGTCACCGAAGCTTTGTGTGTTTTATCAGTGCGCGTGTGAAAAACTCCACCATCCCATAGCGTAGCGGCCATTACCCGGTGTCATTTACTGTGTCTGTAGCCGGTGATGCTTTTGGGGGAAAATTTGTTTTTTTCTCCGTTAGGAAGTGAATCGCATTTTCCATCCGCTGGAAAACTCCGGAACACTCCGGTCTGAGTTTCATATCCCGTTCTTGGTGGGCCCACAACGAACCAACAGCAGACTGCCCGAGCACGAACGCCGACACTCGTACGATCCGTAACGAGTTCCGAGTTCCTTTCTCGTGAAATCTGGCAACCAGTGTGGGGCAGATCTGGTACATTCTCGTCCTGGCGCACCGGAGTCTGGCAAGAAGTTCCGATCCGTGTACAGTGTTTTTCCGAGTTTGCCTTTCATCCCTTATTTTTTTTCCGGGAAGGGTCGGGAAGGGAGATCCGACACAAACAGGACGACAGGTTGCGTTGTGCTGTACTGGTGTGTTCGAGTGTGTGTGTGTACGGGCGCGCATTTTCATTCGGTTCCACGACAATTTTCACGGTCTTCTCGCTTGTTCGGTCAGCAGTCGGGCGTGTGTATCGATAGTTTAAACTACCAGCAAAGCGTATCGCACGGTGCGGGCATTATATTAGTTCCGATGACTATCGTTATCCCCACCGGGTTGGTACAATTGTTTTCGGCATCGTTTAGATAGGAACAGGAGTGTGCCGATCTGTAGTGGACACAATATTAATGGTCCGTTTGCGTGGGCGATCTCGTACGAGTGTGTGTGCCAAAATTCGGGCGTCCGTTGTAGTGTGAAAGGTGCACGGGGGATTTGTGTGTCGCTCGTTCGGCGTTTGTTCGGCGGTCCTGCTCTATCGATCGTGTAGAATATTTCGTGCGAATTTACTCAATTATGTAATCATCTGTTGAACCGGGGGAAGAATCGTATAGAATAGAACTCGTATCGGGCGCTAGTCAATTTACATTGCGAGCTCGTTTGACGATACACTATTTCATCGAAATGGAGCACCAACAACCTGCATCATTAACCGGTAGCGTATTTCCGGTACGCCCTTCGTTGGATCATTTACTCGCGATGGGCGATGATGATGAAGAGGAGGAGGAGATGAAGGAAAAGCCGGAACTAGTTTATGCAACAAAGGATGACACAGGTGGTGGCGTAGTAACGGACCATTGTTCACCTGTCGCCGGACAGACGTCGGAACAGACAACAACCGAACCAACAGTGGATGATGACGAGGACGATGAGGGTGCTTCAGAGTTGACGGAATTGCAACAACTACCGGACACGCAACAGCCTGCCGGTACGGCCAAGGAACAGGTAAGTAGGCACGCTATTTCTCTTCCGATTACTACACATACTGGCACGGATTTTCTTTGAGGGAAAGCTTCAAAAGCTTATCAAACACTTACGAGGTGAGTTTTGATTTATCCTCTCTCTATCGCATGCATTGTATGGGAGTCAATTTTCTTTTCGATAGGCATGAAAAGGAGAACATTTGTTTCGGATTGACTTGCAAAGTGCGAACTCGAGTTCGTTCCCATGCAACAGTTAAGCGTATTCCCTTAGGATCTATCATCTTTTAAAAAAGGGCAGGTTCTACTACAATCTCGAATCGGTAAAAGTGGTCCCTTTTACGCTGTTGAAAAGAAAATCGATCTCTAGTACCATGTCGAAGGAGAGAACACAGCACAGAAATCATATCGAGGTCTCTTAGAACGGTCCCTTTCAAGTGTGACTGCCATATTGCGGCGGAAAGGAGTATGTTCTAGTATGTGGGGCATTCTTCTCTGGGGTGGTGAGAAAGCAGGAACATCACGGGATGATTGCTTTTTTTTTTGCTCTCGCAGAGTTGGAAGAACATGAAAGTTCGGGTTACTGCCGGCATCTAGTGGAAAGTAAGTTCTACCAGTTTTCGTAATCAAACCAGTCTCGGAGCTGAATTAAGTATGAGGATGTGTGGTGGGATTATCAAGCACCCTTCCTTTCGTAGGGTTTTCAGTTCTTACGGATCGCATCAGGAACTCTCTCTCTCTCTCTCTCTCTCTCTCTCTCTCTCTCTCTCTCTTACTCGGGGAAAAGCATTAAAATAATATCGACCGAACAACACCAACCGGTAGTAGAGGTCCAAAGTAACTCACCGTCATTTTTCCGGTGCTTTAAGAATACGCTCAGCAATATCCAAGCTCGATGACTTCCGCTCGGTCGTCGGTGCAAGTGTGTAGTTTGTGCACGAAATGTAAGCACGCGGTGAGTAGCTTTTATGTGTTTCTGCTTCACGACACCCGAGAACGGTAATCAAGGTTTAATCCATCCAAGGTGCACCATTTTCAGCAAATCGCGAGCAGGAGGAAAAGCGTCAGTCGGTTTCATTATGAACCCCGTCATGTTCGGATAATCTGGCAATCTATACAATAGTGTTGCCATGGCGTGGCGACGGTTTCGCACCGAAGCACCGCTATCATAATAACAATTTGTGTGTCACTAGTGGGAAAAAGGCGCCGAATGGACTAATCCAGTGTTTTATTTTCCTCCAGCATGCGCAAGTGTTGGAGTTAATCTGAGTTCTTATCGGAGTGCTGTAAGTTTTCGGGAAAAACTTTAAATGTCTTATCAGTGGCTCGGGTGGGTAGTTTTTTTTCTTCTGCTGTCCCACAAATCGCTTCTATCCATCGTAGGGTAAATGGTGTCTGATAAAGAGGATTCTTGAGGAGGTTTCTTGAACAAACATGTAAAAATTCGGAAGGAATGAAAATATTATCTTCCAATTTAGTTATGTCCTATTCTCGACGAACAATAAGCACACTTAACTAAGAAAATTGTTATCATTCTTTTTTGTTATTTTTTTTGCTGTTTTCTATTCATTCATTCATTTCATCCATTTTTTCCAATTGTTTTGTTAAGTAATGTAAAATCTTTATTTTCCTTTGCATTTGCATTAACAATGCTGTTATTTTTCAAAAACTTTAATATTTTTTTCAATTTTTTTGTGTTCTTGTCTAGTTTTTATAACAAAACGTTTTTTATATGTTCTTTATTCAACATATCATTATTCTTTATAATAGTAAATAGAACAATTCTGACAAGAAAGAAGCTTTATTTTAAAATAAGGTTCAAAGTGTCACAGTGTTTTTAAATGGTGTCATATATCCAAGATTTAGTTCACACGGCGTAACGAGGTTTATAAAAAGGGAAAATGTAAATAAAATACGAATGATCTGTGACGTTGTGTGTTGCGGCTGCAAGATAAGGCTGCCACTTGTGACTACACCGAATATCTGAGGTCTTTTACCTTTTCTGTCTGTCGGTGCATTTCTTCTTCGCCGTCTACACGAAACCGATGGTGTTACCACCAGGCTTAACACCGTTCCCTTTGATCCGTCCTGCAACTTGTTGGGTGTTGCTTTACCATAGCCGAAAACAGCTTTAGATTCCGTAAAACACGTGTTCTCAGTTGTTTGCTTTCGGTTTTACGCGTCAAACTGTGGATGGGTGACTCGGGGATGCGATTCGGCTTTAAATGGATGTCCTCGAGCTATGGTTAAGGTGTCACCGGGACGGCTACTTCTGTGTGTAAGAGGTTTAGAGGTGACGATAAAAAACCCCTTTGCTATCGATTTGGACAAGCAGCAGTATAACATCTCAGCAACTGATTGGAACTTTCAAATTTGGTAAGAAAGTGGATCGATTGGGTTTAAACAGAAAAAAAAAGTTGTCGCCAGTTGAATATATCGCTGTCACCAAATATTGACCATCCCGTGACGTATTTGCTTATTCGAATTTTAGATCGACCACGCCTAAGGTATGGGACCCAAGCACTTGTGATGTGAAGCTCAAACAACGGAACCGTCGCCATGTAAAAGCTACATTCCCGAAGTGGATGGAAGCAGTGTATTTTCCGCAACTTGTTGATGCATGGCATATGTAACACCGTAATGCACTTGCGTCCAGTGAGTGTGTGTGTGTGTCGGTGGAATTGCTAAGGGTCGTTGGAACTCCTCAGTTTCCGTAAAGTTTTGTTGGAGAAAGTGAACAGCACTTGGAACTGAACTGTAAAGGAAGGGCTACGAGCTGTAGGTGCTTTATGACTAGCAATGTTTGCGGTGCCCATCAACCAGACGTTCAACTTTGCTCATAAAGTGGAAGATTTCCATACCGGAGAAGTATGATAGAAGTGTCTCTTCTTGTGAGCTAAGCATTTTTTTCAGTTGTGAAGCTAATAACGGCTGGGGGTCGGGTGAAGTAATATTTACCTGTATAACAATTTTATTTACCTATTGCAAATGTCTTTTATATGTCATTTTTAATTTCTGGTAACGATTTATAATTCCACTATAAATACGGATTCCGCAATATGTTGGGGGGATTACCACGTTGTTCATGAATTTTCAATAACCAAATGAAATAAATCGTAAACTCCACCGTGTCCTACAGGAACGTGCTATTGATTTATGGACGGTTAGTTCCCCAATACCTTAAACGAGTAACATCATTCATGTTCCCTTTTGGAGCATTATAAAGAATATATTCTTCATCTCTTCCTCTTCAGTTTTTTTTATTCTGGTGCTATAGATTCTCCATTGTTGAAGGTCATTTCCACCTTACTCGTTGGTTGACTTGTTGATTTGTGACACATGCGCCGGACCACAAAAAAGGCCAGATGCGTGGGTTCTTTCTTCCAATTTCTATCGGGGCATGTGCCACTCTGTTTAGTTGAAAATTTATGTTTAAATTAGAATAACAATGATCAAACGAAAGAAAAGCAAACGATCGATTAAACGACTAATATATGGTACGATCGAGAACCATCTGTGTATCGAATCAAAACGCGACGTGTGAGTTCGTCCACGTTATTTTGAAAAATATGGCACTTTAAATATGACAAGTAACGAGCAACATTATAAAATAATCGTGAGACACCTTCCTTTTACGTTTTTGGGCATTTCGAGTTTTTGTTTCCCTCCAAAAGAAAGAAATTGTCGCGCTCGATTTAACTCTGCTGAGGCTTTCTAGCGTTCCCTCTTTATTGGACTTGTCCTCACCGACAAACACGCGGCTGGAATTTGGAGGATTTCTCCGAAAAATGCTCTTCCCCGGATCTGTCTGTTCAAAGAAATGGATAAATTGTTGTTTACATCCTTTCGGGCCTTTCGTCTGCTCTTTCGGCCGTACAAGTGTGTGTGTTGGCTGCTTTAGTAACGCGATTGCTGTGTGCGGTAGGTTGTCGGTGATTTCTGTGCTCGGATTCAGCCGCGGCCGGTTTGTTTATTATGCACGCAACATTTTGTCGCCCTTTTTACGCTCCCGCTCGTTGGCGCAAACATCAAACATAATAATATAATTGTGACCACATGTTTACCGCTTCCATGAAACCCGAGCGAAAAGCCTTTTTATCGTTTTATGATTGATGTCTTTCTAGGGTAATTGAATCATGGGGATTTATCGATTGTTAGCAGTTTGGTTCAATAAGTTTTTGATTCTTTTTCATCATGGACTCTTCCCAAGCAGATTCTCATTAGGAGTGTTGAGGAATATATGTTAGAAATGGATTCAGAAATGTATGAACGCTGTACAAAAAAAGGAGGAATATGAAATATGAACTCCAGACCTGGTAGTCTATTAGGATATAGCAAGAAACGCAAAAGAATATGCGAATGAATGCGGAAAGCGAATTGTATTTCCATTCTCATCAATCATGCGTGCTACCGTTTCATTTGAGCTGCGCTTAATTAAATTCTGAATGATAAGATCCACCATCTCTCTGGGCCCAAACGGAAGCAGTGCATCGTTTCCCGTACACCACAAGACGGCGATAAAAATAAACGACCAACCGTAAGAAATGGTCGAGTTTCTCGGACGAAGAATCCATCCAAGACGTAGAACACGCGGCAGCGTATCTCGTATTGTCTACAACTTGTTCTCATTCTATTGTTATTGCAGCTCGTTAACTACTTTCGGATCGATCGGGGAACGTAAGTGAAGTGTGGTCGTGGACAGGGCCCAGATCTTCAGACACATTGCGCAACAGAAAATGAAGGAAAAATCGCTTATCACCGGAACCATCGCTGTCGAAAGCAATGCCGGACAAGTTGCTACGTTTTGTTGATGTTTTATTAGTGCAGCTGGCTGAGCAAAGGGAAACAGAGGGACAGCTAAAAGTGGAGAAGTATCGTACGATTTGAGTAACGATTCGCTTCGAGTCATATCGAATCAATCGGTGAGATGGCAACTTTCGTTGGGGTGTGCAAAGTGTGCCCCCAAGTGGGCATCCACGAGATATTGATCGCTATCGCAAACCGCCTCAAAAATAAAAACTCGAGGTCACATTCGATGCATGATGTTGACCTTCTGCGACTTCTCGGGGGTTCAATTTCTTCGATGATAGATGCACTTTCTTACCGTCGGCATCCCCGGTTCGTGGTAGCCTTTGACCCCTTTTGGTGGACCCTAGACGAAAACCTTCTCACTGACCGCGACTGAGTAGGTTTGGTTCAGCTTTTGGCCATCTGGAATGCTCCAGTCATCCAATATTCAATCCCTTCTTCAACTACGGCTCCACGTGTCTGTAGTATTTCTTTTCCACGTGTTTTTTTTGCTCCCTCTCCTTCCAGCGCTAGTCTGATGTATTCTACGCCAGAGGAGAGACTTTGCTCTGCCGTCCGTGGGTCCTGTTTCGTTGACGGTTCGTTAGTGTCCATTGCTCTGGATGGTACCGGCTAACCAACCCAACCGTACCGGAACGGATTGTTTTCGTTTTCTCGCTGTCGTCTAGAAGATGCTCTGGTTGGCGTCCGCACGAGAGCGTGTCGGCGTTCGTGAGATGCATTTGTGACAACAGTAAAGGTTGCAAGGAAATGGAATTTCAAATAGCATTATGTGGGTAAAGAGTTGGATGTGGGCAAAGGGAGCACGATGCTTTCGTGGTGGTATTGTACGCCAAGAAAAGAAAAAAATCGTAATGTCTACGTGTTACACCCGGTAGCGTATGCGGATGATCCGTACGTTGAAATGCATTACCAGAAAGTTAGTTTGGTTTGTGCAGACTGACCTAAAGGCCAGTACCTTACGTCATGCAAAATGCATTCGGAAAGAGCTGTTCTTACGCTGCAATACTTGAAACTTTAATGTTAAGCAAACTTTAATAATTTCGTACAAATTTGTCCCAGCCATGTGAGAATAGAATATTCTATATCGCTAGAACTTTTGTGATTTGAAACTGATATGCAAATACCTTCATAATACTTTACTGCTCCAGCCTCTTTCTTCGAATTCTTGAGCGCCTCGTTTTCTAATTAACCAAAACGGCTAATTAAAACCGTCCCCCATTTCCATTTAACGATCCTTTACAATAGTGGTTGTATCTAAAGAACCTTATTGAGCCAGCTCCATTCACTGCTCCATGCTATATGCTCAATACCGGTCTAACGCATTGTAAAAAATCGTTCCATTTTTCCATCTCTGAACAGTTTCTGTTCTTGTCCCCGTGATTCTACCCACCGAATCATTATTCCTTCGTCCTATGGTTAGGGAATGTTACAGCAAACTTAGGGAAAATTTCTTTCAAATGCTTGTGAAGCGCACAAAAAAAACCACACACACACACACAAACGATTCAAACACAAATATCGTAGCGAAGGAAATAATGGGTTTTGCCAGAGAGCCTGGGAGTGCAAATTATGATTTGGCGTGAAGGAAAGGAAGCTGTTGTACCCAGCGAATGCGAATGAATGTTTTACATTATTCATCTTTCTCAGCAGAACGTGATTGCATGCTTCCTTGGGAGAAGGTGCTTTATTTTTTCTTATACTTTGTTTGGATTTGTAAAACATATTCTTCTGCGGAGGGAAACGCTAAATGGGATATTCGGTTTTAGGTCAACGGAGGTGTGTCGCTTTAATATTTTTTTATTCCTTTTAACTCGTGTATTGTGTTGTTGCAGAATTTCTTGATAAAGGGAATTGTATTGAATGTATTTTATGTTGGTGAAGGCAAAAAAAAAGATTTGAAATACTTCAAATTTAGCAACGAATATAAGTGTCTATACGTTGTACTAAAATTGTACTAAAACGAAACTAACGGCGAAATTCAACTCTATGCCACTCCAGGTAGCACTCCAGAGCAACAAATTAAGGCTTATAACACCTGCCGGATTTGTTTATTTCTTTGATTATCTCTATGTATCACTTCGTCCACCAGTAGGACCCACTTTAGAATGGCTTCGCCACCCCGCAGCAAACAAATGTGGAGACACAAAGTGTTGACAGACGTTTGGGGTCAACTGTCCAGCCCTGCCTTTGGTGTTGCTTTTTCCGTTTGTTGAACAAACAGATTATCATGCTTCATTCAGGCGAGATCTTACAGCATCTTCCGTTCCCCTATTTGTGGTCTGGCCATCCGTATCACACAGATCGATCTAATGATGATGGTCTCGGGTGGTCTCGTTTCATAGAAATTCTTTACCATGAATTTTACTTCTGACTTACGGTGCATTTGCTTACTTCTTGCCACAGGAAACCAGATTCGGCTCGCTTTTGATTATTTTTCTCATACCAAACCCTGCAGACGCTTGACGGGTGCTAATGAGCTTAAAATTAGCTTCTTCTAATCAATGCCCGTTGGCTGGTGCCTAGTGTGCCTTTCATGAAGTGTGGCAATAAAAGTCCGTGCGGGGCTGAAGTAATACTTGGGATTGTTGGGTGGGGTTCGTAATTTCTTTAGCATTGTGATTCTTCTTCCATTTTGTACAACTTTTACTTAAATTAAAAAAAATCTGCTTTAAAATATTTATAATTATTTTCAACAAAGTTTTCAGTGACTTTAAGGTTATTTTAAGGTTCTTTGCGAAAATCACTTCAAAGTCAAAAAGAAGTCCATAAAAATGCCAATATCTATAAACCAAACTATAAATGGACGTACAGACGATCGGCGAAGGAAACGAAAACAAAACAATCAAATATGATTGAACCTGTTACTGATGCTGATATCCGTTGCCTTCCCGTATGCAGTGAAGGAGCATTTAAATGTGCAAGTGAAGAAAAATTGGTGTCGTAAAACGCGAAATGCTTGGTTAGGTTGTTTTGTTCATCTTTCGAAGGAGATAACTGAACGAAAACAAGAAGCACCAACGTTCCGTGTGCAGTTGTCTGTCGTAACTTTCATTTATGCGCACTTTTTTCTCACCGCAGAAAAAGAAGATGCTTCCACTGCTACAGATTGCATTGCAGGGGGCTATAGTTTCCCATTGTGTAAGGGGCCTCCGTACCTTTAGGAAGTGATCATCATCTCTCCCGACACCAGAGTCTACTGCCTGCGAGGCAATGTATATTAAATGAAACGATTACCGGTGAAGAAGACGAAACATCACAGTGGGGAAGAAGCGCGAGAGATGCGCCGAAAGGTTTTTTGGTATGAAAATGGTAATTTTCGTTGTTTAATACCATACAATTATTTCCAATTACGCTCCGTTTGCCTGTGTGCTTCTTCCCTGGCTCAATATCCTTGCGAGAACACGAAGAAGGCTAACTGATTGTTGGGAGGCGTGATGAAGGTAATATACTTTCATCGAAGGCCGTCCTTCCCGTGGGCAATTGGAACGTTTTTCCTGCTCCTGCTAGTCGTGATGCCAAAGCCCTCGAGCAGGTTGACTGATTACATTGATTTGCTTCGTACGATGACCGGTCGATCGGTCTGGCAAGTGTCTGGAGGAGTTTGAAATATGATGGCAAACATCGCCACTCAACGACATCCTGTTTGTAACAGGCTGCAATATTGTCCTTGAAGAAGGATAAGTGGACAGCAGCAGGTCGCCCACACTCTTTACTTGGGTGAGGTCATAGTAAGATAACCTAATAGTAAGTGGACGTTGTACATTTAACGATATTGTTCTGTTAAGTTCTTATGAATTTATTATCATTGCATTAATATGTTTGAAATCCTATACTTGAAGTGTTTTACTAATGCTATTTCTGAACTGTTTTTCATTAATATAGTATACTAAACTTCATGTCCACCACTGTAGCTTCAGTGCGGTAAATGCAGAAAGGCACGCGTACCCGTCCAACTCTGCTCAAGCTTTCAAGATGAGATCAGCGCCCAGAAATATCCAAGCCGCCTGTTCCGTCTGTCACCATGCTGTTCCACCTGATCCTGAGCGGATGGTGCTGCTTTTACTGCTGATTTGCAAAGCTTGATCATGTTCGTGAGCCCTCCTCTAGCCACTGCTCACCACGGGGAACAAGTTCCAGGAACAGGTTCTCCGTATTCTAAGCTTGTGCGAATGTTTCCCCGTGTACGGAGGCATGTTGCAGTCACGGCAGCTTACCACCATTGGATTGACCGAACGATGATTTAGTGATCGACTTCTTATGATCTGGCGGGAATGTGCACCGACCGGCCAAGATGGCAAAGATGCTGCCAAGCGGTACAAGATAAGTTGATGATTTCTTGCCACCTCTAGCGTGCCACACAGAGGAGTACGAACTACCTCGGAACGGTGGCGGCGGCGCCGGCCGTGCATCTTTTTAACACCATTTAGGGCGAAACAGTACAAAAAGGGCTGGGGATAGAAACTGAGGCCGCTTTTGCAATGGCTGTATGCAAATGGTGCGTGGTGTGTTTCGTTTCGATGGTGACGAGAGTTCATTGAATGCAGATTTGCGTTCATTGTGTTGCGCTATGCGGCTGCTCGTAGCCATGTCGGTTAAACTTTGCATAATTGGTAACTGATCGAACATGATCGATGGTTGTTGTGTGTGATTTGTTGGTTTTAACATTGCCAAGGATGTCACAATCGTGGCGCGACATCAGTGATGCTTTGCTGATGTTAGGAGATGGCAATAGACTGCGGCTGGAACAGAAAGACACACGAGCAGATCGTGTAATCGAGCGTGATATTTGCTAATGACCGGTAGAGCATGGGCGCAGATGTGAAGAAGAAAAATTGATCACGAAAGTGCATTAGAAGGAGGTGATGATCTCATGGTGTTGGCTAATGATGAGTGACAGTTTTAGGCATTGAGATTGTTGTACTAAAAATGAAAGTAATTAAATGACAGGAGACTAAATTAAATTACAGCCATTGGCGAATCTAACGGATTGAAGAGGTTTTTGTTGTTATTTTTCTGGACAAAATCCAATTCCTCTTGGCTCTTTTTAATTGGTTAATCCCAAGCAAGCAATTGGAGATCCAGTAATCCATTATTGGATCAAACTATGGATCAAATATATTCACATAAATGCTCGTAACTTCTTGTGTCACCTTTATTGGTAGTTGTATCGTAAAAAAGGAGTCGATGTACCATGTACAGAAAACGAAAGCGATTATTACTTGGAAAAATGATATCAACAATGTGAGTGATTTTTATCGATTTTACCGATTTTTATCAAGCATCTCGATGCATCCACTTTTTCAATTAAATCAATCTTATCAATTACCCGAATTTAATTGCGATTTTGAATTCTTTTATATTGATTTTGAAGTACGTGGTGGCACTTATCACTATCATTTCTTTAATAGAAACACGCATACAGTGTATACTAAAAGTCATTTTTTATTAGTTTAATGAAAAACAACACAAAGTGTGTCCAAAAACGCGAAACCCCCCCCCCCCCCCAAAGTAAACAGACACTTTTCTGAGCACGCAGATTAAAATCAAATTTGTCACATTCCTATCTATGCCGGAACCCTTTATCTTTTATCAAGTAAATTAAAAGTGAGTCATTCTGGCTCAAAAATGTTTTTTGCTTAGGGCATAACCTGCAGCGGTAATCTATTGAAGTCAGCATTTGGTAGCTTAACAGGGATTTCTTAATTTAGTCGTCCTTAATTCTCATCAATAGTTCAGTTTAAAGTATTGAAAATGGTTTTTATTATTGCAACCGCGGTATTGAATTTGAGATATATTTTGGACTAAAAACGATATCGTGAAGACCATTAATGAAACCAAAAACAAAACGTTGGATGATTTTTTTGTACTAAATTGTCCTACAATAAGAGAAATGTACCATCAATATGAAAACCTGTTATTAAGCCTTCAGTTGTGGTGCAATAAGTTCATCGTTTATTTTTCTTACTACTTGTGTCAATAATCAATATCAATTGTCAAGATAAAATAACAACTAGCAGCATTCGGCATGGCATGATGGATGAAGAAGACAAGTTATTGTCGATAAATTGTAGCTAGGATTCTTCGGGATCATGCTGTATCATTCTGGGGAAGTGTACTAGACCCTTTAAGGACCCACCGACCCCTCGCAAGGACGCACATCGGGAGTGCCCTTTAATTTTTCCATAACCTCGTCGCATAAATCTTTCACCCGATGGCCCGATGGGGGTCTCGGACCGGGAGGGTGATGATGAAAATAAAGTATCAACAACCTGTGTCCCGTTTGTTGATGTTGTTTGCTTTCGTTTTTCGATTCTTTAAATGGTCGAGGAGTGCTGTTTTCGACTTTGGTGGACCCTTCGTTTCTATGGAGGTTTTTGAATTTTTTATGGCATCCCGTACAACGCGGCGCACCGTATTTCGGGTCTGTTTATTGGCCCCAACTGTTTCTTTCTCCGTTTGTTTTATATCTTATACCTCAGCGCACGGGGAAGAGAAGGAGCATCGAACGAACGAATCCTTAATATTAAACAGCAGTGAAGAAGTTTTGGACAGCGAAGGATTCCAGCGGAATAGATGAACTCTGAAACAACGGTTACCACACAGGGACAATATATCCGGTTGAAGAATCGGGGTTTTTGTGTGCATCTCCATAATTTATGACGGTCCTTTCCCTGGTCCAACACCCGTAAGAAAAGGTAAAGGGACGTATAAAAGTGACAGGTATTTCTAGCAGAAATAGATGGCAGCGGATGGGATTGTTGGAATAGGCTTCGTTGGTTAAATTTAGTCTAGTGATTAGGTCGGCAATGGTTGTACTCAAGGAAACAAAAAAACAAAACCAGGAATATACGGCGTGTAATTGGGGATAATGTAATGATGGTTCTGATAGATCCTGATTCATTGATTTATTGCAGTTGGTCCCGTATCGTCAGTTACGTCAGTCGTTGATCGTTACTACCGTTTTGTGGGTAACGTAGGGCAATCTTCGATGAGATTATTACGCCCTGATATGGGTCCATTAACAGGTCTCCTTGCTAACAGGGTATGTTACCAGAGAATGAACTTACTAGCCGCTTTATTCGGCCCGAGAGTAGAAAGTGCCTACCAACCGAAGGAAGCAGAGCAAGGTAAAAGTGCTTCGTATTTCCGGTCACGAACGGTCAATTCCCACGCGTCGATAATCTATCCGGTGTCGTGTGCTCTATACCCAAGCCATGAAGAATATTTTGGACAAATTAGGAAAGTTTTCGTCACGATCGTTGCTGAGCACCTGAGCAAGCCTATGGTAATGATGCTTACACTCAGAAAAAAATCCTGTTGTCGATACATGCACTAATCACTTTCTTGGAAAAGGTTAATTCTGATTTAATCGTTGCAGATCACGCTCCTGGTAGATTGCAAGAATGGTCATACATTTTGCACATGACTAAACCCTACTTAACTACATGAATCGGTGCGAACACGAGGTCCGTAAAGTTGACCTAAAAAAACGAAGCGTTGACGTTTATGGTCTCGTTGCAAGTTAAAACGTGCTTATGCTTCCATACCTCTCAACAGTATGTAACGTGTCCGTCCGCCAATATTTAGATGATGCATTTACCGAGACGCTACGCTATGGAACGTGTGGAGGCTAGACAACCAGCTATTAAAAGGAGCGTATGGATGCAAAATGAGTGAAGGAACTTTATGCATGTTCCATACATATTTTCGCTAAATAGGAATCGTTATTTCTCAATCTCCGATGCTCCGAGTGGATAAAGCAGTAGTCACTAAGGGGAAGGTATGTGCTAGGGAGCTTCGTTACTCTAACCCACTGACCGTGTCGGAGATTCGTTCGTCTGCGAAGAGACCAGTACAAATCGAACGTTTGAGGCCCGAACCCAGACTTCCCAGCAGTACTGCAGGCAACGGCAGTTGAAATTAATTATCCAGCCCGTTTGAATAACAACAACGCTTGCGGTAATGTGTCGAATGAGCGCACTACGACAGTGGCGCCGTGTCTGTGCCGCTCGGCGAATGATGACGTCGATTTGACGTTTCGTCGAAGGAAAATGTCCATTTATGGTACAAATACGGTCAGTTGGTGGCGCACGGGAATGTACTGGACGCAAACCTGGAGGTGAAGGTTCGTTGCGAAGGTGGAAGCTTGAGTGGCTGACAGTGGGCAAGCCTAAACGAAACGAAAGGATAGATTTGATAGGTTTTGTTTGGTGCCGATAGATAGTGCCTAGATAGATGGTTGGGTCCACACACCGACTCGAGTGTGTACTGTAAAAAAAGCAATCAGCAATTATAATTGGTTTAAACCGTTTGGTTCGTTAAAGGGTAAACAGATGTGGAAACACTCGAAATCAATTCAATCGCTGGTTAATGGTGGCCAATGAACTGTCAAACAGTTAACATACCCTTCAATTGTATGCCGTCTTGTGGTACGCTATGGTTAAAAGACGGACCTGAAGGAGGTAAACATTGGAATAGAATGTCTGACTCAAGAAGTTGTTGCCATTAAAAGTGGGGTACACTCTAAGTATGTACTGTTCTATCTGCTACATATTGACATGATGCTTATCGGTTCAATTAGTGTAAATAAGAACGAGTGCGCACCTTTTTTAAAAGTGTCGCAGATGATTACTTCACCTGAAAGGGAGCTAAGATACCACACCGTTAAGTGATTCGTATGTAGGGAAGTGAGTCATCGTTCTGCGATGGGTCTCTCGCTCTTGGACGGGAAGTGCATAATTTCCGCAAACCTACAAACAGTCAGTGACCGGTTTTTATTATGCTGCACAAACATTTTACCCGTCGCCGTGTGAATAACGACGCGCAAATGCTGCAGCTGCCGTACGGATGGAAGGCGCCAACCGGGTACCCCATTGCAGGTCGGTTCTCCACAATAATCGACCATTCATGAATGAGCTTGGGCGGTTGAATTGATCCGCAATAAGGCGTTAAGGGTGTAGCGTGATGAGCATGCCTGGGCGATGATTCATATAGGCTTTGACCTCTATGTATGGT
This sequence comes from Anopheles minimus, assembly GCA_000349025.1. Lineage (NCBI taxonomy): Eukaryota > Metazoa > Arthropoda > Insecta > Diptera > Culicidae > Anopheles > Anopheles minimus. The sequence goes on along the minus strand of KB663721.1, from coordinate 16,398,266 downwards.
ATGTGTACGATGGGCTGCTCCAGTGATTCCATATTTCTAAGAACAAAGCGTCAAATCTCATAAAATAAATAAAATAAAATAAAATAAATAATAAAATAAATAATTAATAAAATAAAATAATAATAGATGTTGCAGGAATTGTAGTAATTCATATGAGAAATTGGGGAATTAAATCCACGTATGATAATGACCTCCAAGTATCCATGCGTTTGATGGCGGGTACATGGGAACTGGCTATGGAATACCATATTGTATCGTTACTTCCTGGCAAGAATATTTGGGATAACATTTTTCGCCTCATTTGAGTTTTTTTAACAGCCCTCTCGCTAATACGCCAATAAGATTTGTTATCCAATCATATTGTGATATGTGGGAATTGGTAATTACTTCCACATGCACCCTTAAAAACAAACCATTTAACCGAACTGGCACAAATATGAGCTGTTCGTTTATTACCTTATTATCCCTCAAACCTTTACATGACTGATGTTGTAGTTTTAGTGTTTGCACATCAATTTTTTTGCTGTTCGTCGTTGATGGGTAAATATTTCATTTTTGTGATGATTTCTTTATGTACCCTATCTCTTACTCTTTTGCCACGTAAACACATACACCCGAAATGGTAATAATCTTCTCCTTAACTCACCACGACTTTATGATTTCGGTCGCTTTCCGTCCCTTTGGCATGGTTAGGCCTCTGGGAACGATAGCGCCGAATTCTCTGTGGCGTATGCTGTAACCGTTGAAATGGAGTTTTTTTTTTATTCGCTTGTAAGCAAAAAACGAACCGCGAAGCAGTGATCAGTTCAACGCACACTTCGGCCACATTTTAAGGTGCCCTTAGGGAAGATATAATCACGACCAGGCAAAAGAAATGCTCGATCAGTAGAGGCTCTTTTCGTACCGATCGTAAATCAGCTACTTACAGTTAATCACCTCCTCTCGAAAAAGGACAGCAAAAATCCATAAGCGTAAATTATCGGTTCGCTTTATGCGTTTCGCGTCATGATTCGTAACGACCAGCCTGTGGAACCATTGCAAGTAACGCTAGGCCAATCGCAGGGTTTCTTATTTTTCACGAAAAAATGAGAAAAGAAACCCTCCAAATCCTTGCCACTAAATCGTGAATGACATTGTGAGGTAGTGGGTACGATACGATACGAAAGGATGACAATACTAGCAGTAGTAAGAAAATGGGCCAGGTTGACATAACGTGTAGCGACTTTATTGTGGATGATGAATGGCTGTAGAAAATGGACTATTTTTGGTCCGCTTTTTCGGCTACGGTAAATCGAGTTTTATCATTGTGGAACGGCATAAAACGTTAGAAGAAACAGTTGCTGTAAATTCGATCAAACGATCGATATATCGATGCTGGAATATAATTCCTTGGAATATCCTTGCTAGTGATATTCATGATGGATTTAAAATAGCTCGTACATTGTCTCTGCTTCCGATTCCTAGAATGTCCTAGTTCGATCGGGAACATAACATGAATATCAACTAATTTCCTCCAATTAGCAAAACAAGACCAATTACTGCAATTCGTTGTTTTTCCGGCAGAAATTGATGTCAATCTAACATGTAATTTGAAGAAATCGAATTACCATTCATATTTTGTGTTTTTTATATAGACGTTTAAATCTTCTAGAATTCTAGTAACTTACTTATTCACTTACTTTAATAAAATATTGATTTAATCAATTTGAAAAATAACATTTAATTGGCTGTATCTTGGAAAAAGAACACTAACAGTTGTCAGCGCCATCTGTTGAAAACCAGTATGAACTATTCTTTATCTGTTTTTCTTTATTTTGAGATCATACAAACTCGAAAGAGTGATTTGTTACTGAGGTTTCTTTTTACTACAAAATGTTGGTACATTGAGAACGATTTAAACTTGTAATTAACAAATAAGTAAAATATACGGACTGAATAATTCCAGTTGATTGTATAAATACGTTTTTTTATATCTTACGTACTAACTAAGCATTAAATTTTGTATACTATCAAGAACAGATTAATTTGATTTTTTGCTTCTTGCACTATTGTTTTGCATTCCATGTTAGTATATTATTATCAATTTGTCGACAGCTATTGTCAACTTTCCTACACAAACTTCACCATAACTCTTGCTTCCGTGGGTTGACTTTATGGATTGTTGGAAAATTGATTGTAACCCCTCTCCCCGGGGTGCCTTCACTGTTAAACCACTGTCAATATTTTGCCACTCCATTTCCTCCATTCCCGACAGCATAAGCTTCCATGGAAATGAGGCTGAAAATCAACTACCGAAGATAAACTTTCCACCACCTTCAAACAAACGAACACCGCCGATTCGTCTGCACAAAGGACGGCAAATCGAACAAGTTTTCTAAATTACCAACATTAAGCGGCTACCGGATGGAGTGGAGAAGTGTTTCGACAATTTCCCGCGGCCATTTCGACGGTGCCATTATGCCATTTGTCGTTGTTTGGATGTACAGGCCGTTGTTGATAATTTGCTAAACGAAAGGATTGTCTGCAAGGCGTGAAGCGATAGGTAGGCAAAAGTTACTGTTTCTGTATGTACGGGTCTTCTGTTCCCGGTGGTACAAAACTTCAAGTGTATAGTTTTTCGGCGGAATGTGTTACCATCCTACCTGTGTGCCCCGAGTTGCTGCAAGAAAGTTTATCATCCCCGGGAGCTTTCTTGGTGAAAGTTTTCTGACACAAAACTTGCTCCTTAAAGAGGGTTAAAGGATTAAATAGATCAATAGCGGCGAGTGCTGCACGGTAGCTGTGTAGGTAATTTTGGGGTCCTACACTTAGCGCAAGGAGTGCTAAACTGGATGTCACTTTTCCGACAACGTTCCGACACCCTTTTCGGGATCTTCTATTAAAACGATAATCACGTCGCAGCAGCTGTCTTTTGGGGAGCTTTGTGCTTTTTTTCCCGGTGCTCAATTTTGCCCTGCTTGCCCCAAATGACCAATAAAAGTGTGTCCTCCTGATGTGTGTTTGTGTGTATAATTGGAAGTGGAAAAGTGGACAACAACCGAAAGTGCACGTGCTTAATTCCTGTATTTCCGCTGCTTGTCGACAGCGCTACAAGCCCTAACTTCCTTCAAGCCGTGGTTAGTTGTTAATGGCAATGTTTTCCCAACTGCTGGTGTGTAATTTTTCCGCCCGTACACAAGAATCCACAAAATGGCCGTACGGAGCACCACACAGTGTGCGGAAACAATTCACGCGCAATGGCACAACAACCGCAAAGTGCCCATAAAACGAACCATAGCGAGTGGGGGGAAAATTCATTCATTCTCGTGTGTGCTTTTCTGAGCTCTTTTCCGGTGTACACTGATGCGTTTCAGTTGGGGCACTTCAATTTGTTGGGCTTGCTTTATCCCGAATGTTGTATTAGTACGATTCCTTTGGATATCTCAGCAAAAACCAAACACACATACACGGACCATTATTTTCGTTGTTCTAACTCTTTCTCCCAGAATCAAGCAGAAACCCTGACAGCAGCATTTTCCCCAACTCCAGTACGCACAGCTAGCGATTACTGCCTAATGTCACGCAAAAAAGGGAATAACACTGAACCACAGTACACTTCCGGAACTCTCACAAACCCATCCTGCCAATGGTTCGTGTCCTGCAGTTTGTGCTTTCGCACGGAAAATGGTAGGCACTGTGATGAATTATTAATTAACACCGAAAAAACATCCACCACGGACGGAAAGGACACTTTTCCACCGTTCGCGTTTGTCGTCATTAATGAAGAATTTTTGTCCGTCCACTACGGGACATGGACATTTCATCCACTTCGGCACTGTTTTAAGCTCCTTTTTTCCGGGTTTGTTCCGCAAGCTTTAAACTTTTACTGTTCGCGTCGATACGATTTTCCAGTGCCCGTTATTTGGAGGCAGTAACGCAATTGACCTGGTCTTTTTGTGTTGTGTCGTTCGCCACGTAATAATTGCTGTTTGGAGAGTTTATAAATTGCTAAATTATTGGTGAAGGGTTTTAAAACAGGCATTTAGCAGTCGGCTGTGAGATCAGTTCCAGAAATTAGGGAAATATGTTGCCACTTAATGCATAAGAAGGGTTGTCTCTTATCTCTTGCTTTGTGGGATTTGAATTATTTAAATGAGTTAGTGGAAATGAAACATCTGGAATATGTTAATTGAAAGTTCTATAACTTTTCCTTTTCTTTTTAAAAGCTACTTATATACTAAACTATTCGAAAACTTCTACTTACTTTTAAGTATTGTATGAGTATATACAAAACACTTCAATTTAATTATTCTCACCCTAATCATGTTTTCCAAACAATTTTTACTGAGAAACATGTTTTTTTAAAGAATAGGATGTAACCCTAAACTGATCCTTTTTTGTCTCCTTTTACATAGCCGCTGAGAAGAAACACTAGCAATAGATAGCTAAAATGTTTTCACAAACCTTTTTCTAGAATTTATGAGTTGTGTTTATCGAAATCTGACACCTAGCAGTTCTTCGGTTCCAATGGGCTGCGCGTCCCAGAACCACTTGACCATTCGAAGGACGAAGGAAAGTGGCGTTACACTTGCCCAGAGAACTTGTTGAACCGTCCAAGGCCAACCGGAGGGTGTGGTTCGAGTGCCGTGTGAGTCACTGGTGGAGGTCTTGCTTGGTGTTGTGTCACTGTTGCAGTTTGCGAGAAGGCGTAGCATATTTGATGAGCCCTTGGAGATTGGACGTGATGATGGACGAGTTCCAGACCAAGAGTTGTTCGATTTGTGCGCCTGTTTGTACCAAGGTTCGTTTAGTTTAAAACGTTTTGTGTAGAAGCCCCCGGCGGGTGAGATATCTAATTCAAATCATTGCCAAAGTTTCTTAACGACATGCACACTGCTCATTCAAATTCAAAGCCGAAGATTAAAAAATGCTTGCGGCAGGAATGAAATCAAAACCACATTTCGACACCGGAAATCCCAAAAAAAAAGGATCATAGCTCTCTCCAAGTCTGTGAATGTTTTATGGTGTAAAATTAGCGTAAACCATCATTCTTGAGGAACTCGGGAACAAGTGGAGAGGCCTACGATACGCTCAATTTCCCTGTTCCTTTACTCGCCAAATATGTTCTTCCTAGATTTCTCGCCCCGCTTGGAGCAAAGACCCCCAGTCACCAAAATTGTTCTGCAACGAATCGGAAGGGTATAAAATAAGGTTTCGTCCAGTCCGGGTAGTTCTCCTGAAGGGACCGTTCTGCAGATGATTTATGCAGCGAAACCATCCAAGCAAGCCAACGAAACATCAAGCATCATCAGCATCATCTAGCAAGCGCTGGTAGTTATTTGTGGTACCAGGCTACGGAAAATGTGAGGTTAGGCACATTCGAACTGAACTTATGTGAGTCAAGCAAAACAAAAAAAAGGAAAACCCACGGTGCCACATTGCGGCACGGAGAATTCCATGCTGTTTCGGGTAAGCCATAAAATGGCGTAACATTTGTCTTCAACCAACCACTTCATCTGCATCCTCCCTCATAGGGGTCATAGGTTGTGGAGCAGGAAGAAGACGAATGGCAAGAAATTTGTCTAGGTAAGGTGTTTTCTGCCTTTGTGTTTTATTTAATTTTTTGCTCTCCCATCCCAAGTTGTTGGCCAGAGAAGGATTACGCTTAATCTCGTCTCCCCTTGCCGGGAAGCTGGATTGGCTCGTTGACCGTGGAACGTATGTGACCGTGCTCCTTATTCGAGGCTCTCCACTAATCCGTGAACCTTGCCGGTGGCACGCCAGATGTGAGACATTCCTGTCGATAAGGCACGTCCGCTCGTTCTCCCATTCACATGGTAGCACCGTTTGCAGTTGGAAGGTATCCGCAATTTGGGTCATTCGGTTGATTTGTAACCAAACGTTACGAATGCGGTGCCTTTGGTGGTTACTTCCGGCTGTTGGGTTGGGGAAATCATCAGGGAAAAATTTGTGTGCATTCAACGTTCCTAACATCGCCAATTAACACACCGTGTAAGGAATTTTGGGGGAAACACTGGAAGAACCTAATAATCCCTCACACACAATAGTTGAAACAAAGGCACAGTTTACATTGCCTCATTTAGTAAAAATCGTTCCATTGAGAAGAAAATTCAAAATGGCTTCCAAAATTCACCGTACTGTGTTTATGGGTTTAAACAATTCAATAGACACTTCCAAAAGGAACGTTTTCTCCTCTTCACTCGTTCCGGTACAGTTAAACAAAGCAAAAACAAAATCGTTTAACAGTTGCTGGTGGTCACAACCATTTTCGTGCAGAGCGTGTCATAAAAATCTCATCGAACGTCTGACCCTTGGGTCGGGATCGGCTTGCGCACACACGGATCAGGAAAAGGGCCATCATTACCATCCACGGTCGGTGTGGCGTAAACATAAAAATAAAGTGTTTTCACGTTGTTGATGTATCTGGACCCATTCTGGGAAAGGAATCGAAACGACCGTTAACGTTAGAGGCACCAAGAATGGCATATGGTAATAACGCGCACAACGCAACGGAAGGTTAAATGTGTTAGACCTTTAAAAGGAATAGTGAACTTCTCACAAGTGCTTCAGTTTAGTTGTTAAAGCTGCTTTGCCACTCCCAACTCTCGTTTGGTTAAGTTTGAATCTTTCAAATCCGGTGTTTCATTTGGAATTTTTGTTGTTATGCTCTGCTCAATGTTTTTCAACACCCTTAAACAAAATTGGAAAAAAAAATACATCTCGATTTAAAACAGCTTCCGTAGAAGTTTCTATTTTCCAATTTATCTTTCTCGATTCTCTTCAAACAGCAACTTCCGGTGCGGAACTAACCTTGCCTAGAAATACTGATATTAAACGGAGAAGTAAACACGAATAGAAAATTAGCCATGATTGATGAGATTGCATTTAATACCGCGAGATGGCGCCTGTTGTGAATGGAGTAGTATGCGAAACCTAGCTCATACAAATTCAACTGAAAGGGCAACAGCGATAGGAAGGAAAATCATCTCTCATCTGACGGCCATGTTGCGATAAATATTCATCAACCATTGGATTGCATTCTTCGGGCCGGATTCGCCCCGGCACCGTTGTGCGATGAATAATGGCGTGACGAACGCGCCATCCTGAGACGTGAAAATCCTTGAGAATTTCTAAACAGGCTTATTTTGCTGTCCATTTCTTTGCACGCTTGTCCACCGGTCAGTGTTGTGGGGAAAGTGATTGTGCGTTTTAGCGCGTACATCTCGACTTCCCTGACAGCTATAATTGCTAATCACGCCACTGTTGTTTGCGCCGGGCCAAGGATAAAATCTCATTTATCGAATGCTGAGTGGGGGATAAAATGTAATTTTCCTTTGAAATGCTTCCAAGCACAACGGATCGCGCTGCATTACGGATGATGGAGGGAGTAAGTCTTGCTAAACATCAAAGTCTCTAGAATTGCATTCATCTCGTGTCGGTATTGGGAGGGCTTTTGTCGAGGAGAAGTTTTTTTTATTTATGTTCTATTATCACAGTTCACCTTGAACTCAATTGAATAAATTTTTAAAAACTTATAATAACAACTTTAACAGATATTTAAGGCATATTACAGCCTTAATCGATGTGGTTTTAAGAAAGTTATAAATCTATTTTGCCACACAACTGCTGCTGGACTTCGAAAAACTGCTGACGGTCGAACTTTAATAACATTTTAAAAATTCATACTTTTGCTCATTCGTACACCATTATATATATTTTTTTAAATTCCAAACTTTATTTCTATCCAATAAATAACGTTTTATCATTTTAATCTAGAGACATTGTTTTCTACACTGCTTCAAGGATCACTTTTTGTAGCTTGAAGCAAATTAGGGGAGTGTTTTCTAAAGTTAGTACTCTCCATGAGTTGACAATGGATGAAAAAAAAAAATTGAACTCTTCCAAGCAGCAGCAGTCAAAATTATCCAAATTTAGAACAATTTAATTTTTTAAAGAAAGGGAGTGCTATGATATAAATCTGTCATATTGTAAGGTTGATTCACTGCCGTCTTTTTAAACGTATTTGTTCTTCAAAATATGTCCATTGGCATTAAATTGTGTTTCAAAATCGTTTAGTAAAGATGTCTTGCAATAGTTCATAAACAAGCATCCTATTGTTATTTACGATCAGTTATACGACCTATTCTCACGTTTAAAGTGCAAAGAACGATCGCAGGTTGCAGTTGGCCCAGTTTTCCGTTTCTTTGATCAATCGATCCCGTCCATCGCACCATCGCCTTTCTTGGAACATCCATTAAGAACTGTGCTCCGTGTCTGTGTTTCTTTGCGTTGTACTACGTTCTTTTCTACAAAACACCTTAAATCGGTATTACCGCTTTTATTGGTCGCTGCACATTAGTCAGTAGCCAGCGAAATCGAGATCAGAAGCACAAAGGAACCCCACTAAATGGGATTCCTTCCCAATCAACTGTCCATAAAACAATACTACCTATCATCAAACTGAGCCCGGGTGTAACGTTTGGTGGACAGAAAACTTGACAGATGACATGTTTTTGTTTAAATTTCTGCTTGTTTCGCTGCGCGTTCACTTGTGAGTGCGGTTTCCGTTTAAAAATCGTTCCGCGACCCCACAATCACACATGTAAAGGTTTTTATTCGTTGAGGGAACTAAAACGTACAAAACACAGAAAAGAATCACCGTGTGGAGATTTATTTCAACCGACCGTCCTTTGGGTCGAATTCTTGGAGCGCCTCAAATCCCTTGGACATCTTCTCGTAGTTTATAGCATCTTCAAGCTGGTTCATGTCTCGTTTTCTGATTTGTGGTTCCCATTTTTGGTAATACACCGCATCCCGGGACGGTCCGGTTGCAAATTGAGGCTGATGTTGTAAATGCCGGCATTAGCCGTTGTCGGCGTTTGGTTGTTTGAAATAGGAGAATTACCCAGAATGCGCGGTAAAGAAGGGTCAGTTTTGCATTCTGCCCATGTGAGCAACACATTGCCGGTTAGAATTTTTATTTCAAAGGGCGGATATTGGGAAAATGCCGGTCGTTTCTCGTCACATGTTTAAAGCGTGGATAATGTAAATAATAGTATTACAAAGCCTTCTTCTAAGATGGTTTCTTATTCGAATTATTCAAAAATTTTCAATTTCAAAAAATATGTTAAGCATCTTTAAAACCCTTGAGCAATCTAAGTTGTTAAAGCTGTGTTCAACTTTAAACAGCTGCCAAACCAGACGTTCCCTTTTCAACTATTCATCATGAGCACGCGGCCACAATTGTTGCGCATTCACGCGTCCAGTCACGTGCCGTGCGATAGTGTTTATGATTCCACTTTTTATTCTCAACTCGCTCGCATCAACACGCATAAAATCGAGCATCATTTCCACCGTCTCCCCGGGATGGTGAAAGAGAAGGAATAGCATTCGTAGATAAATTCAAACGACCCGCATCATTTCCACGATTTTTTCACACCCACTTGCCCTCGCCCGGTAATAACCCGTTCGTCCCCTCCCCGGCTGCCGAATAAAATTATATCATCATCCGATCCGATATGGCAGATGCCCAACCGAACAACGGACCGTGGACCAGCAGCACTGAATTGCTTTTCCTCGGGTGGAATACCAATTTTTCTAAATTAGCCAAACTTTCAAAAGCCTGACCAGAGCGGGGTGGTGTGCGTGGGAATATGCACCAACATGTGGGGGTGGGATTTGATTAAGTCCGCTGGGTAATCATCACCAGTACGCCAGTGCCTTAGAGAGGCATCATATATGAGCCAATGAGTTCCGTCAGCTTCGGTGCTGCGAAAACTCTGCTGCCAATGATGACTTTTCAATTTAAACGCGCTTCGGTCATGTTTTTTTTCTCACTTCCAACATGCGACCAGCACAAGATCAATTGAAAAAAAAAATAGAAAATCTCATTCAAAGCGGTAGTTTGTGACTGTCTGTAGTGGTAAAGGATCTCCTGCAGGGATGGGTCGCAGTTGGAAGAGCGAAGGACGAACCGCGTGGGTATGTGGCAACCGGCAAACGGTGCTGTTTGTGACGATTGACACGTGACTGGAGTCTGGAATGAATTAGGAAAAGGTTTGCGCCTCTACGGAAAATTTGGTGCATGAGAAGAGAAATTAAATAATAAAAAATAAATGCACCAAGCGCTGGTGGATGTGTACGTTTTATGCTGATGGTGGTGTGAAAAACGTTCTCAATGTGTTTCTAGATTTTTTTTCAAGAAGGTTCGAAGGGTTTTATGGGTCCCTCGGGATTCAGTTGAGAAACTGAAGCGATTAAAAATTTTATGGGAAACCTTTATGAATGAAATTAAATGAGTGCAACGTGAGAGACCTTGAAATTTGCCCTTGAGACTAAAACAAAATTTAGTTGTTTAGTTTTTTTATATTAAAATTTTTTTAACTGTGGGTAAACTTTAACTAAAATACTTGGGATAAAACAGTTTCCGTTTGAAGGTTTTCTCGGCTTAGAAGATGCATTTTGCCAAAGGAAATTTAAACAAACGTGGAAAGGTGTGTCAGGGTCTCTTGTTCGCCCCAAAAATTTTTAAAATAGAGAATCACACGTGTTGTAAGAGATTTCCACCCTAGAAAGCGCAATATGGGAGTGAATTTGTGAAAATTCAGGAATCTACATTTATATTGGAATATAGCTCGTGACTTAATTACGAATTGTCTTCAATATCTTAAATATTGGTTTGGTAGCTTCCGTTTGTTTTTTATAGGAAAAGCACTTATGCAATTTCTTATTATTTCCAAAAGTTTAAATATTTTACCATAATTGTCATTTGCAAATGGTTTAATTGTATTTTGTGGTTCACCGCAACCCATGGAAAACGATTCCTGCGAAAACAAAGCAACAAGACAATGCAAACTTTAAAAAGATTAAAAAAAACTTATCAAACCGCAAACCAACGGAAAGACAAAAAACAGAAAAAACATGAATGTACAAACAAATGACCGATGTTAAGAAAGGGATGATTGTTTGTAGTGCAAAAAATAAAACAATAAAAAAACCGGCTGCCCTAAACTTACCTCATGGGCGCTTTTTGTCATCCATGAGATAAGAAATCATGAAACTGGTTTGACAACGAAAAAAAGGATTCTCCTGCACTGCAATCATGGAAAAGAAATTGAGAGAAACCATTCCGTTTTTTTTGGCTGCAATTTGTAGAAGCTTTGTTTTTTATGTGCGCCCTTTGCTAAACGATCGTACATCAGTGAAGCCGAATGTTGTCGTAATTTTGGGAATCTCTTGCATCTCGGACGGTTGGTACAATTTGTGTCAAATGTGGTTTTCTTCATTCGCTGTCATGAAGAGTTTGTATTTACCGGCGCATTAACGGACCTTATCATGATTATTGTTAATCCTTTTTAGGGATTTCGATGTTATGAATGATGTTTTGCGGCTTTGGTTTTATTCAAAGGAAAATGATGATGATGGAATTATAAAATCTGGAGTCTGGATGGAATATAATTATTTTTAAACGTTGTATTATGAGACAGTTAATACATTTTTACTAATTCTTTATGCAGTGTCTTGCATGGAATACATGTGAGCAATGATATAACATTTCAGTTTAGTCAATTCTGTGTTTTATGAAATCATTATGTTGAACAAATTTGATTTCTTGAAGCTTTTATACTGTCATGTTCTTAACTGAACTTATCTGTGTTATCTTTTGTTCGTTATGGTACCCATTACACTGCCACCGGCATCTTCAAACGAACCTGTTTCCAGTCAATTGAACTAACTAACTTCGTTTGTTATGATGGCCACCGGAAGCAAATATTGAACCAACGGTGGAGTAGCCTATTTACTTTGCCTTAGGGAGACCACAAAATCCACTGGTCAATTGAAATGTTTTCCCCGTACTCTTGAGAGGCGTTTCACAGAAAATATAATTTATGTTAGCATTTATGTTTGCAATTTCAAAATAAGTAATTAAAATATTCTCCCAGATGCTGCTTCATTTTGTACGAACACTCCGTAACCCTTTTTGGTTCGAGTGCAGTTTCGTGACATTCTGCAGTGCAACATGGAATGACATCTTTGTCACGACGCAAAGGAAGGTTTTTCAAGTTCACGCCCGGCACTTTCCATCCACCCAGACGCGATATCCATGATTGGTTTGCACACAAACACAAACCATTACATTTTCCGTGGCTGTGGAACTCTGCTGTTCGGTACGATTCATCGGCAACTAGCCACTTTGGCAGTGGCAAGCAAGTAAAATGCAAAGCAGCGTAGCAACACCACGATTCAGAAGGAAATTGAATTAATTAATTTAATTAAAATCAATTGCGAATCGTAACTGTGGCGCACGTTTGCGGAAAACGTGAAGCACTGGTTCTAGTTTTTTTTTTTGTCATTTAATGTTCTTTGGTTTTATCGTACTTCTGGGTTACATTTAACAACGTTTAAATGGGTGTTTGCTCGGTGATAAAGTTAGGCGTGTCATATCAAAACTTTTGCCAGTTTCGTTTTTATATTGACAAAGAGACGGTTATCGTTTTTCATATTTTTTGTATTAATTTCTAAAATCTCACTTGTCATGTGTTTTTGTTTCTAGTGGCTTCGAGGTTGGATAGGGAAACTCGTGCTCTTCGCACCTTGAGTATGTGCTCAGAATGTTAAGCACTTCCTTGCATGCTATCGTGTTCAGTACGAGGCACACACACCGCAGCCTAACGACACCTTTGGGCATCGTGCGAACTAGCTTCAGCCCAACAAAATGGAGAGCCCACTTCACAGTGGTTCTTCGACCGATTTCATATGCTCGTGAGTTAGGATTAATTCAATATATCATTCAAATTCGTTGAGGGTGGTCATGTGCCTATCACTGCTTGTTGTCGGCTATAAATCCGATATTGAGTGAGCGTTTGCCACCCAAGTGCGGGATAGTTTATTTGCCGACGAATTAGACGAACGTTTACTTACTATTGGACGACGGTTTATTCCAAGGAAAGATAAACACTCGATTGCGAAACCCAAACATGTGAGTGACAGTTTAGATTGCGATCTGCACAAACCGGCCGGTCGGGCAAAGACCCAACCCATTCGAAATGGTTACAAACTCAGGGTGGAACCTACCTATCTTCGATCTATAAGTTGACCAGAGTTTGTCGGAAGGTTCTCGCACCGTCAATCGGATAGAGTCGACGAAATCTGATTGGAAACCACAATTCCTTTCGAAAAGCCACCGCCATAAACCTACTAAAAGCGGGGAAGGATTTTTTCTTTTCACACGGTAAGAATTTTGGGATCCTTTTTCTACGCACCGAAATCCTATCACGTCCATCCGTACGTGCGTGAGATTGCGTGTCTGCGGTCTACTAGGGACAGGCCAGCAGCACTAATTGATTAATTAAATTTCTTGTCACATACCTTTCAGCCGGTGACATGCGTGTGATAGCTTCCCTGTTTTGGGTTGCGTTACGAAACACAAACAGTGCAGAAGAATTTCCCTTATTACACAACAACCTAAAAAGAAGCAAATCACCAAAAAAACACGTACGCAGCTGTTGAATGCGTACGTACGTCCAGGTATGTTGTTCTGTTTTAAAAATGCTTTATACGACATCTTAATCGTGGTGCTCTACTTATATTGAGCAATTCTAGACATGTGCAACATGGACCACCAAACACACACTTCTGCTCCACGGTGGATTTATTGGACGTGTGACGTTGGATGCAACACAGATACTGGACCCCAGAAAACAGCGGTGGCATCACTCCAAGATGGAACGAATCAATTAGTGTTATTGCTGGACCTCAAACCTCAAAGTGCGTCGGCATTTACTCAAGAACAGAAAGCGGCTTTTCTTTGGCCGTGGGTCGGGAGTGTACCGACATCCGTTCGTCACTTCGGGCCGGAGTTCTCAGCCGTCGACACCGAGACCGTTTCAGCGTCTGTCGGCTCAACGGTAGATTAGCTCAATGGATAGCTTTGTTTGTTGTGGCGCGACCATTAAAATGCTTCACTAAAAGCAAACCAATTATTACGGTGAGATACGGACAAGATATGGATGACGATGGCGGACGATACGTGTCACGGTGGCATGCGCACCCGTAAGTAACACGGTGGCTTTCTCAGCTCACCTACCGCTGCAAGTTAAAGGGCTTCAGTAAATGGCAGTGGTACCCTTTGGTACAATGCAGCCAACTCGTGCTCTCCTACGCCTTTTGGACTGGGAATCAATGGCGTTGTTGGACATTGGGCTTAATGGAAACACACGCAGGACCACGCTGAATCATGCACACGACTGAAGATAACATTTGTACCGACAGCAAAAGTACCGACACCCTTTAATCCGTCTGAAGACAAACGTTACGCATTTGTTACTAATCTACCGGCGAAAGAACACTGATAGGGTTTGGAAGCACACCCGGAACTCTTTTGCCTATCCATATCTTTAAATGTCGATATTGGGGAAGTTTTTATGGTAAACATCATTGGAAAAAAATCTCAATCTCCAAAGCGTATTGGTGCAACATTTAGGGCGCTCCAACGATTCGTGGCTTTTTAATTCCTTATTAATTGTGTTGCTGTGTCATTCGTTCGCTTTCAAGTGTTTGTCTGTTGGCCGACGATAATCATCATCATCATCAGCGTTGTCTTAATTATAAGGCACGAGGAGGCTTGTTTTGTCGAGTTGGCGGAGGTTTTGGAATTTGGACGCGTGTGTCAGCGTGCCGACATTTCAAGCATCTCGGTTGATAACTTCATTAGCTGAATGGCGTGAATTCGATGGGCGCCATCATGTTTAATAACGTGTGCAGGGAATAGCGGAATTAGTGGATAGAGGAATTGATTTAGCAACTTGATTAACGATTGATATGTTAAGGAGGTTGTTGAGCGTAGAGGTTTTTTTCATTATTTCCTTTTATATTGCTGGAGCGAAGGCATTTTATAGAATGTGGAGGAGGTTCTAATTATAGGGATTTTTTAGGGGTTCGATATAATTAAGTGCTCAATAGCTGGCCATATTATTGAGCTGAAGACCTTTCGTTAGAATGGGAAATGATAGAATTTGGCTATTATAATTTCATTGTTCATTCTCGATACTGATTAAAATCTTGAACTAAATCCCTAAGTCACTTCCAGCTCTTTGTGACTTAGAGTTTTATATCTCTTTAGTAACCATTTTTAACGCATCTAAACATGCTGATGATTTCAAGCAGAATGAAATGTAAATTTTGCGTGCATTTAGTTGTAGGTTCACTTCAACACAGTGGAGCGTCACCAGGACCATATCGACAAACACTCCCTTGGCATTCAGTACGCCTGTATATGGTGATTGTGAATGTGGTCAGAGCAAGTTTAAGTTGACCTTTTGGATTTTCGATTCTTTAGTGCCGTATTGCACCGTGCATACGCTTAGCCTATTCCAAACAACAACACGATCACTTGTGCGGGCAGGAGAAGCCAAGTGAGGGTTTTAAACTATCCATTTCGAGCGAACTTGTTGATACTTTACCATGCGCACTATTTCACGCTTTTGTTGCAGTGTGGTCCAATGCTTTACGATAACACTCCCCGAAGTCGGCATGGAGTCGGGAGAATGGGAAAATTCGTGCCACACAGACGCCACAATAGCTCGTGGTTTCGTGCTCCAGAAAGTTGGACGGAAGTCGCCAACAGAACGGAGCTCGGTCCCGTAAGTTCGACAATTATCGGTGGCCGGCGGGATGGCTTCGAACACCAACGACGATGAATGGCAAATGGGAAATGGGAAGAAAATGTGTTCCATGCAAATTGCGTGCCCGTCAAACTCCACGCTCCTGTTGTATTGCCTTCTGCAGGCGGTTTTCTTCCACTACCTTCACCATAGATGAAAGCGAGAAACGACATTAGTGACCGTGAGGAAAGTGAGAACCGGTTCGGAGACATTGGATTTTACTGTTTCGTGTTGTTGTTGCCTGACAATTCTTCAACATTTACTCCTTTTTTGCGTTGCGTACATCTCGAACCGAAACAACATTTTCTTTATTGTTGTTTTATTTTGTACGGCACAAAAAGCTTGACCCCAACAGTTACAAGCCTGCCTGGTCCAGCAAAACAGTCCGGTTCCGGCACATCTTGTTAGGATGGCGGCAATGTTGAAAAGAAACATGGACTGCTGCTCTTAAGGTGAGAAGTATGAAGGTGAATGTTAGTGAGTGGAGCTCAGTATTATCGCCGGATGTTGGATATTACGGGAAATGGAGCGGGCTATCACTCGATGTGTTTCCGTTGGCAATTTACCAGACGAAATGATTAAGATCATACATTTATGTTGGGGTCTACTTGAGGTACTTTCAATGTGGCTAGTTAATTGACACAATGAAGTTGGAATGAATTAACCAGACGACATCTTCATTAAATATACAGTAGTGCTTGCTTAACAATTATGTATTTAAAACAACAAAATCGCTACGGATTCGTTTCTGCATAATATTTTTCAATTTAATTTTCATTTATTAAACTCTTGAAAAAATTCAAATTTCAGACATTATAATCGTTAACTAATAATTAATTCTCTTATCAACGTTATGCCCATTATGTATGATTGTTTTGACGTTTCGGATATTTGGAGGCGTTTTGATTTTCAGTATTTTAAAGATATTTAAGTAAAATGTTCAAACGACGTTCTGCAGAGTAGATTCAAGAAGAAAAGAGATTTAAGTTCTGGAAACCTTTTTTGAGCTTTTTTCTAAAACTTCATTTTTAATGAGTGAAGCTTAATTTTTAACGAGAAAGTAGCCCATTTTCTTCTTCTCTTTCTCTTCTACTTTTTGTTCTCCTTCTACTTTGGCGAAACGAACTACTCGGTCATGTCTGCCACTTCTGGCTTACGAGACTTATTGATACCACGTTGTTGGTAAGTCAATTTTCGATTTTTTTAAAATATAGTTTTTTAATTCTTTATTGATTGCCCGAACAGGTGAATTCACCTTGCCTTTTTTCCCAACTTATACCTTCAGCGGGAAGCCATTTAATGGATTGATGAATCGCGGCGACTTGTTAACCTAGCCCTAGTTTTTCCATGCGTTTCTTCCATTTTCGCTTAACATTTTACTTTATTTTATTTGTTGAACGATCAGTGAGTTCGAGGGTCGTTTTAATCGATTTGCACAGTCAAGGATTGTTATTGCACGTAACTGTCAAGAGCCATGTGATTGCTTTACCACATCCCAATGCTGGATCAATCGACTCATGATGGAAGAAACGTGTACAGTCCGATATAATTCTTAATTATAACTGTTCCATTTTTTCTTGTTTTGACGTATCGACCTTGACGAGATTTTAGCGAGACCGGTTTATTCGGCTTTAAATCTCATCATATCGCTGATTTTAATCTCGAATCCGTAGAATGATTTATGCAGTCATTTTAAAAAGCGTTTCCAGGAGATTCATTAATACGCGGTTTCAATAACATCTTTTTTTTGTAGTTTTTTGGAAATATATTCTCCAATCAATCTAGCTGGAGTTCTGGACCACACCCAGAAAATAAAATGTTACAAAATCGTGTTAGTCGCGTCGGGAACGATACATCCAACCATCATATCGAAACTCATCGATCATCAAACGTGTGTTAAACGATTCTTGAAGAAAAGAAGCTGCAAAAGGACTGCACTCGGATGGAACACGTTCGTGGACATGTTGCACTCTCAGCTCGGGAAGTTGGCTGGATCGTTACGAAAGCCAACGTTTAGCACACATTTGGCGCTTGCTTAAAGTGGTCCATTATTTTTTTTGTTCATGCGTTACTACACGCTCAATCATGCTTTCAACACCGCTGCACGCTGTAGCAAAACTTAATCTTGCCCCCGTCCTCCAGGATATCCCCAGGACATGATTGTTCCATTTGTGACCGATTTCTAATTGTGGCTTAGGGCAACCGTTCGCTGTAAATCGGATCGAGAAAAATGTTGCAGAGCAACCCGGGAGTGCCGTTTGCACCGTCACGGTCCAGTCCAGTTTCTAATGTCAGTTTAATGTCCGCGTAACGGACTTTGGCTTCAGTTTTTAGAACGACCGTAAGTTGGAAAGTAATCAATCACTGTTAAGAATATCCAACCACGTTTTTATAGCGTTTTTTGCCTCTGTTTTTTATTTTGCAGAGCATTTTTTTATTATTTCCTTTGGTCTGTTTCGCATCTCTGGAAATATTCTGCTATCGGTTGCGGTTTTTGTGCAACCTACTGAAATATGGAACGGGCGGTTTGATACGCAGCGAAACTTTAATGAAACTTCCTGAAAGAAGTCTCCAAAGTATGTGTGATGAGGGGGTACAAGGCGAAAGAAGGCTCAACTTGTGGTTGAGGCCAAATTACGACACCTTCCCATCCCAATAACGGAAGGGAGAAAAAAGTATTCCAAAACCGCTGACCATCAACGGGTGGCGCCACCTATGGTCGTGCAGAATTCAAACAGATTGTGCCGGAATGCACTCACAGCAAGTACCAGCACAGCACGTGTAGGGAAGAAAGTAATTGCATCAAGTTTGTAGCGCACGAAGCACACCACCAATGGACGATGATTCTTTGGTGGAGTGAATTTGTGCCAACACTTCTCATTGCTTCCCTTTCGTATGTACGTGCGAACGTCATGTGTGTGGAGGTATATCATTAGTGCAATTCATCAGCGAACTACAATTAGGTTACGTTTACTGTGCTGCTGCTGTAGCAAGTTGGACATGTGACCGATACCTCAACTTCCATATTTTTCCATCCCTTCAATGCCGCGAGAGAAGATGGATGACGTGGTCGCTGTTGCGGTTTTTCGATTGCTTTCTTTCTTTCGAGCTCGGCGTTTCGTTGTTCGGGAGTTTTCAATCATTCCACAGCGCAAAAGAGCCCTTGTAGGACTAGGTACGGACATGGGGAGTTGGTGAGACTGACATAAGAGAATCTTTGATTGGCGAAAGCAACTTGGATCATATATTCGGGCATTTAAAGATAATAATCAGGTTTGTCGCCAGTGAATTGTTGTTATGTAACTTTAGTTAGAGGTCGTCGTCCAAAAACTTCATGTTGACTTAATTTGAAGTAACTTTTCAAATTTTTTGTTACAACTTTTCTTCGTTATTCTTTTGATATTGTATGTAAAATTCTAATCTACTTATAAACTTGGTTTCAGATCTTCTGGTACAGGTCCTAATGTTTACATCATAGATTGAAATTTTGACATTTATCGCCCAGAGTACACGTTGATCATGTAATATTTAACCTTACACATGTCTTAGTTACAGTAACACAATGTTTTCAATCTTCAAACCTCTTACCCTACTTCTATCCATTACTTCCACTGCTTGTCCACGTAGTACACATGTGTAAAGTGAAAGAAAAAGTGAAAAGGTGTTTGGTAACACCCAGTTCCCTGCTGCGCAGTGCCCTTACGCGAACTCAGCACCACAAGATAGATGGGGGCATCTTGTAAGACAAAATGTAACAAAATGGATGCCTCTAGCAAACGTGATTTGGTAGAAGAAAGGCCACGGACCACGATGCCCCGGAGGAGATAAGATTTAAAGGAGGAAAAAAAATGTTTCCTCGTTAAAATCTCCCCGTGCCACTAATGAGCTTACTGTAATGAAGGAAAAGCGGATCGCAGGATCGATATTTAGCTGGAATGTTAAAGGGTTTCGGATGGGGAATTAATTTTCGCCCGCGCGTACGGAAACGCAGCCAGGTTTGGTGTACAGCGGTAATCATTTCATTTTCTTCGATGACTGAACGGTTTTTGGCTGTTTTCTAATTCAATCAGTTCTTTGCCGGCAACGCAACCGGCCTGCTTCTGGTTGTTATTATTAGCCTTTATGTAAAGCGAAACCCACTCATCCGGTGCTGGAATGGGTAGTGTTTTTGGAAAACGTTACATCCTTGGTGGCTTTCCTAGAATTCGGAAACAACCGAAACCGACAACTTTTGCGTGTTTTTCGATGAATGCCGATGGGTTAATTACGGGCGGATCCCCGACCTCCGACAAAATGTTTGCAGTTGTGTAAGCAAAGCGGTTTGTTCAAACGGAGATGCCGCAGACGATTTCTGAAAAGTAGTTCGTTTGTTCGTTTCTTTTTTTAAACTTCAATCAATCATCAAATCGGGTTACACCTAACATAAGAAACTTATCTAAAATATTTTCTATAACTGGTTAAAAAAATTGAGTTTTCATTAAAATTGGTGACATTAATACCAGCTATACTAAACCAACATTCGTTCGCTCGTTTTTCATTTTATTCTTGTAAATTATACCCCAAAGACTCGGGTTTTCATTTGTTTTTCAGTACCAACTAAGCGTCAGTTCTTCATTCAATGTTTTGAGGGTATTTTTATCTTTTCCTTTTAGCGGTTCGCTTCTTTTCGCTTCGTGGCTTTCTTTTTTTTCAGAATCAGTCGTTGTATTCAGCAGGGAACCATAATTCAAACCATTAGTGTTCAGTATTCTATGATTTTATCTTTTTCCGTTGTTTATTAGTTTGTAACTTTCTTTTATTGTATCGTTTATTTTCATACTTTTCGTTTTTTTTTCTTTTAACTTCAGTTTTTTTACTTTTTATGTTTTATTTTGTTTTTTTATTTTATTTTGTACTCCTTATCTTTATTATTAATTTTAACTTTCTTTAAACCCGTAAGAGATTGTTTTGTTTCGGCATTTTTCTTACACAGAAGATTAAAACAACCTCATAAATCCATTCCAGGAAGTTTGCTCTCCCTCATATTTGCACTAAAGTGTTGCAAACAAATGTGTTGCGCGTGTCTTGGAAACACTTTTACTGAGCACTCGGCCAAGCGAGTGTGAACCATTTGGCGGATGATAAAGCTGTAGTTTAGTTCTTGCACAATCCGGTTCTTCCTTTATTCTCGCACTGTATCGAGAAGTTGTTGTATGCCCGCTCTCGGAACGAAACAAAACCACCAACGCATGCCGCATCTCGATCGGTTGAAGCGGAACGTGCGTAAACTGACACGATCGCATAATTCATCCGTGTTAATCAGAATGCACGAATCTTTCCGTGGCAGAAGCTGGGCCACTTTTGTGTTCGTTTTTCATATTCTTGTCCAAACCTTCCCGGACCCTTGGAGCACGGGCCAATTGGAACAGGAAACCGAGTTGAGAGTAATAAAACTGCAACGAATCTAGTGCGTTTTGCTTTCGCGCATTGCAATCTGATGCCAGTTGCAGGCATCAATTTGCGCTTGTGTCGCCATTTCCTCTGTTTTTGTTCCTCCCACCCGAACGGAGCGCGAAACCTTCTCACGTTCACGTTGTGCTTCGGGCGCTTAATTGTTTTGCGCGATCCGCACTAGCGACAGCAATAAATCAAGCAATTGCACTCTCGAGATGCATGCTGAAGATGTACAAATGTTTATGCTTCGTTTGGCGGCCAGATGGATGGAGATTGTAGCCGTTGTAGAGGAATTTGTATAGCTGCACTTTGATTTTGCCTCCAAGTGCGGTAAAACGAAAGTTAAAAATGGCGTTTTGCTTGTTGCTTTAGCGTCATAAAGATGTACTCAGAATCATGCAAAACATAAAAGCAAAAGTCACATGCATGTCCATGCTAAAATGCTTCATAAACAAAAGTTCCTCAAGCGAAGAACGGATGACTCGTTAAGGTCAGTTTCATTACCCATTTTATACTGTATACAAGATTAAGAACTCCATTCAAACTTGCTTAAGTTTTGGAGTTAATGGCTTTATCCATTCAACAATAAGGATCTCACTCTGGAGAATGTCAAAAGAATATTGGAATAAGTAAAATTTATATTTCTTTAATGATTACTATATCCTTCAATCCTTTCTGAGTTTTATAGCATTAATCCAGATTATGTTTGATATTGTCTATGCCTTATCCTTATGATCAAACTCCACAACAACCTTTTTTTTTTGCTTTCAAATGTTTATGAATAGCAACAGAGGAGCTCATTGTTTATATGCACAAAAGTCATCAAACGCGCCATAAACTTCAAACGAGTTATATTGTACGTGGTTTGCTTCCCATTTTATATACAT
This sequence comes from Anopheles minimus, assembly GCA_000349025.1. Classification (NCBI taxonomy): domain Eukaryota; kingdom Metazoa; phylum Arthropoda; class Insecta; order Diptera; family Culicidae; genus Anopheles; species Anopheles minimus. The sequence continues at coordinate 16,376,284 of KB663721.1, read as the reverse complement.
TTTTTCCTCTTTTCGTACTTGAATAAATATTATTCCATAAAGAACTTAGAAGTGCACACGTGCCTATATGAGAACATAGGTCAAGTACAGGAACTTTGGTTTAAGGAGACCCATTTCCACAAAACTGCACAACTCCATTTCAATCGCATTTGGCCACGCCAGAATGTGCAGCTGCTTATAACAATCCAACTTTGTATGTGCTTTTTTATCTTTTCTTATCTTCTTTTTGGGTTACTTTTTCTTTGAAAGTACGTGATTATTGTTTGCCATTGTCTAATTTTGAGAGTTTGACCAACTAACCTCCTGTGAAGTTTGTGTGTGGATTTATGGGTTTATGACCATGTAAGTGAGGTAGGTCCACTCGAAAAGTTCGTTGTCTCTTGTTTTCGACAACTTTGGTGACACAAATCTGGCACAACACGCTTACACATTTACAGACAGTTCCGGCCGGAAGTGCACTGAAAAGCATTTTATAGCCAAGGGTCATCGTGAAAGAGGGCCGTAGAGTAGGAAATTTTATTCCTTCTTTCCTATTACGCTACATTCCTTCCATTATTTGCTTAACTTGGTTCGTTTGCGAAAGTTGTGATATATTGTGATGATATATAAAAAAACACATTATGAGTATTCTCCCTGTTAGCTTTATAATTTTCAGTTTTGGTTGTTTTCCTTGAAAATGTATTTATTTATACATTTTTTTGTTTATAAAAATATTAATACAGTTCATTGAATACCGCATGATTTTACGATATAAATCAACAAATAGCTAATTTGACTTCAAGAATAAGTAACTACAACTAAATTAGTAAATATCCCGTATAAAAGGGAAACAGGATAACAAAAAAGAGGTTAATGAGGAAGTAAAGAAAAGTAGAGTAAAGAACGAAAGGAGGAAGAGGAAATATTGCATTCATAATTCACTTTGTCTTTCTTCATTAAATTGTAGTTTTTTTAACTTATTTCAACTAATTTCTGTATTTAATAAAACCGTTAAATTTCTCGGAAGTGATATATATTTCATACAAGAAATTAGTTTCCGTTTAAAAAGTAAAATTTACTGATTGTTTTAGCTATTAAAAACCGAAACAGTAAATTAAAAAGATGCTAACATACAACAAAATTAAAGAATTATAATGAAGACACCTTAGACACTTTTGGTTAGTGATGGCAAATTGTTTTCATGTTATTTCGCGTGTCACAGGCAGGATACCAAATCTTGTCATATTCGCTTTGCGCCTTGCTTTTCACGAAAGAAGAACCAAAACAAAGAACAGTTAAAGCAACCTTCCGGAAGGTTCGACCTACTCCTCTGTCTGCTGGCAATGATCCTTCACCGTTCGGAGCCACCATCGGAGGAAAGGCTCATAAAAATTAGCATAATTTTCAGCATGCAAAACCTCGCCCGACGGGCGCTAGGGGGACATTAACTCCACCGATCGAGTTGTGGGAAAAAAAAGGAACGCAAAAGTGCACGCCAAAAGAAAACAAACACACCACGCTTTCGTCTTCGTGGTCTGCCTGGCGGCACTTTTGGAACTTTGGAAGCTGATCGCACAAGCTTTGTGACGGACGGTAATAGCACCGGTATAGTAAATTATGAAAAGAGTGGTTTTTAAAGTTTTCCGTAATAAGGTAGCGTGAATCCACACAATGACCAGTGCGTGGTTGAGTGGCGCGCTATCACGGGAAGCAAGGACTTACGAATATTGATAAGACAAGAATTGATGCTTGAACCCTTACCGATAAAAGGCTGCACTGGGTTTGTGATGCAATTTTGCCCAGTGAGCATTGGCGGGAGTTAAAATTAGCCTGTTCGCGTCATTCCGGTGTCTTGGCAACGACCTTCAAGGCGCACGGATGGGGTAGCTGGAAGCGCGATAGCGGAGTAAATAGCAACAATAAGCTCCAAAACGCTCTCCATACAAAAACCGGCTTTTTACCGTGTGAGTAGCATGATGAACAGCGGTTGTCCATTGCGTACAGATGCATGAACTGCTCGATTTAGCATAAAACTGCTCGAACGCTCTCCGACTGTGCGGATGAATGCGGACCGTTTTGTGTGAGAGAGAGAACGAGAATTTGAATGAAACACGCACTGCGCGCAGTCAGTTTTATGCACATGGTTGTATCGTCCTCTCTCAACATACTGCTAAATGCCGGTTTTAGCGTTGGACAAACTCCAGCAGGGATTCATCCGTTCATTCGTTGCTTAGCCTAGAAAGCAAGCGGACGCACGTTCGTCGGGCTCCGGTTTCGATGTTCAACCCGCAAGGTGACGACGTCCACAAGCAGGAAGCATCTCCGCATCTTCGGTAAACCGTTGAGCCGGGAAGCTGTTTACAATTCCACCGCCGTCTGTACTAACCGCCGTGGCGATAAGTGTTTGTGTGCGTACGAAGGGGAATTTGTTTAGGCAAATGTGATTAATACGGCACAGCTTCCTAGTGTCTACGTGAGGGATTTCGGTCGAGCTTTTGTGTCGGTGTTTTACGCGTAGAAAACACAAGTGGCGGTACCGATAATGGTGGTGAAGTTTTGGGCTTAGTACAAAGAAGCCTTCAACAGTGTTTCCTCAGAGCAAGAAAAAAGTGTTGTTTCCGTTGTGTGGTGTGGAATTGGTTGGAACAACCCTTACCCAGAAGGGTTGATTGTGGAAGATTTGCGGGTTTTTCTTAAAAAAAAATGCAAATTTTGAATACAATTTCTTTCACGAACGAAATTGAGCGTTTAACAGTGAAAGCAGTTTGTGACACGTGAGGCAAATAATTTCCATACACAACAGTGTGTGGTACGGGTGAAAAAAGGCGTACCGCTTTGTAAAGATTTATCTTAATTCGTTTGTGAATGTGCTTTTTTTTAGTGAGTGAAAATTAAATTATCTTCGCCGTGATCAAAAAAGCTTTTGCCGCCACACAGAAGATAAAACGAAGGTGTTGCTCACACCCTCTCAATGCACACGCACACCAAGTGAGTTCGATCGTGAAGTGTCTATGTGTGTGGCTATGTAGCGAAACCTGGGTCCATGCTAATTTTGAAGGGGTTACAGTTTCGAACGCAGCTTCATCTACACACTGATGTGAACGGTGCACAGCTTTGCTTTGCTTGATGTTGAAGCTTAATTTTGCCGAGAGTGATGATAAAGGTTTTGCGAGTGCGTGCGTGTGGTTTTTGAGTATTTGTGCGTGGTTCGAGTAAACCTACCTTATCCGCCCAACCCCACCACCCTCAGGGGATTGAATAATGCTACCGATAATTAGATTTACCGTTTAATTACCTACCAGGCCATGTGCTTGTTGGTGAGTTGGTGGAGATTGTGATCCCGCTTGTGATGCTGCAGCAAATGAAGTGTATGAGCATAAAACAAAAAGTGTAATTTGGCAGGTGCTGAGGTGTATCTTGCACACAAAAAAATATATATACACACACACTAAACGAGAAGACGTAAATTGAAGTCTACATCACACCAGTGACAGTAACTTCAGCGCACGGAATCTTCTGTCAGATTTTATATCCTCCGGAGAACGCCAACACGTCACTGCATCAGCATGTATCTGCAACAATCGGCACCGGTGTCACCGCATACACCTTCCACGCGCAGCAGCAGCCGCAGCAGCAGCATGCATCTGGTTGAGTACGACTACGACGAGCCCAAGCCGGCAAAGGTTAGTTTAGTGCGCCCGCCATCATCATCATCATCATCAAACACCGCGACCACAATCATCACTACCGTCTGAGAAGCTGTATGACGAATGCCCGTTACGAGTTAACTGGAGCTGTTATTTGCTCAGCTAAACTTGGCATGAAATTATAAACTAACACACCGACCAGAGCAGTAGAGAAAGTGTATTTACTAACATTCTGACCAACAACGGCTGTTGCGGGAATTGTTGCAGTTCCCGTTCGCAGGAAGGCAACAGCGGAGAAACCTCAGTATTGCTGCACCAAACATTCCAACATGCTAATAGGTGCTCTTACGGTTTGGTTTTGCGCAACAAGCTAAGAAGCCTTACATATGTGGGATCTATGGGAGGTTTTATAAATTTGTAATTTTAGTTTTACAAACTAAACATATGAAGCGAATGCTGAGAGCACTTTGTTTCATTCAAAAGGTCACCCAAAATATCGTTATTCCTGTTGGAGCTTTATTTGCAAATAAATGGGAATTTTGAGAATTCCAAAAGATATAAATTCCGACACACGTTAACCAAATTTACTGTTGATCTGCAGTACATATGGGAATTTTAATGAAAAATTCAAGAACTTGACTCGTTTAATTTGTCAGCTCTTTTCGACTAAGCAAGTAGAATTTTTGTATGTCTTGAAACTTTTCTGATTGTAAAAATGTTTGTAAACTCATTTTATCGAACTTCAACAGCTCATAATAGACAACCGACTATCAATCCCACAACCAGATTGATTATCTTATCATTTTTTTTATGATATTGCATAATTAATTACCGTTCACTAAATGTTTCCCATTAAGAATTTTAACCTTTTCACTCGATGTTTGAAAGTATCTTGTTCCAACCTTTAAACCGACATTTCGCATTCGGAGAAAGGACAGTGAAGGCAATTTAACTCACGCCTTTATTATGCGTTATATGATGGATTACGAAACCATTTTGATATGACGCACCTCTACGAGGGCAACGGTTGACAAACGTTAGTCAAAACCTTGCATAGCCCATAAATAGATTTTGTCCATGTTTTTTGTCGGGAGGTTACTGATCTCTTCGGTCTTCGGTACAATTCGAAATGATTTAAACGCACGTGCAGACAGGGAACCATTTTTTCCTTCGCTTGTGAGTGTGCCAAGTGTCAAAACGCTCAGCAAACGACCTCGTAAAATTTGTGTGCTTCGACCGTAGCCAGAAGATAGGCGACGGTTTGTTGTGAGGCGTTTGACGCAGATAATGATGAGTATGATAAATGAGCCTGCTGCCAGTGTGACTGCAAACGGTTGTCACTTGCTCAGGTGGAAGCGATGTTTGGCGGAGAAGATACTGCTGGTCGGTTGATAAGGAACATCAGCACGGTGTGTGGCAACTGCGAGATGTGGTACGAGAGCCCCATCTCCAACTGTAATAAACATCCAACCACTAATGATTAGCGAGATGATAATTTTTCGTTCTTGAATAACGCTTCAGGCACTGCTAAGAAGATTATGTTTCTTTATAAAAAAAATCATTATTGCACGTAAAACCGGCTCTCCATTACGAAAAGGAAGAACATCAGTTAATTGATAAAAAAAGCGCACACCCGGTGCATAAAGCAGAGAAAAATTTCTAATTATCGGCGATTTTCTTCCAGCAATTCGCATTCCGATAGAATTACCATGCAATTGTAAGGCCGTTAAAGAGCTTACAACCGTAAAACGCTTCTCTCCAGCACAGCTGGGCGATAAAATGTGTGTCTTTTTGTACGTTCTTTATAGACGATAATAATTTCCATTAAATCCTTTTACATCACCAGTACGACGAATTGTTTTGTCGTCATAAAAACCCTCTCTCCTTCACATTCGATTACTGAGGCAATCTCCATAGGCCTAAGCAGCTATTATTAGTCAGGCAAGTTTACGCTTTGCAAATTGCAATATGAATTTTTTGTACCGCTTGGTGATTCACCGAAGCCAGGACAGTGATCCACACCGTATCTGCATCCAATTTGACTTCATTGCATTATCCTACCCTGTGTGCCACATTATCTTCGAATCTTCTTGGCACACAAAAAAAAACATATCTCCTAACCTTAAAGCCACCGATCGTTTCAAGGTTTCAAGCGTTGTAAAAAGTGCTACTGAATGCAGAACACACACAAACACACAAGCGCCAGCAAAAACAAAAGAAACATAACAAGAAGTAATGCTTCGGTTTGCAGTATACAGCAACATCGTCTGTAAAGAACCCGTTTTTTTAATCGATCGCACTGTGGTCAGCATAATCCGGAAGGCGGCTTCGGAAGCTACTAACAGACCAACATTGGACCGTTGTCGAATGTTTTTTGCGCATAAATGCATGTTCATGCTTGACCATCAGCCTCACTGCCGCAGTGAGGAGAACCCCCGGTTGGGTCAGCACCCACCATGTGCGGACACTTGTGCTGCCCATAAATGGAAGAAATTCGTTCCCTTTCAGTGTCAGCGAGTTTGACCGTTCGGTGTTCGGTGGGGGATTTTTGTTTTTCTCTCCCCCCGCTTAACCGAAGCTCTTGAAACTTGCACCCAAAGGTTGGTGGTCGGTCAATGCTATCAAAACAGTTACGTCCCCCATTCTCTTTTTCTACCCACAGATCTACAGAAGTAGTCATTTAGCACCTACTTCTGGCCTAGAAGAACCGAAAGCGGTCTAAAAGAATCGTTGATGAAGTATTGGGTTTTTCTGCCCGAAATTCGTTAACCAAATCTCCTGAACATAAAAAGAGTGTAAACAATCCACCTTTAACTGTTCAAAAAGACGCTTCTTCCTCGGTGCGGTAATTTGTTGAAAAATTAGCAAACAGATATACGCAAACACTATCTATTTTTTCCACACTTGCGCGTGCTAACAAGACCTGCCGATGGCGTCATTCGGCCGTTCGTTGCGACAAACATTTTGCGCCATTTCGCAAGGTCGCAGCGGTTATCATATCGCTTCCACGGTGGTAAACACCTTATCTTAGTGCGCGTACAATTTGTTGGCCAAAATAATTGCTAGGAGTTCTGTCCAAAGGTTGGGGTCGATACTCCCGCGTCAAAACATACATTTTGTTAGACTGTGTGGGTCGACTCCACGTAAAATTGTGATAAGTGATCAATAACGTGGCATCAGGTGGGAGTACTTAATATGCTAAGGCTTTTACTAGCAAGACTAAAGTGTAATGGGTACGTGCGGAAAGCCACGTTTACTGATATTAAAGCACGCAGAACGCTATAGTTGCTAGGCAGATTTATCTTCTACTTTAAGCCGTTTCATTAGAGTCGCTTACGTGTTGTCGTCATGTGGTGCCTTTATGTCAGTATCGAGAAGTCATCCCTATTGTGTCTCATTAATAGTGCATCAGCTAAATCGGACATGGAAGTGTTGGACGTAATGCTTTTCGAAACGCCCTCCCACTGAAGGTGAGTGAGGTTATGAATCCCACCACTATCTCTGCTACTGGCTATTGAAATACTGCAATCGAGCAGGAGGAAGTAGGGAATGCATTACGGATGATAGAGACTCAAGTTATTAGACGAAAGGCAAACATATCGATCGTATCATGTGTCATAGAATTCCCCTCGGTAGGTGGGAGCTGTTGCTATCAGCAGATATGATGCAAAGGAAGCCATAATGGCTAACGAACCAATACGGCTTACCTCATCGTTTCACCACAGAGCCAATCTGCCACAAATGGCAATAGAACGCTCATTAAAATGTTTCCATTGCTGTGTTCCTCTGGTATGATGAGTTGAGCCACCAGAACTGCACCATAGCTGTAACACGGGTGAGAGCTTTTATCGTTCTGCAATTGATGGCTTTTGTGGATGTACGAAAGATGCATGAAGCCTCAATGACACGACAGGGTCGCTGACAATAATCGATTTCTTAATTATCACTCACGGATGAGAGTGGATGGATTGAAGCCGAATAATAATACTTTGGTTTTGAGTTTTATTTAATTATTATGTCAAAATTTTCCTAAGCTATCTAAAACAAATAAATAGAAGTTTTTAAAACTGACAGCTAATGTCGCGTATTGAAATTTACATGACAGTACTTCAATTACTATTAAGACAAATAGCGCCCTCTATATGAAAACATTTTTCAAAGAAACAAAATGTCAACAACAAAGAAAACCGTTTCTTTTCTCACAAACAGATGAATAGTTATTAAAGTTTCCAACCAACGACCCCTCTGTCTCAAATGTCAAATGCGTTTCATTTCCAAGGCGTTCAAATTGTATGTGAATTGTGCACGAGTTTTAACACTTATTTCCAATTGGCTCCATCTTTACGATTCACCCGTCTGGAACGGATTCAACCAGCTGGACAAAGTTGTCCATTTGGCAGACGAAACCTTACCGAAGTGGAAAGATTTCTTTGAAACAATTCAACGTGCAGCTTCCCGGCCCGGTGCCCCGCACGCCTGTCGCAAATATTCGCTCCATCGACCACGGAAACGGCCGGGGCAGAACCGAAACTTTCTTCTCCCCCTCCTCAAGTTAGCGCACAAAGTCTTTGCAAGAAGAAAAAGGAAAACTTGCAAATGGCACGCTTCAAGGTGGCGCTCCGGAGTTCAACCACCTTTTTCCCGGAGTGTTCCGGCCACCGGCTACCGGGGCGGTTAGGGTAACGGGTTTCGTGCTCTGGCGAACAAGCGTTACTAAGCCGTACAGGTAGAGAAGAAACCTGGCGAGATGCTTGCCCTGTATGTTGTTGGGAGTTGGTAGCAGCTTATCGGTTGAGTTTCGGGGAGCGATTTCGCATATGCATATGCTTTCTGGAACCTGCATGACTGCGAGCACCATTGCCAGTCGATTATCTTCGATCCGAGACCTTAATGTGACCTCCGCTGGGAGTCCGCAGCGCAGCCAGTGCAGCATATCGGTATCTCAAAACATACCGTACGGCTGGCAAATATACTGCAGATTGTGCGCTTGAACCTGATGTTACATCCCGGAACTTAACAGTTCGTGGGTTGGGGCACGAGTAGTAAGCTGTCATGTTTTCCGTACGATGTTCAAAGCGAGAAATCAGGTGGCGTTTCAATGTCCACGGTTTGCCAAACAGCGCCCGTTGGTCGTGATCATGCATGGACGATAATTTTGATAATGAACGGTGACTCCGCAGCGGGTTTTGGAAAAGCAGGGGAGTTTTGTAAAGTGTTCGAGGCTTGTACGAACAGATGGTCTAGGTTTTCAGGTATTTATAGGTAGCAGACCTAGGAAAAATGCATAATCATACACTTTGCTTTCTACACATGAGGCCGAACAACGGAATGGATTGATTTGTAACGGTTTGATGAAGATGACTTGTATTTGAAACAGAAAATGCAAACCTTTTTTAAATCACAATCAGACGAACTATTAAGTGGGTCACTGTTTTTATATTACAATAATATATTATAATTATGTATTGTGAACGTACTTGAAGTTTGGTTACGCCCAAGACAACTTGCCACTCATTTTTACCTAAAATAGAAAATTATCTTGAAATACTAAAGATTGTCATTAAATTGATAATTTGATTATTGAAACGTTTTGAACATAATGTCGTTTTGCAATAATACGTAATTATTATCAATACAGACTTCTTAGTTCAAGAAAAAGTTGCTCAAAGTGCACAAATACCTTATTTAAGCTGCAAGGCTTTATGGAATTCAGGGTGCTCATTGTTTTTTTTCCTCTTATTAGCCGCCCTGGTGTCTCAACTATCCAGTTCTTCAATTTACAGAGTAGTATGTCTACGCTATATACTCGTCGAATGGACTTGAACACAATTTAAGCGAACCAAATGCTGAGCTAGTAAATATGTCCACATGAACATATGAACAAGTTGGAGGAAATTTGAAGGACTCAGCATAAAGCACAGTCTTTGCTTGTTTATGTGTGTCTCAAACTCTTCTTCTAAGCTTGGCATTACACCGTACACTCGTAGAAGAAGAATTTGCAATTTAAGCAAAACGTGGACGTCTCGCTTGTTGTCCTTGCTGTGATCGTCTGCTCCAATGTTTACCAGGAACTCCTTCTTCTTCCGAGCGTCATATTCCATCTAGAATTATACGCATTTAAATAACAATGCAAAATACACCTAAATTGCATGCTCAATTCTTTCTCCCAAAGTCTACCTGATTTTTATAGCCCTTTAGCAACCGCACACGGGGACATAAATTTTCATTTCTCCGATTACCTTTTTCGGCTCACAAAACACGCATTGTTACACGGTGTTCCGCTCGCTGTTTGGCTAATTTTCCACCAGCCGTTTAATTTATTGAAACATTTTGTGAACTGAAAATGGACATGCGAAAACTAACGCATTCACTGTCCGGCGGTGCAACGCTCCACGTCCTCCATGACAAATGTTGCATTGTGCATTGTGGTGCGCACGTTCCACCGTGGGGAGGTTAAAAGTCTTCCACTGTGTCATGTTTTACATACCGATGTTGGTCATTTTGGACGATAATTCAATGTTCCTGCCTTCCAAATCGCTAAACCTCCCGTTCTTTCGCCCTTTTGGACCATTGGTATCGTCATTCGTCAGCGGAAAAGCTGGCGGATATAACCATCATAAGGGAGAATAAAATTCATCGTGTTACTTCTTTTGGCTTCTTGCTTCGCAACTTCGCAGGTTGGAACATTGAAACGCTATAACTCATCGATCGTTTTGTTTTGCGAGTTGGAAGGCTGGAACTGCACAACAAAAAAAGTACTGACTCACGATTTGCCGTGCACAGCGACTCGTTTTCTTTTCAGTCAAACGGCGAGAAGTATTGGTAAGAACTTGCGCTCTGCCGGATGTTACTGAGGTCTGTACCGACAGGGTACAGCAGATGTACGTACTCAACAATCACACAACATGGTTAATAAATGTCAGTTTACGCGCAGTACGGTATATTACAAATAATCGTCGTTCGACTTTATCATACTTCAGGTCCGGGAACATTCAAGGCAGTAGCAACAGTAGCAAGTTTTCTCCAAATCCTGAATCTCAGCGAGGAGTCATGCGATTGGAATGTAATGCGTTATTTTTTGTTCTCCCTGGAAAGTACTCCCTTTCGGATTCCTGCTGACTTCATCCCTTTCTGTTGTTCGTATTTGTGCGATCTTGCGAAGTACTTGAACTTGCAAATTTTTCTACCGCGCCTGATGTGTAGTCACCGATTCGACACGTTTTGCTTTCCACCTGGTAACCTGTCCGGCAACTTAATATTTCTTCCCATGTCTTCATCTCGCACGAATTACGGCAGTATGAGCTTTACGATCGATCGAGTTGAAAGAAAAGCAAAACGCCACACCATCGAAAGGCAAATAATTTGTTTCTTCGTTTGCAAAATTTTTCGCTCCTCCCGATCGTGATTTGGGAATTTTGTTTTTTGTTTCGTTTCGTTGAAGTGTTTTTTTTTGGTGACTACTCCGCCTTGTAATAATAAAGGTTTGGCATTGAAATGGCCCACGTCACATAAACAGCAGAGCATGGTGCAACGTACGCAAGTCTTCGCAGGAAAACAAACCGTTCGTTTGTGGAGTTCAGCCATTTTTTTACTGCTGTAGCTCTTTTTTTATAGCCTAAGGCATATTGAATGGCTGGCACAATCAGCGGTCGGGAATAACTTTACAGTTGCTTGACTGTTGGTTGCTGCCCGAAATAGCGCCAAATTCTTTGTGGGAAAGAGCTGCTGGTTGAAAGTTTTAACGAGCAGCAAAGCGAAAAAGAACAGAAGAAGGAAAACGTTGTCGCGTGCAATAATGCAATGGTGTTTGCATGCAACAGTTTGCTGAGCTGCAAAAAAAAACAGCTACAGTTGTTTGTTGGGAACGGAAAGAGCCTCACACATTTCACCAAGTCGGACCAACGCCATCTCTAGAGCCCTCACGACACGACCACGTCCAAGGTCATTCACGACCGGTGCATAAACACTAAGGCTCCGTATTAACAGGTACAAATAGTGGGGGATTGGGGACTAAAGGAGTGAGAAAAACCAGTTCCACACAACTAAACCGAACGACAGGTCAGTCCATATTTGACGTTCCTTGGTGTGACGAATCCGTGTTGAGCAGTAACACGCGTTGCTTCATCACCGCTTCATGAAATCGATCGCATGTACGATCGCGGACTGTAACCGAAGAAAGATGCTGCCTGGTTCTATTGCCGGCCGTGCCAAATTGACACCCACACTCGCGCAGTTTGACAGATGGTCGATTAGTGTTTACATATTGCTTACCATTTGCCGTGGAATTCCCCTTTTGTCAGGACGGAAATGGTTGTTTTGCATATCTGAATAGTATCACTTTTGTCAGGCTATTGGGGCTATCTATTTAAAGTGAGGATAATCTTGATGATTGTGGGAATGATGTGTTGGTGTATTAAAGAGCATGACGTGTTTCTTAATGGAAACTTCGAATATCGATAATGTAAACAATGCAATATCTGTCAAATGTGACAAAGGGCTTTGGAAATCGATTGTTTAAAACTGTTTTTTCTGTGAGTGTTTTCTCCTCAAGTGTTGATAGAAGTACAGACACTCCTGTAAATGTTTGTTGCATTCGTTTGTTTATCCATACTCCGCTTCTCTCCACCTTGAGTCCGTCGAGTGTAGAACAAGCAGTAAAATGTCACACCGTAACCTCGATCGACTTTCAACCACTTTACGTTTCCAACGCTCGCAGTATCGCTTGGTTGCTGTCCAACGGCTTTATCTTATCGGTGCGAAACACTCGACAAACTTCACCTCACCTCAATGCCCACCGTGTGGCGATCGCATATGAGTATTTTCCACACCTTTTATGTTATCGAAACCGTACGATAAGGAAAATAGGTTGTCAGGAATGTGTGAGTAAACGTTCATGCTCTCTAATGTTGCAGTAAGAGTTGCAAAAGGGCGTTATCGATACTGGAAAAAATGTTGTACTGTTCGTAAGTGGGAAAAGACATATGGCGTGTAAATGTCTCCCAAAACAGGTCGTCCATTTATCATCAACCGAAAAAGTCCCCCACAACATCGATCGTTGGTGCGTAAAATGAGCAAAGTTACATTATCCGTCGCTCTTCAGAATGGTTTATCTTCGCAAAAAGGCACAACACTCTACCCATCCTTATGTCGTATGCATACGTGCGCTGGATGCACGTTCCAACATTGCCTTTGAACATCAAAGCAGGAAATTACAAATTAGACACAATTTGACCCTTCATCAATGGACCTCTCCCTTTTTGTGATCCAATTTCGTATTCTACCCCCTGCTCGATACGGTGGGTCAGTTCCTTCGATGCTCGCACACGGATCAAAGCACGTCAAGTAGTAGCGCCGATTGCTCACGTGAATGCACGGACAACACACACTTTAACACACCCGCAGGAAGTGCAGCCGGGCTTCGCAACAAAGTAATTAAGTGTGCAATTTTATGCTACGCTCTTTCGCCAATATACCGCCAACCCCTACACCGGGAAGAGCGTACAGAAGTCTTCGTGATGTACTCTGGAACGGGTGCGGATGTTTGTTCGGTGCAGCAACCTTCGCTCCGAGCCAATTGCATTGGAACGCTATCGATTTTTGCCCTCGTCAGCAAAATTGTTTAGTCTTGTGTCCCTAGGGGCCATGGCGGAAATTGCGGGCGTAGAACCGTCTGATTGGTCCTGGAACACCCTCAACCGAGTGTCGATGGAGTGTTTGCAGGAAGCAAGACGTGCGGTCTCCTGCCCAAACAGACTTCCTTCAAATGGTGAAGGAATTGGATAAATCAATCAACAGTTATGTTTACTTTAAGAGCGGCAAGTTCGTTCCGTTGCGTCTACCTTCACACATCGCCCAGAGTGTTGTCGGGTGCACAGGGATATCATGAACTGTAGCTCGTCCTCCATCGTACTGGCAACTCGGTGTTTATCGAATGGTCGCCGTGGGGTGTACGATGTTTGAAAAACAATGACCATGCCTGAAGCGACGGCGATGAGCTTTGTTGTGACTTCATTGAATATTCCAAACACGATCCGACACCACGAGGACGCTAGTCATGGAATTTCCAGCCGAAGTTTACCGGACATCTTTGAGGGTGGAACGTCACCAAAAGGGAATGGCTTGAAGATGGGAGAGCACAGTAGTTCAAGGGCTTCTCTCTGTGCCCAACCTGCTCGAACACATAATCCTAGACATGCACGAGTTCATGTTCCTCTGATCTGATTTCTGTGTAAGTCCAGCCACATCCAATGCAGGAATAGAGCACTGCCAATTACGCGACGCGAATCCGGCACCAAATCGATTCGGGCTGAGGATAGGGAATGGAATAAATTTTGGATGATCCTATTGGGGGACGGACCTATCTACAGGGACAGTAAATCGGTACAAAAAGGCTGTCTAAAACAGACGCACGCATCGATGAAGCTTAATGACATTCTGACACGTGAAAAAACATGTCCATTTCACCTGAGGTTCCATCCAGACGATATCTGTGGAGGGGACAGAAAATGGATAAAGGTGCTTGTCAGATTTGGTATTTTCCAACGGGTGCCTTGGTTGCATTCCAAAACCTCCAGAATGTTTTATGTTCCTGTCTACCTGTTGTGTCCAGAAATTGTCCCCAAAAATCGTGGCTTTAAATTTTCCCAACATGGACTATCTCCGACGACCTCCACGAAGGCCGCCACTCTCAATCCATTCCCGGCTTTTATAGAGCATCTTTTGTTCGGGCTTTAAAGTTTGCGTTAACTTTGTCAAACATGCTCTTTATTATTGGCTTTGTTTGGTCGTGATACGGACCGTTGCGCTCCCATAAAGAACTCAAATTTAATGCAACCCAAGCATCCGATTAACACTTCTGGGTGTACGAACCGAACGGCTTAATGGAATCTTCTCATTCATATCTTTCTGCCTCGGAATGTATGCTGACGATGCACACGCCAACGAAATCTCCTTAGCGTGTGTCGTAGCTGGGTACACGTCGGATTAACACCGAATGCAGCCAGTTCTGCCGTACTATCTTGACTCACAGTCAGACAGGATGAATTTATAACACTGCGCCGCTGGTACGCTGGTAAGGTGTTATGTTGCTCCTTTCACAAACAAAAGACGCAACCGACCGGGCACTACTGCACACGTTTCACAAAATTACAATTTTGTCTAATCGCTCGATAAATAATGTAATTCAATCGCCGCATAATCATCGTATTTCATTATTAACAAACAGATATATGCGGTCGGGATTTGTTGTCCACCGTGGTGTGTCTGTGTTTGTGTGTATTCCCACCGGACAGTGGTTCTCAAATTTTGCCGAGATGCCGACAAATGTAGCCAGATCGGTGTGTAAAGTCACGAGTCTCTATTCTTTTTGGTCTTCTTGCGGTCAGTTGGGTCGTGATTGGAACCTTCGGAATGCTTGGCACCCCCGCGCATACTCTGTCCAGTAATGGATTGAATCATTACTTATGTTTTTCACGTTGACCTGACCAGCATACGGGTAGCAGGAATTCATTAGCAATGGAATGCGTGCAGCGCGAGCAAAGGATTATGTTGCGATGGACGGATCGTGTCTATTATTTATGTGTGCCGATTAGAATACACGAAGTTTGGGGTCTCTCCTGGAAGGAATATAAATGGACAGAAATGTAAATAAATCAAATGCTATCTCAGGCTGGAGCAGTGCTAATGGAATTGAAATGAAATTGAGACTTCTTTCTAATTATTTAGAAGTACAATGATTGGGATATAATTTCACTTTGCGTGGTCTTTTCTGAATATTTAACTGAAATTTCTATGATTTTGTCACAAATTATAACCATCTAAACCCTTTCATTGGTTTTGTAATATATTATCGGAAACAAATATTAAAAAAATCGATAAGATTGAATATTTTGACACATTAAAAGGCACTAACGATTAATAAATTGGTAATTAAATTATTTTCCAACCGATCTCTTTGCATTAAAGATTATGAGCCAATATAGGGCAAATCAACTTATTCCTTTCACCTTACAAAAATCGAATAAGTGAAAGCCTTTTTTAATTCGTTCTCCGAGGTTAATGCGTATTGATGTCTTCATTAAGTTTGCCGCACAGAAATGCCAACGTGTCGAAGGCAAAAAAAAAACTGGAGTAAAGCATCAACTCCTTACCTTCACTTTTTTCTGCGCACCTTCCCTTCTCCCATGTTAAAAGGTCAACGGTCGATCAAACGGTCAAATGGCCACAAGATCGCACAGTGCATTTTTTTTTCGTCTCTCCCTGTGTGTGTGTGAATTTGCTGTGAATAAAATCAAACGTCAAACACCGATCAAAACCGTTTGTGGTCGTGATTCTGTTCCATGTGCATGCGGGGACGCACGGATGGGCGGGTTACATCCAGTTAATTATATGCTAATGAGGCCATTGGCGTTTTATTTACGGTACCACCCGTTCACCCCACTTTCAGCCGCCCTGATCCGGTCCATTTATGTGAACCCATCCATCGTGTTAGTTCATAATCGTTCTATTAGCACTTGCGTACGGTGATGGAAACAATAAAGAAAAATGCATCGACTGCACTTCCCCATACCATTGCACATTGTGAATTGTTATCGAGAGTGGTGGTATAAATAATTTTACCAAACTAACACACCATCGCATCCCCCTGTTCCCATTGTTTCTGGTGCACAGACGCATAAATCGAAACCCACTGCATTGGCTAATTATTTCCACTTAACGTGATCCGATGATTTTTGTTTCCTCATTACTCAAAACTGCATTGTTAAGCGCGGCTCACTTCACAATTTAGGTTTTACACGTTCATTACATTTGTTTTTTACGTGTTTTTATAAGTTCGTTTCGTTTTTATTCCTCCCCACAAATAAATCGTTTAAAATTATGTTCTCTTTCGTTGGTGTACTGTTTTTTTCTCTCTCTCTCTCATTATACTATTTAAATCACCCAGCCGTATGATTCTTATTTTCCCGTTTTTTTCTTTGGTTTTTGTTTCCACTGCTTTTAATAATCTCATTTTCATTAAATAGTTTTTTATGCATCGTTAACTCGTGCTCGCGTTCACTCAAATGGCAAACGAACGGTGGCCCTGTTTTTCGGGATTTCTTTCTCCCAGACTGGGTGGAAACATTTTTTTGTGTGTGTCTAGTTTTTTTTTTCAACCAACCGTTCAGCCAATTGTACGTGGGAAAAATGTTCCGAGCCATCAAAAACATTTGCGAAGCAGAATAGTTTTATGCTTGCACTCGCGCTAATAGGAATTATGTTTTGTTTTTTTTTTTTTCGTTACCACTCAAGCTTTTGGCCACCGTTTTGCTCGTTGGGTGTGTAAGCATTACACGTGTTTTTTTTTGTTTTCGGTAGCATCAGACTATTTTACTATCCTTTTAAAACACCATGTCGACAAAGTTTTGTAGTGCTTTGTGTTCGGTGGGTTGGCTGGGGAGTGGTTACGCTTTATGCGAATTATAAATCATTTCCGGGTACTTTGGTGAAGTTCGGTGTTTTTGCACACGAAGTGTTACATTGTAATGATAATTTATTAGTGTTTTCATGCACCGCAAAAGCTTTACTAGTGTGCACTTTGCATTTTGATTTTTTTAATTTTTTTTTATTTTTATAACAAATCCACAAATCATTCTTACTCTAGAGTATTAATGGAGATGTAACTGGTAGCTCGTGTCGTTAAACGATGATGTCATCATTAGATTTTGACTTTTTAAATGTTATTTAAATTTTTAATTTTTTATATAAAATTTAAATAACATTTAATTTGAATATTACGAAGCCATTAATAACGAAAATATTAATTTGATTTCCGTGAAATTGTAAACAGTAATGACTCAAAAGATTAAACATAGGCATCATCTGATGCCGCCTTATGAATAATTGTTGACACTTATCGGTAAACCTTTTCAGAGCTAGTTTCACATGGTTCAACCTATCGTCATTATTTGCTAACATTAAAAATCCCCCTAACTGATGAGAGAACCAGAGACATGAGTACCGTACAGAAATAACATACCGCCACTAACGACATGCAATTGGTTGTGGAAGCAAATAAGATAACATCATGATTTGGGAATTCGCTGTGCCTTGGAGCGGGTTTTTTCGCGTTAAGCAATCATCGTCATCATTATCATCAGCGTCGCATCTTAACCATCAAAAATCCCATCACACCAGCGTACAGTCATCTGTTGAACAGTTTAAGCCAATGTTTGCCATTTTGCTGGAGCCCCGGAAGCTGGATCTCTGCGTGTGGATTTCTCTTTTTGGACACAGTTCGACATTATCGCTGATTTCGGTTAGTGTGGCAGATTTTTGCTGCTGTTTCTCGTCCCAAAAGGGCACTTTTCGCGAAAACACGCACAAGTGAAATTTCCTCCAATGTGTGAGTGTGAAACGTGCCAATCCGAAGTTGTGGTCTCGATTGGGCTGTGTGAGATCGAAATCAAGTGTCGATTAGTTGCGCCGATTTCGGAAACGATGTCCATAAATTGCAGCATGCAGAAAGGACAAGCAAATCAGATGGAAATAAACGAAGGCGAAGAGATGGCATTAACGTCTGGAAAGCGAGAGGTATAGGAGTTAGCGGGAGATGAAATTACGTTCCACATTTCAACCCACGGGCCTTTTTGTCGTTGGCGGATGTCGTTAAATTTGAGGAAATATGTTTGTCGTCGATAGATAAATAAGTCGTTGTGTAAATTGAAACGTCAAGCCCGGTTTTGGAGCGGGTCTTTTCATACGCCACTGAATGAAGTTCCTTTCCCTACACTGAAGTGAGTGCTTTGAAGATGGCAAAATCGCTATATTCGGTGTTTGTTTTAAGCAGTGATGAAAAGGAAAGGTTTCCCGTGATAGCATCTAGAACAGGAAGCCATCTTCGAACTTTCGACACATTTGCCTCACAGCGCAGGTTCAGAAAAAAAATTTCATTAGACTAATTGAAAGCTGATCACTGGAGCAAAACATAACAAAACGGCAATGGGTCTAATAGGTGACCTCGTTTCTGTGTCAGACTTTTAAAAGGCCACCATACAAGAAAACCCTCTTGTGACGCACGTTTTCTCGGTGTCCCGGTGTCGCATTACAATCCATTCGATTGCCGATTTCTTAGAGCGGTGTTCTACGTTTCCCGCACGTTTTCTTTGATTTTACGGTTCAAAGTGACTTGGCGGTAGAAAGAACACCCGGGAGAGACAGGTTGAGTGAAAATTCGTTTGTTTATTTTCTTTTGCCATTGCTCCGTTGCTGTTTAGGAGGTGTTTGAGTTCTGTTTGCTAGAAAACAAATCTTTTGCCGTAAATCCTGGGATTTTCAGCTGTTTGTTATTACCGATTTTACATTCTATTTTATTCTGTGAGAAAGGAGAATAATTCAGATTTACCTAATAGCTCCTTTAAATTAACATCTTTTAGTGTGTACAAACGTTATAAAATCTTCCCACTTTGGTACGTTCATAAGCAACATGTATTAATTCTCAAGAGTCTAATGTGTCACGCAATAGCCCCAAAATTTGCCAGGTGCATGTTGGAACATATTAAGATAGATTGCCCTTTCGCTTGTGGAACTACATGTCACCTCACAGCGAAAGACACCGTCGGGACCAATCACGCCCGAACTACGACACGAAATCCAACGCCACTCAAAATCTCTCGCACTCCAAAAGGTCGATAACATGCATCTAATTTCGGGTTTCTTGCAAATCTTCTATCGTTACAGAAACTGTTGGCCAAGGCAACGTTCGACAACATTGCCGAAAGTACGGACGAGCTGGCTTTTCGCAAGGGCGAAACACTGACCGTCATCGAAACGGACACAAACGGGCTAAAAGGATGGTGGCTGTGTCAGCTCCGAGGCCGTCAGGTAAGATCCAGCTTTTATAACACATCTTTCGTTCCGTACGGTTGCAGCTGCACCGACGCTCAATTCTCGTATAGCCATCAAATCGTAAAACTGAGGGAAATTCACCTGTTTCATTTCCCACCGAAATTAATCCCAGAGGAAACCTTCCAAAACCGTGCGCCGTAGTCAGTGCTTCCAGGTTCCAGTTACACCAGCAGTAGTGGTGGTAGTGTGTGGTAACATGATTCCCAATTCCAATGGGTAGTCAGAAGCTACAAGTTCTACGCGCCACGGGTATGAAGGTGCTGGATATTCAAATTAAGAAGCCGCATACACTCCATGCTACGTACTTACGACCGTGAAGTCTTCGTTTTTTGCTTTTGTTTTTGGAGAGCCAACACCGCATTCTCCTTCCCTTGCGGTGTGGAATAATTTACGACTGTTTATTTGTAGGCAACCATTCGGACCGAGCCGAGATTGCTCACTAAGCGCCTTCCTCGTACGACCTTTGCTCTTCCTGCACAGCCTGTTGATATGTATGCGGCCAGGGTAGCCATTTCTTCCTGGGTGAAGTAAAACCTAGGCATCGCTACGGGAACGCTCGGTCGCTGCAACGGCTTGTTTAATTATTCAGCAGATGATTAATGACGGGAACGGCAAGGAACCCGCAGCTAATAGTAGGCTTAAGCTAGCCAACTCAACCGTACACACGGGCAGGTTCCCGACGTTTCGGCCACTTTGGAGCGGTTTGAGATCTCTAGCTCGCTGGCCCCCAAAAGCTTTCGAAAAGGCAGCCAAGTTTGCAGCGAGGATAACTCAATTAGTAGCCCAGGTTTGCCTTTCCAGTCGCTGTGTTGTTTGGGCTTTTACCTCCTCACTAAAGTAGCGAGTGTCAGTCTGCCATGACACCCAGGAGCTGCATAACAGTTGTTAATGAACCGGGTGGAGTTAAATTGAAATCAGGCAGCGCTGTGTTAGGCACTCGTTGCGAGCGAATTGTCGGAGGTCATTGTAGGAGAGTGTGTACGCTTCGAGTGGCATTTCAATCATCAAACGGACACGGCAGCCTAAATCCTGAAGAAAAAGATCAAAAGTTAATTGAATTGCGTACTTAGTATCGGGTTCGTTTGCTTCTCGTGCTCTGGTATCGGGGCAATTCGTTTGAGAAATGAATTCTTTGGAACGACCGACTGTTTGCTTCCCCGGAACTGAAGCACTACCAGCAGAATTGGATGAAAGCACCCTGAAGTGGGTTTTCAAGAGTACGTAAAAATAGGACAGACAAGCCGTGTCGTTAGGGATATCCAGTGTTCAAGGATCATTCTCAGCAATTACAATTGCGTACAGCTGGCACGGGTGCCGGTTCGTACTGTTTATTAATGCTATGGTCGAAGAAAGTAGATGAGCAAAATAGGAAGCCACTCCATGGCACAGTCATGTATCGCATGAGCGCCTCTGTATACGCAGTATATTATTCTACAACATTTATTCCACTGCTGTTCGAAGTTTTGTTTGCTTTGCAAGGCACACTGAATGAAGAATTTTAATTGAAAAGAGTACCGAAATGATTCAACCCAAAGAGATTCTTTATGGTAAGGTTAGTTACGGTTCCTTTTGCCCATTTAGGGTCGGCAAAGGACGTCACCGAAATGGTCTCTTTGCAGTGGGATAGGAAACATTGAAATAATTACTTTAAAAACATACGTACCAAGGCATTGCCACAAGAAAAAATGTTATGTACAAATCGTTACACAAAATTTTCTAAATCTAATCGTCAATCTGTTCAGAAATAATGTGACAATATTTAACATTCATTAGTTAAATTTATAGCAAGCATCTTGCTTGCCTGTACCTCCCATATATCCTCACATCACACCATTCAAAATGGCGTGCATTTACCGATTCGCGATCGTTACAGAAGACTCTTGCTTTTCTGACACGAAAAGCTTAAAACAAACATTTACTTTTATGCTTAACTTTGCCGGCAAAGCAACCCGTACCCGTAGTACGGTTCCATAAAGGATAAAGGTCCACCCTTGCCATAACCACCACGATACGGCAGGATGTCGCATCCCTTTCCCATCTGTTTCCGTATGCTCGTGGCGACCTCCCTTTTGGGCGGGCATGTATGTATATTATTTTATGGCGCACACAAAAATCAACAATAGCGGCCGGGTCTGGGCTAACGCAAACGCAACGAGCCAACCATATGGGTGTACAGTTACAGTTCGGCATACCTGAGGGGGTGGTACAATTTTCAGACGTTTATGAGATTGGCTTTCAAATGAAATTAATTCCAGCATCATTCTTGCATCGCAAACGGGATACGAGGATCTCGTATCGGAACGTGCGAGATCTAACCGGAACGACGAGGGATTATTATGGGTTTTTTTTTGCACGGAGACTACCTCCCGTGCCGTTCCTGGTGATGGCGTGTGCGCAGTTAGCCGTACGTTTCTTCATTTGTCCATGGAAGGAAGACAAAACCAACTATAGATTCGGAACCGTACGGGTGTTTGGGGTTCGAAACCCTATCATTAAATTTGAATTTGATTGTGTCGGAAAAAACACGTACAAGCATTGAACGGCGCGGTTTCCTCTTGCTCTCTATAAGGTTGGTAAGGATCCACAAAAACTTCCTCAAAAACGGTTGGTGATGTTGTTTTTCTCTTCTCTCATCTCCTCTCACTAGTTTTTTTTTCTACACTCCCGCATCCAACAAACACAAAGAGCTACGGATCCTGAGGAATTTTCGGTCTTCATTCCAGAGTTCCCCTTTTTTTGCTCCTTTCCTATTTGGAGATGCCAAACGTGTTAGTCTTTTGAAGTCGCTCCACACAGCGGCGGGTATCGATGGCGCCACAGACATGGCGTGGTGTGATGGAGATCCCACCCAGTGTGCCGGAGTCACCAGCGCCGGAGCATAAACAGGCTTCCGAACCAAATGATGTAGTACGCTGCTGCAAATGATGATCAATGAACGGGAAACGGGGACCAAAAAGGGGAGAAGAAGCTCCAATTCTTGTTGTGTGTACATGGAAGTTCGTTTATGCGGAATAAATGCACAGTGCAAATGAAGGAGCCTAAACGCCCTTTCCCAATTCCCGCCGGATAGATGGGTGGCGTGATGGTATGTCATCCAACCGTAGCACGAGACAAAGCCGTGTCAGTTTTTCGAACGAAATTAAATCTAATTGAAGTACACGAGCGTGAGCTACTGACGTTGGGTATTCCTAGGGACGACAGTTGAAGAAGAACGTAACACACCACGAAGTCCTCGCGAAAAGAGCAAAGGATACGAGACGATGTACGCATCGTTCTGATGAACATCAACTTCATCTATCGCTAGGGTACATAAGCCACAACCCGGCATTAAACACGACATCTTCATAAGTTTCCTAGTCTTCGTCGCAAATCCCTTACAGATAATTTTATCTTCCGGCCTGGGGAAGGTTGATTAAAGACGATATTCACGATGCTGCCAGCGGTTTGTGTCTGTTGTTCTTCCAACCGCACAATAGCCTCCGGTCGGCTACATCCGCCCGCGGTTGTACTTGGCGCGGTTAAAGATTATTCATAATTTTCTTGTAATGCACAGTGAACCCTTTTTGCGCTCGCCACTGGTGGAATCTTTTGGGTGAGTTCATCTGAGCGTACGGATAAAGTTAATTTACGGGTGTTATCTTTTCGCTGGTGCGGCAACAAGTTTTTTTCTGTCTTTGGGTGTTTGTTGTGTGGTAGAATTAATTTCATTTTTAGTCAGTTTGTTTTGCAAACCGGGCTTATCTGTGGCGGGTTCGTTTACATATTTCATTTCTCTAGGAAAAGGTAGTTACTAGAAGTCGTAAAATGTGCAGTTCATATCGAGCGTTAGTTTGAAGCAGCATAATGGAAAGGATATGTTGGCGGCTTTAAGTCTTTATAGCGCACTTTTTATAGCACAAACGTTCCTACCGTCCACGCGCTTTAGTTTACACTAGATTCTCTTTTTTTAACGCTACACAAACTAGAATCCCTAAAAAATAGAACCTGTTTACATTCTGATTAGCAACGTTTACCGAGCTTCCGTTTTTTTATTCCTTTTACCGGCCCACGTCCAATGTTGATAGAAGCCTCAGATATCTCGCTTATCTAGGAGCTTCACCGTCATCAAGTTTTTTTGTTTCCACCTTCACCTCGTATCCTTTTTTTCCATTCCCTTTACCCATTAGCTCATCTTCTTTCCCTTTCATCAGACAACACTGAAACGGCGGTTTTATCCAACGCCTAAAGGCACTCGTCCGTAAATGTTTACCGAGCCCTGTTTCCGGCATTCCCGGAACGGGTTAGTTGCCCGTCAACTCTTTTCCCATCCCATCCGTGAAGGTGTGGCTGGGAAGGAAGCTGGGATTATATCAATCGATTGGCTGGTGTCCCATGTCTATCAAAACGAAGATCTTATCGGGGAATGTGACTATTTGTTTTGTTTGCCATTCAGAGACGCATCATTGTTGCCTGCATTGACCCTATTGTGTGTCGAGAGTTTATGGATTATTGGTTTCCATTTTGTTTGTCCTTTCTGTTTAAAACTTTCTGGCCAAAGGGAAAAAAAGGGTTCGACAATTCATAATGAACCTACTCCACCTTTTATTGTGTTACGGTTTGTAATCGCTCTCCCGAATGGCAAATATGGGCGGTCTAAGCAATTTCGAAAGACCATTAAATTACCTGTGTTATGTTGTTCCAAAAGTAATTGAGAATCTTTCTTGCAGACCCTAAAAGTTGATCCGGAGTGAGTTTTGGGATAATGACACAATAGTTGGAACCTTTTTTTTCTCTGCACACAAATTGCTTCATTATCGGTGAGATAGGATTGGAGTTGATTCCGTACGGCTAAGCTAACGAAAAGAAGTGTTAATTATTTTGCCATAAACCCGAAGCCCCATAGTTTGCAATTATTTTAAAGGTATACAATGTAAAAGACAGCTGCCAGTCACTAAATGAAGAACGATAGGCCATTTTAATTCCGGGCACTCCATTGTCTATTACATTATCCTCTTTTTTTCCTTCAGGGAGTTCTGTTTGGATAAAAGATTCCAGTCCATTAGGTTGCTGTAGCTTACTGCAGGTACTGCAAGTGCCGTAGGAAACATATTTAATCCTCGACCGAAGCTCCGAATGTGCCCCGTCTGTCGGTCTGTCTGGCTGTCTGACAAATTGTCAGTGGAAAATGCTAGAATCTATCACCGGTAATTGAAATGTTTCTGCACGATTCGTAACGCACGAACGCTGGAGGATTGAAACATGCCAGCTAGGAAGTGAAGGACGTGATAACCTGTACGTCAACCTTCGTCCCTAAGGCTACATTTACACCTCTCCCGTGCAAGATCTCTTCGAAGGGACCACAACGAATAACAAGACTTAGCTGCTTTGTCTATGTTGGATGGTTTTTGCTTCTGAATGTCTGGAGATCTGGCCTGGGAATGGAACGCACGATGAGGTGTAAAATAGCACGGCACCTAGACCGAACCGGACACTGTTGTGGAGAAACATAAGCAGACCGGGTGTTAAGTGGATCGCATTGCACCGGTTTCTTCGTAATAGCATACCAAGGGTTATTTAAAAAAAAGGTTTAGTAACGCCCACCAACTTAGGTTAGAATTGCAGTAGTGCCTTCTAACGTTTATGCTGCCAGTCTGTGACTTCCATCTGGATCCCTTGATGTTTAGCATTTAAATCATTATTACTATCATTAGTAGTCGATTTTAATAGAAAACAATTTCATTACCTCGGGGCATGAGTTACGAGAGTGGAGATCGTGTACCTGTTTAAACATGCATTTCCCTTCCAAACTTGCTGTTAGGATCAAATTGATGTTGCGTAACGTTTTCCTCTTACTTCCATCGAGACATCAGCGTTAAAACGTATTTTAAAGAGAGTCAGTGTACTTTCGTTTTGCTATCTATACTTTTTCTCCTGTGTGGTAGCGATAATGTTCGGACATCCTGCTGACATCCGATCTAGTGGACGCAAACAGAGTGGTATGATGCGACGGAAAAAACAACATCTTCCGTGCAAGATCAATCTACCATAACGAAACATCACCGGCAGACGTATCGCTTGGCGTAGAGTCAGCAGTATCGTTGCCATCTAAACCGTTGGGCATGCAGATGAACAAACGCAGCGTGTGCAGCTGGCTGTGCTGGGAGATCTTCTCGCATTCCACTTCTGGGCTGGCGCTGTCGGCACGTGTCCGGGACGGGCAGGATGTATGCTAGAAACGAACCGAGCTACCGGATAGATGATACGCTGCCGGTGTGGAGTTGTACCGTTCCCAGCTGCTGATGCATAGATATCCGTATGCATCCTATCAACCAAACTGCAATGGCAGCGTAAAATTGGAAGCTGGCTCACAACTCAGCCAGCCAGCGGGGCGCACTCAATCATATAGAGCCCCTTTTGACGCCAGCATTTCTCGCGTGGCACACAACCGTGTACGCCTTCTGTGACAGCTGCACAACAAGAACTTGAAGGCGGAATAAAAACTGGAGCGATGGAAAAAAATTGTGGTTTTACACGATCTGTAATTTTATTTCAGGAATCAAATTTACCTTTATTATGGATTTTTTTGTGTGTGCGTTAAATTTGATTACTGAAGCAGATGGATAGCTCAAGAAGGGTGGAAACATGTCCTTTTAAACATAGGGGGAAATACAGTGATCAACCACAATCAACAAAACGAATCGGAACAAAAGTGTCATGATTGCAAAAAAAAAGGTTTTGTGGTTGATTTCTGATTTAGTTTCCGATTACTCTGAACTCCATCCGGCTTCCGGCTTATTCAGGTAAAGGGATAGCTTACATCATATTTAAATTGACTGCAATTTTTCTGTTGCGGTCTGTGTTACCACCTTCTCTTTTTGTCGATTATTTGGCAATGTTACGATAATTAATAAGCAACATTTTATTCGCTTTTTGCTAACGATTGAAGGTTAAGTAATAGCAATATATTATTTCATCTTTACCACATATGAATCGGCTCAACGTGGTGTGGTTTTCTGTTGTGGTTTTAAATACCTCAGCAAATCGCTCATTATCGAAGCCTGCGAGGGGAGGAGGTGTCATTATCATTCATTCGCATTTACTGTTTTTCATTCACCTTTAAATTCATTCATGAGTAAGGCGACACGATCGTGTTCGTTACCGCGATTCAGAGATGTCAACGAAACGGTAGACACGGTAATGCAATAAATTATATCATCCCACAAACTCTAGTGGTTTTTTGAGCGTAAAAAAAGAAGTAAGTCTGTTGCAATACGCAAAGAAATTGCAAAATTTGCAACCTACGCCGGGTTGCGAGTCAGTAAGTGAAGCCATGTAGGTGTTCATTGATCAGTTTGCAAAGGTTCCTATTACTTATCCATCTTTACTTTGCAGTGTTTTTTCTCCTTCTGTAGCAATATTTCACCCACGATCCAAGTCGAAAGGACAAACACCTTTCGTGTTGTGAGCGATCCAGGTGCAACTTGCAGTGCAAAAATAATATTACTCACAGGAGAGTCTCAAAATTCTATGAATGAAATGAGTCCGCCGGTAGGATAAAATGGTGGTTACACCTACAGAGCTGTTTTAGCAGTTGAATTTATCACCAATAAATATCAACCCACGGGGAACATGGGCAGCTGTTCCATCGCCCGGATCAATGGCTTCAATGGGCCCGTAGTGGGAGATTGGAGGCACACAATCGTGTGGGAATTGATTCAAGTCTAGCACCGAAGGAAGTATATATTACATCCCCGTATCGATAATAAGCTTTGAAACATCATTGCCTATAGGCGTGACTTGTAAGCAGGAAACAGGAAGATTATGAATTTCTGTGGAGACAAAATTTGGAAAACGGGGAACTTTAAACCGAGAAATTAACATTACTACCACTCGGTAATAATCGTTACCACCAGCAATTAAATGTCTTACATTGAGAGCTCTTGGTAGGTGTTGTGAAGTACCTGACGACTTTGTTACTGCGTAAAATTTGAATAGTTTGTTCACAAGACCTATTTTAAAGTCGGTAACGGTAACGATTACATCGTCATATTCATTACACCTAGCTCTATTAAGCAGTTGTGGTTGGTTTTAAATGGTAGAACTTCTTGCTGTTGTCTTGCAATGTGTCTTACCATCCTAATCTACTTGATACCATTGTTGTTAATTATACATCTCACAATCTGGAGGGCAACATTTGTGATGCACAGCAGGATATTGGTGTGACTGAGTGGAAATTGTTTCTGTATCAGTTAACCTTTTTTCTTGGAAAACACAGTATGTGTTCAGTATCTGGCTTTTGCCTAGTGGTTTCTGCAACACATCACACTCTTTTTTGCCCTAATACCTGTCTTGCGGTCACAGACATGTCTCGAAAACTGACAGCGTGAAAGTGTGAAAGTGTAAAATGAATCCAATCAAGTTGGATTGCCCTATCCCTGGCGTCTGGCCTGTGGTCCAGACGCTCATCCTATCGTCGTTCCGTGCGAACGTTCGAGGTATCCTGCCAGGAAAAATCTTCCGAAAGAAGCCCTTTAAAGCAAGCCCAAACTAGGAAACCAGTAGCCATCCTTTCAGCTACAATCTCGCCTCATTTGTGCCCATCAAACGGAAAATTCAATTAATTCCCCTTTTCAAGACGGACAGAGCCAGGACGGTGGAGACAGCAATATAAAATTTGATTAAAATCGGCGGTCGGCGCACCCGTGCGATATTAAACTGTCAGAGGCTAGAAAAGAGGCGGCATTAAGGCGTCTAGCATGTGGAAATCTTCTGGATTTCGAGAGAAGCCGCAACGGCAAGCAGGCGATTAACCTCAACTTTTAATCAGTTACGCCAGTTGCCGCCACTGGCTCAACTCCCGGGAAGCGTTTCAAGCGACCGGTAGCAGTAACCATTTGATAAAGAGACTCTAGGCCGGGGTTAGCATGGAGCGGTAATGGAAGGACGATTATTTCCCATGATGCTCTTATTCTTAGCCTCAACCTCATTTTCACTCTGGCGATGGGAAGCTGTTTTTGCCGTGAGGCATCTGATAAAGGTGGCTCCGTCGATCAGGTGGCTCCAGTGAGTGTGTCTCGCTTCCAGTGCGTCCGATACTTTGGTTGATTGATGGACTTTGCTCCAAGAAGCGTGGACGAGCAACTTTGAGAACCGGCACAAGATCGGCGCCACATAGACACGACCGACAGTCAAGAAGAGGAGCTTGTGATAATGTTGCAATCAGTAGTATTTTTTTATTGGAAGAAGGGATGCGAACTAAGAATACAATTGAGTGCGTAAAAATAGAACTGATAATAGAATTGAAGATTACGTACGTTATGGGAACGAGGTATATTATTTTCAAATATTTTTTGTAACTTGATTTTTCTTCCAGAAATTGCCTTAATGTGATTGTTTGGATTTTGCGAAATTAATTAAAAGACGTTAGCTTTCGACTCACATCCATATGTTACCGCGATTAATTTGAATAATTCCCTTTTCCATTACCCGTACGTGCGGTGACTTTCTTTACGATCGTAATGTTATCTCAGCCACGACACCTATCATCACATCATTACTATTACACGCAGCACTGTACATTCCGTGGCGTTCCGTCGTTGCACGTCGTCACCGCTGAACGTGTCGCTGAACCTTTGGCACTGCACACGAAAGCCATGCACGTCGGTAGCATTGCAACGGCACCAGAGTTTCCTGGGAGTGGAGCTTGTGCAAAAATCACGACTCTCGTATAATTAACATATCAAACAGCGCGTCCCGCCATCCATTTTTCCATCCTGTGGAAAGCTTTCGTGGACCTGCGCGAAGTCCAACGCCTTCCACAAACAAGCTTCAGATTGCCTGGGAAAGGAAGCGTGTCTCTCTCTCTGTCTCCCGTTCACTCGATCTTTCGCGGGTCAAAAGAACCGGTTGCGTTAAACGTCAACTTTTGGATTATGATCTCGCTTTCCGGGTCCTCCTTATGTGTCCGTCAGCGGTTCACTTCTGCATGTTTCGCCACTTTTCTTGCGACTCAGCCACGTCCAGGCGGAGTAGCCGTCAAATGTTACGTCCAATTTCGCATCATCAAAAACAGAAAATAAAAACATCTTCTGGACGTCTTGCTTCGGACGGGCGTGTGAGCGATTTTTTTTTTCTTCTTCATTGAACACTGTGACGTGATTTGAGCTAAAAAGCTCACACTTGATAGAGTGTGTTTTTTGTTTTTTATTTGTCTCGGTTACTTCCCTCTTCGCTGATTAATTTGACAGCGAACCGGTTTATTTTTATTGATATGCTCTTAAATGATTTTCCGCCACACTTTGGTTGACGGTCGCTTCAAAGAACGAAGCAAAAATCGAATTGAGAGCATACTTAGAAAAGGGATACCAAAATCACTCAGCGAAACGATGTTATCGATTGAGAAATGAGGTTAGATCGTTGATATTTACGAATTTCTAATATGGATTGTCGGAACTCGATTGACATCCTCGTGATACTGACAATTGACAAGTATCCATCCATTTTTGTTTTAAATCAGTTTCTTGACCCAAAACGCTTGACAAAAAAAAGCTGCATTCGATTCCAAACATACTACCTTTTTATTTCAAATATCCTTTATCAGTCGGACATTTTGCCTGTCATGCAAGACATCTTTCTTTGTTGTCTGGCTCAAAACAAACCGTATTTTGCTCCCTCAACGCAAATCACAAAAAACCAGATTTTCAAGAAGGAGTTGTTGTTATATGGTCGCATTGATTTCTTCCTGAATTCCATCACAATTATTCAAATGCAACAGCAAAAAAAAACACACACACACAACTCCTCAATTCAAACCTGTCAGCAGGAGCAACCATTTTGCAGCATGACTTAACGAGTTGTTTAGTGATTTGTGTACGTTTACGGGGCACGGCAGCCCGACACGGCGAAGCGAAACTCTTTGTGCGGAACAGGATTTTGGACATTAATATGACAGCGTAAGTGACATTTACAGGCATATGTGTACGGTGCCGATGGGGGCAACTTTCTCGTTGAAAGGAGCTTTTTTTAAGGCTCCTGCTGTTGTGTGTTTAGAACGCAGACATTAGACGAGTTTGACACGTAATTTATAATGCCTGCCACTATTAACAATATGTAAATTCGTTTGGATAAATCTCGAGAAGCTAATGTCTAAAGTTACGTACTGCCACAATATCAGTATGAACAGGACACCGTGTATACGTAGGTGGCATTAAGATCTCGCACAAATCTTCTCAATAACTGACCTCTTAAAAGCTCATTTCAATCAATCAATAGCACTTAACAACTCTATATACAACAAGTGCGATAAAGTACGCTCCCAATAGCTCGAGGCTTGGCAACACTTCTTCAAGGAATTATCTCGCTTGCAAAGTTCCCAATGCCACTTAGTAGTTGCCAGTTTGTGCAACAAAGCAATCCAATTCCAAGACACTCTCGATGACATTTTTATTCGACTGTGTATATTCATTGGAATCGAAACCACTTCAACACCAATTGCTTGGAACCAAGCAGGAAACGATCCACCACCGGCCCACTATTTGTGTACAGTCTGATCGATTGATCACATCCACTTCAATCCTCGGATTGCCTCGGATCAATTCGATTGTGGCCACAAGTGAGTAAATCGAGGCAAGGCTCGCTCTGTGTGTGTGCCTGTATGATAGCAATGGAGAGATTATGTTGTTGACGCAATTTATATGAATTGTCAGCGATTCACTCAGGTTCTCCGATTTCCTGTCCCGTTTGTTTTTTTTTCCTCTCCTGCTTCTCAGCCATCGATTCCGATTTATGCGACCTCCGGCGTTGAAGAGTTTCACCGGTTCGTGCTTCTTTAACCTGCCCCAACCAACCAGCCGTTCGACGATCCGTCCGACAGCGTTCCAGAATCTTGAACGACGATCGCCCCCGGGACAAGTTACGTTAGGGCAATTTTGCTTCCAACGCTAATTGGCAATTTTGACGCAAAGTTCCGCGACGATTGCTCGCGCACTGACAAAACACGGGATGCCGTATCAACAAGTACGCCTTTCGGTTTGCCGGGTAGTTCGCCTTCTTTTTTCAATTTATGGCCGAAGATAGCACGCTTAATGTCAACTTCTGATGGGGGGTGAGTCTAAGAAGTTTCTTTTTATCCACGATAAGAACGTGAAGGATCACCTCTAAGTACATTTACCGGTATTGCGCTCGGCAGACAGAACAGCAACGGCAAAAGGTGGCCCTCCACCGGGGGCCATTAGTCGGAATCATTCAAACGATAAAGACGGGCTAAAAATGACATATAAATTAGCTTGATTTATCTGATCATCCAGCCGATGCTGCTACGCGAATGGGAATCTTAAGGCCGGGGAAGATTTCTGTAATAATTTAGCTTAAGATACACACTTCAAAAATTATGTCTCCAGGATACAAAAAACAGATAATTTGAGTGCAAGAGTTTTTTTTCTACCTATTATTATGCCGCATCAAAAGGTCCCCAGGGCGAAAGCGACAAAATAATTCCCGTCAACGTTGTCGTCTCGCTGTGTCACTAATCTAAAACTGAACGGCTTGGGGTTTGAAAATTAATGTTTCACCTTACGATTTATTAGTTTGTTGTCGTAGTTTGGGAAGCTAAAGGGCCCTTTTGATTAAACGGGTAGCTCGAGCAGACGACGAAACACCTGGCGCATTTTATGCAGAGGATTAACCCCGTTTTGCATCTTCGTGGGCTAATGGTGACGGTGGTACTTCGTGTGACGGATTGATTAAGATTTATATATGACTCTTCTTTTAATTTAAGCCCTCCGTGTGATTTTATGGTTGGTAGCCGATGGGGAGAACTTAAGAAGGGAAATATTTGATGGAAGAAAATCAATAAACTTTTAATGAATTGTTTGGAAGAGGAATTCATCATCATTTCGTTGTTGGAACCGAAGGGATGGGATTTTTTATGTGGTGAGACAAATTTTCGATGGTATTAACCTCAATGTGAGAATCGATAGCATCAAGAGATTGCTTTTTTATATGAAAAGGAGGTTGTAAAGGAAATTAATGAATCATTAATGAAGTAACTGCATTATGCCACCTTTTAGGTCCTTTCTCTTGAGATTCACTCATCATTGAAAGTTTCTATCTTATTGTAAAACGATTGAAGCATTGAAAACAACTTTGTGAGCAGCTTCATTCAAACTTTAACCAAAAACTTATTCAGTTTTACTTCCTTCCACCAATGCAACTCCATCTTCTTGCCTTGATGTTTGTGTGATAAACTTTTTATTTGTAATGCTTCGTACCATCTGTATGATGCCGATACTTTCAACTCCCAAAATGTCCTAACAGGATGTAAATTACCACTTTACACTTTCGTCCAACCCGACACAAGTTGCATTCAGCAGTCACCGGCGTTGTTGGAGTGCACTCTCCGAAATTGACTACACCGAAAACAGAGTTACACAACGAGTGCAATAATTACTCAACCCAGTTGTGGCCAGTTTCTGCTCCCTGCATAATTTATTCTGCCTCCAAGCAACCGAATACATCCTCCGAATGTACTCCAATGACAACTGTCCGAGTTCCACGCTGGAGGTGATTGTAGTGCTGTAAATACTGCAGAACGCTGCAATAATTCAGTTAAGAAATTACAATATTTTATGTTTCGGCTCGCTGTGTTTTGCAATCACTTTTATGGGCGCAATGTTTCCTAACGCTTAATACTTCACATTTAATGTACGGGCGTAGCGAATCCACCAAGAGCGACAATAATATTGAAATGTTTTTCTTACATTTTCCATACAGCTTGTTTCGTTTTTGGTTTTCGATGTGGTAAATAATGTCCGCTAGCAGCCGTTAGCCTATTTTTCGTTGTCGTTGTTGCTCCCTTAGGGATTAATCTTACCCTTCCCAATTCTTCCCGCTCATTTGTCGCGTGAGTGTATCGAATGAATGTCAAATAAAATTAATCAAGCTTCATCGCGATACACGGTGTGACCTCACGGGTAGGGAGAATTCGATTCAAAAGCATGTTCCACGGCGAGCATTATCCCGCATACACACAACGCAAAAGCCCGAAAACGAAAATCACATTGAACACAGCCGAAAACATTCCTATAATGAATGGTGCATTTTTCGGGGCAGGACTTGGGCATGGAAACATGCGTCTGCTCTTAGTGAAACGAATTAATCCCACCAATTTAATTTCGTGCACCCATCCCGACGCAAAAAAAGGCAGAAACAAAGCGGAAAATAATAATAAGATACTTTTTTTGGCAAAAGAGATTCTTTCCCTTTCAGCAACGGTGTCAGGGTACATGGTTTCAATTTCCAAACCAGCATTTGTTGCTGGAACAACAGTGGTTCACAACAAAACAACAAAAAAGGCCACTTTTTCACAATTGCACAAAGTGCAATGCAATGGAGTTTACACTCAAAACTCCAGGTGAACAACAAAAGGGAAAGCAAAGTCCCGACAGAAATTGCTTGAAATGCAATAATACGAAAGTGGTTTACATTTACGGGTGCTTCATAAATCCATTAAACGTGCAATTTGGTGCAGCGAGGTTGGAATGGCCACCCGGTTCGATTTTCCGTCGATAATTGCTTCTGCTATTGTTCTTGGCCTTTACGCGAACTTTTAGACATTCTTTTACTTTTTGGTGATTCTGATTGTATTTTTTTGTAAAACATTTGCATCAGCTTGAAGATTTTTTATATGTAGTTTCTGGTTTTTTAATGATCCTGGTAAAACATCACAATTCATATACTATTTGAGTACTAGAATACTTACATAAAGTTATATAGCTCTTCAATCTCGTCATTTATAATAATTTACATAACCATTTCCGTCCTCTTTACTATTTAGAAATATTGGTCACATAAGTACATCAAGTCCATTCGAAATTCAGACTCTTCTAGGAGAGATCTTCGTCACGGAAGTGTTCTTCGCACAGACAGCTGCCATTTCAAAATCATTCCGTCTAATAGAATACCATCTGTATGGTGATTCTATTGATTATCAATAGTCGTCATCGTTCTACTCGTGTATCTACTCGATCTCAGGAACTGCAGCTTGTTTCGGATGTTTGAGTACCATCCCTTCCAGCATCATCATTGCTACCTTGCAGTCGTGGCAGCGCCCTTCGAAATCTCCAACCGTAACCAGGGACATCAGTAAAGCAATTGACTTCTTTCCCGGTTCGGTTCCAAACTCCCCTACATGAAGTTTTTTCCTTCCAAATATTTGGTCTAAAGGCAATACCCGCATCTTTTCCTGTCTGCTTTGCTACGAAAATTGGCAGCAAACTGTTCCCTGGTATAGAGAGGAAAGATTAGAACAATATATCGACGTATTCCAAAGCATTCCAAAAGAAGCAGTCCGCCAGTCGGCAAACAAATTGTGTTGATTGTTTTTCGGCGCTGTTGTTGCCCATTTATTACCTTAGTGAGGGTTCTACCTGACGCCCTTTCAACTCCGGGGAGTGTCATATTCGTCCTGCCTTTAACGTTGGATTTATTTCCAATTCTTATCTCGCTGGTCTCTTTCCTTTGCGAGACCTTCGTCAGACATCCTTGGGAATTGCCCAAACGTGTACGCCATTCATCACTGGAGAGAAACTAAAGGGAATCGAAATAAGACAAACATTAGATGATGTGTGAATCTTACATCCTGTTACGGTTAGTGAAGAACATTCCCGTGGCGTGAGGATTCAATTCAGGACGAAGGATGCGTCAGAGATGGCAAGAAACACACACAAACAAGTACAGTGAGCGTATCTCGTTAGAGATCTAGGCGCACTGTTATCAGTCCGTTGGAATCCCCTGTCGAACCTTTTTTTTGCCATTTATATCGGCGTTAACAAACTCCAAAAGTCCCACAAAATTTGTTTTCAACCAAGAAATTCCTGTTCTTCTTTCCATCCACTGTTTGGTAAGACGATCTTTTCGATCTGTCGAAGGCTGTTGGATGTGGTTTGCATATGTACACACCGGAAGGAAATTCTGCCGCGAATCGTTGACGGCAAAAGGATCCTTTTACGGGGTACAACGCGAACGATGAACATATTCGTTCCTTTTTCCCTCGAGATTACTTCGCCACGGCTATAAAGCGAGTAAATTTGTATTCATATATGAGTTTTCTTCCGATTCCGTTAGAAGGTTCATCTTTTGCCATACATTTACTTACCCACCGCAGAACCGTCCATTTTGGGGTTGTTTATTTTCCACTAGATAATTCTACTCCCACACCAGGGCGCTTTCAACACGGTTTGGCTAAATTGTAAGTCAATTGTTCGTCTTCACGGGGGATGGATGCCAACGTCTAATTGAGCTCGATGAATGAAATATGTATGCGAAGGAGAGAAAATGAAACTTCCTTTCTGCGTGTTGGGTTTCGTCAAGACTATAAATAAAAGGAGTGAATTGAAGAAAATCATAAAATATCATTTCCACAAAGCTTCATTCACCTTTCAATCAATGTCTATCACTATTTAAATGCATCTGTAAATGAGATAAAGTAAAACTGATTTCCTCTGATTGCAGTAGAATTGTATGTTCGTTCGTCCTAACAACGTTTGTAACGAAATTTGATTGACTTTAAATTAAAATTCATTCAAAAGCCTATGTTAACGCAACGCGATACAAACTTCCGGCACAACAAACGAAAATTGACAGCCATGAAACGACTGTTGATAAACGATAAAAAATCTTTAATTTTTCCCTCCGTATCAACAAAACACAACAAAATTCAATTTACTTCCCAATACATTGCAAAACTGTAGCAAGCTGTCGTTCCGTTTTGAAGTTCTTGCCTCTCCTTCTCCTCTTATTTCAATCACTTTTGCAAATTTACTTTTCGCCTTTATGGTGAAAAGTTTTATCACTAAGCTACCGTGTAAAAAGCGTAACCTTGTAACATGTAAACTCAATTCCAAAAGTTTCCCTCTGCGCCACGAAAGGAACCGCCATAGCAAAACGATACGGGCGTAAGAATCAATTTAAAAGCAGTGTCATTTATTTTGTCCAATGTTACTTGCGTTGTGCTTACGCATACGTTTCGCACAATTTGAGCAGCTTTGTTTCGTGGGAAAAGTTGGAAAAAATATTCTTCTGCGTACGCATATGGTTTGAATGTATGTGGATTTGTGTTTGAAATGGTTTACAAATGGAAGAAATTTATTATTTATAGGGTTGAGTTGTTTCTTGCACAGAAAAGAGAAAACATCTTTTAAGAATTTCTACTTTTGTATATTCTTTATAAAAGGAAAAATTTTCCTACCGCGCTTGAAGCTCTCTACACCTGAAGTGTGCCGGTATGTCTCAAGTTTTCCTTTTCTCCTTTCTGTCACGCAGCACAATTCAACCTCTCGATGATATTGATGGATGTGTAGGAAAAAAAGTACAAAAAGAACCACCATCCTCCCTTAAACGAAAAAAAGACAATCAGGCTCCGTGTCGCGTTCAATGACGTTGATTACACCCACAGGTTCACCAGCTGGATGGAGTTAAAGAAGAGAAACCCAAGAAGAAAAAAAGCCCAACAATGCCACTCAAAGTGGAAAACAATAACCTCCCCAACCCCATCGACGCACAGGCTCGGGTTGATTCCATTTTCCCGATGAAGAATAGATCACGCTAACCAACTCTCGCTTTCCGGAACTCTGGGATTCGTTTTTCTCCAACCGGATGGAACGATATCCTGGCACAGTACTTCACCTCAACTCCCCTGTCTCCAGAAAAAAGTACACAAGGACGGTTTGCCAATTCTTGGAGGAAATCGGAAAAGCTATCAAGATTTTGTTTCCCCCTTTTTCACGCAGTTTTCCACCACGCAAAAACTCATCACGCAAAGGCCCCAAAAACAATCTAATTTTTTTTTTGTTCCGCCTCTACCATATCATGTGGAAACTTTGGATTGCTCGTGCACTAAAATTCCGGTCCCATCTACGCCATAGCAATCGATGACCAGTGACAATGGTTTTCCTGCCGGAGGGTTTGTTTGCAAATGCCAAACCTTCGATCACTGTGTGTGTTCCTTTGTTTTTGCCCCCTTTCTTGTTTTCTGTTCTCATTCTGTAGCTCAACATCAATCCACTTCCGTTACGTATCGATTCGAGTTTAGCGACCATGTCGGTTTAAATCGTCCTGCCAGACCAGTTGAGCTCTGGCCCAGGATTACATGACGATTGATTGTTTGTTTTTTTTTTTTGCTATCCCGTTTTCCATTCACGGTAAAGAGCTTTTCAAACGAAAATACTTCCCTAAAACTCGCCGCGTATTTGAGCACTCAAAAATAGCCACCGGGAAACTGTTGGTGCGCCTGAAAGTTATACTAGCCGCATAGCATACACACATCCTCCTAGTATCCAACCACCAAAATGCATCTCGTTTCTACGTTCTCTTTGCGATTTGCTTAGCCAAACAAATATCGGCAAAAGTGAAAGGGAGACATGCTAGCAGGAGAAGGAAGATTTGTTCTGAAGGTTTATCTGATTATACTGAAATGGATTTTCTATTCGCTTCGTACACACACACACACAGTTTTTTACTCCATTCGTTGTGCAAATATTGTCCTACGCCGCACAACATAGCTTATTTGTTTTGCACTGCACTCCGTGTTTCCCGGTGGAGATTAAGTGAAAATCCTCGATGTTTGCTTTCGGTTTGGTTCGTTTTAATTATTTTCCTTCACCAAACTTGCTACCATTTTGTTTGATGCCGCAACAAACTAATACAATGTTGGGTATTTTTCTTCTATTCCTCACGCAGGGTATATGTCCGGGCAACAGATTAAAAATTATTCAATCACACGATTCCGGGTGCTTCACGCTATCGCCCGCCTCGTCACCCTGTCCTACGATCGATTCCACCACCAATCTGAACAGCCCGATACCGAGCGAGATCTACGAGAATACGTCACTGTGCAGCAGCACCAGTGCTGGCAGTCAGCGGCAGGGCAAACGGCGATCCTGGCACATCATGCCCAACAAGGTAAGTTTTGTTTGACCAGAGTTCCCAATCGAAATCAAAAAGGCTTCCAATCGATTTCTGTATCGTGATATGGTGTCCCGCTGGGGGACAGAGATGCAAGCCCGTATTAGCATTTGTCGCAGTAATTAGGTCTTAAGTGATTGAGAAGGATTTCCAACATCACAGATCCCAAATCTTGGCCACAAATCCTGAACGTTTGGAACTCCGTAACTATCGTGTCCCATTCGTATCTGTATCACAGTGTTATGCTTTCCAACCCTGGCCTGCTTTCAGTATGACTAAGCCAACGATAACAATCTTAATCCGTAGTGCGTGGTTTGAAGTTAATCTACCCATCACAACCGCACACATCTAAGCTGCAGATGGATAAATGTTCCCAATGGTCCCGAGTTCTCAGCTCAGACGAAAAAGTCGGTAAATAAAGGACACACAATCACGTCAGCGTAACAAAAACTGTCAGGAATCTTCCTCAGTGAATTAAATTGTTTTGGTGACATGGTGTTCTCGGACCGCAGCAAGATCACAATTTGAATAGAAATTAGACAGTAAAACGCACTTTTTATGTTTTTGTCATAGCTATAAAATTGCTCTACTGAGCGCAGCAGTAACAAAAAAAGCTGCTTATTTAAAATTTTACCCATTAAAGTGGGCGTAAAACGAAATGCGATGTAATGTTTATAACTGCTCTGTCTGCGGGTGACTCAGAAATTGACTAATGGTTTGCGTATTGGCTTGTCTCTACAAACTTCTGCCAGGGTTTGCGTAAACAGTAGCGCATAATTTTCAGTGAGTGGTTTATGCAGAAAGTTTTTTACTCTCAAAAACTTCACCCATATCTTACTCACAAAATTTGTTTCACTTTTCCACCGTGTTCGGCATGGAGACTTTACAGTCTTTACGGTTTGTGTGCGGCAAAATAAGTCACACAAATCAGACGTACGGGTTTTTTTGCTGCAATTTATCGCCTCCTATCTGATAGGTGGGTGGCAATGATGCTGCAAAATTAACTTCAGTTGCTTATAAGCAGTTCCCGCTGGAAGCAGAAGCCAAAATAACGACCCCCAAAAACGAAATTGGATCGCGTAGCCCTATGTGTACGGGGCTACGAAGGGTTTTTTTTATCACGATCATTCCCAATTCTCAATCATCATGAAATGATGCTCCCGTTTTCTTTTGGCAATTGCTTGTGCTGGCCCGGGTTGCGGCCGAAGGAGTTGCAGAGCGGAAATCAATAAGCATAAATCAGACCTCGAACAGCTTCCGCCGGAACACACCGGAACCGAACAATGGTGGCTCCATCGGGTGGCTTCCTTCGTCAAGGACGGTTGAAGGGCATAGGAAAAGATAAAGTTTCCCTTCCCCGGGACTGTTTGTGTGACACCACCGATTGTAGGTGTTAAAAATGGAGGCTGTTTTGCTGTTTATTTCGAATGTTCGTTCGGTACGGCAGCTGCTGCCTGTCAGAAGACAGCACAACAAACAACAACAGCTTGACAAAGAATGGGGAGAACCCATTTGCTAAAGTTCTCCCACTGATGGTGTACATTAACGGGTTGTAAACGACAGACCCAGCACATCCGCGGCCTCGGCCTCGTTGCGCTAGGTACCGGTTGGAAGGTTCTGCAGTGAAAGTACACAGTCAACTGGGGGAAGAGTGGCAAAACTTTCACTTTCAACCCATCTGCGGGACGAGAATTCGACGACCCCGCTGAAGAACCTGGTCAGAGGGCACAAAGGGAAAAGATAAAACAAAACTGCCACACCGGCTGAAGGCTGAAGAGTGTACTTGAGCACAGCACAAAGCCCAGCACTGCCCTGTTTCGGTCGCTATCTTCTCGTTCGCTTTGTGTCGTTGTCGGGTCAAGAAGTTTGGCCGCTTGTTTATTTACCACGCCATCGTTCGAGATTGCAAACCAGGTGACCGATTTTCTAGCCTCGTTATAACTTTTTCGTCCTATTACCTTTCCGTACCAGCAGCCAGTTCCAGATGCTGGGAGGCTGGAATTTGAGAAGAAAATAAATAAAGACACCGGGCAAATAGTACCGGTGACAGTAATGGAAGAAGTCAGAAACAGGAACAATGGGACTTTTGCCAGTACCTGTACCAACGGAGTTCCTAACAGCCTTTTTTCTTTTGAAGGATTCGCTTCAAGAGTTGCACTATTGTTGCGTATTGTTTTCCCCTTTTTCGATCCATTCTCTCGGGATTACACATGCTTGATGCAACGGATTCCGATGGCGCAATGCGTAGAATCCTGGACAAGAGGTTGCAAAACATGTCGGGCCTAAGGTCGGCACAGCGGGGAATGTCCATTAGGGGAATCCTTGTTAAACTTAGCCTACATTTTAGCGGCAAAGTTCTCTTCCAACCGCAGTTCTCTTCCAACTGCGGCAAAGTTTTTCCACTACCAGGAATTGTTGTTGACTCGTAG
Source organism: Anopheles minimus (assembly GCA_000349025.1). NCBI lineage: Eukaryota > Metazoa > Arthropoda > Insecta > Diptera > Culicidae > Anopheles > Anopheles minimus. Next base: position 16,335,405 of record KB663721.1, on the reverse strand, counting down.
CATACAACTAAATTGTCCGGAAGGCAAACAACCCCTCCGGTACAGTTTAACTGGCGTCAACGTTATTTTTCGTCCCTTCGATGCGGTAGCTGCAGTCATGCCCTTCTTTTCCTAAGGAGCGTTGTCGTAGGTCGGATCTGTAGCAAAGATTTATTACACTGTCCGAAGCACGCATTCTGGTCAAAGTTTTTCCGTACATGTGCCCTTCTTGACCGACTCTCCCATACATTCCTGAGGATATTTGTTTCTTCAGTAAAATTGTTCCAACTGTCAGTGGGAACCAATTCTTATCGGTTTAAAAACTGTCGTAAATTTGTTCCAGAAATCATATCTCGTCCCTTGCTTGATGGGATGAACCATGGCTGAAAGTGTCACCAGGGTCAAGGAATTAGCTGGAAACCCTTGTATATCTGCAGCAAGCGTCTGGAGGACACTGTTTCGCATTCTGGGAATATAAAACGTCGTCCAATCATGAAGAAATTGATAGTGGTGCTAAGTGGACAACCCTCATGTCCAAACCAAACCACTCAGTGACAGCTGTCATATTTTGCCGACCGCAACTCTTCGTCCAACGGAGGCTTCACACATTGTGGTGCGCATTGTGACGAACGGACGTTTTATATGAGGACATAAAACTGTGCGAAAGATATCCTGAAGAACAAAAAGGGCAGATGTGAAACGTTCGGCATTCGTTTTGTTCTAACACGCGTCGACGCTATTACCATTCTGGAACAATTTACGTTATATGGTCCTTCCTCAAACTGTATCCCGGATGGTACATTCCCGAAATTCTCCAAACCGGTTTAGATATTCCTGGGATCATTTGGAACACATCGTGCATTTTCATTTTGTCGTAAAACCGAATCCAATAGAAGGTCGTAAAGACTTTCGACGGGATCAATGACGCGATGCGTACGGTAAGATGGTAGAAACGTGACTTTCCATTACGTTCTGTTGTTAGTGAGGGTTTTTGTAAGTTGTTTTTTATCCTTGCACTGTTGTAGGTAAAATTTTGAGAAAACGGACATTAAGTTTTATTCTGAGGACATTTCGGTACAATGTGCACCTTTTCGTGTAAGTACTGAGCTAAAATGGTATAAAATAGATGACTATACTCCAGAAAGAATACTTCAACAAGTCATAAAACTTACTGATATTTTTTCTGTTCCTTTAAATGAAATTTCACCCAACAAAGCCCCCTCTTCTTCATTATTTCACAAAAGATCCTATCATTTGATGGATTAGCCTTAAATAAACCTTCCTGATGTGCAATCCTTTGCTTAAAGTACTGATGTTTGACCAAAAAAAGCCCTTTCCTTGACCGATGTCGGGTTTATCCAACCTTTTACCTCTATCAAGAATGTACGGAGGAACACAAACACCTCCCGTCTATCCGGTCGCACGAAGGCCAAAGTAATCATTTCCTTAGATTGAACTCATTTAATAAAGAATTCAGCAGAAGATACGAAGCATGGACGACGGGAACCGCTCCTAAAAATAGCACTCCCTAACCAGGAGCAAGCATCCGAACTGTGTTCTCTGTTTTGCTAGAGTTATTCGCACAGTATCAAGGTGTCCGTGCGGGTGTGTTCCAGGTTACGGAGCTGTTTGTTTGATGGCCTTAATTTAGCATTCTTTTCTGTGTTGCTCATACCGGTTTCCCCCATCTTTTTTTTTTTGTGGACGGTATTTCCAACTCCGGAAGTTAAGCTCCAGCTTTTTCGGGCCACCCCATTTTCACGCCTTTTCCGCTTTTCGTCGAAGGGAGATGTGGGAGGCGAGGGAAAAGGAAGGCAGAGATTTATCATTTCCGCTGGTCGCCACCAAACACTTCCGCTTTCACCAATCATTGAAGGTGTTTTTGGTTGTTTACTACGGGTTCCCTCCATCCACCACGCGCACCACGGTATCTCATTTGTTTCCCGCGAGATGGCGCTCCCGGGAGCGCGTTGGTATACGCAAAAGGCACGGCAGGACATGGAAATGATCGTAAGTAAACGAAATATTTAATCTTCCCATTGGTGTACGCATACCTTCATGGACGCATTTGTCATTTGGAACCCTACGTTCCACCCGGTCTTGGTGCTTGGGACGAGGCTTTTTCGTATGTTTCTTTTAGTACCCTTTGCGCCTGGAAGTTAGGCATGTTTTTCACAGGCTCCATGACAGGTAATGGAGCGTTCAGGGAGCGAAAGAATATACAATACTCGCTTCCAAGGTGTGGAAGAAAATTGGATTACAAACACATAGCGCAATCTGATTGTGGAGCTTTACTCGGCTCCATCTGCTCAAAGCTGGAGCATGCATTCCAGATTGTTTGCTCGAGCATTACGCCTCGAAACGCCTTTCTTAAAGCTTCGGAACAGGTTGGCTTTAAAAAGTAAATTTTCTTCGCAAAAACCTAACAGAAGGCATTGCTTTGTTTGTTTTGCTGCGTGGTATTAGCAAGTGATTTGCTCGGATACCTTTCCGCCGGTAGCTTATCGGTTAACGGTGGTGTAACCCAGCACGGTTCTTCTTGAAGCGATTTGTTACATTTGTTGGAAAGCTTCGGCTGAAAGAGGCACGTTTCTCACGCATTATTTTTTCCCTTTACTCTGTAACGCTTCACACCGGGTCTCGTGGCCTTCGGTTAACAGCTCCGTATGGTATGTCTAAGCCCTCGGAACGTGTTACAAACAATCCACAATCTGTGGCCACACTTCTTGTACCCGCGCACAACCCGGTACAGCCTACGGAAGCTGTCCGGTGAAGTGCACACGGGAAATAATCGGAAGCTCAGCTACTGTTTTACATTTTTTCGCAGACTGTTTGGTTGGAATGTTGTACTTGACTGCTTTTTGCTGCTCGTGGCTGTCGCTGATGGTAAACAATTGTCAAACCGGCCATGTGGCAGTGTTAGGTGAAGATAGGTGGGAAAGTGGAATTGGCCCGCGTGTCACCACTGGCACGTGGAATGTGTCAGAATATTTCGTGTAAGAATGTATGTGCTTTACTGACTGAATCTTTTAAGGACAGTCTTTTTTTGTCTGAAAAATTTATACTTACAGTAGAAACATGGGCCAAGTGGAAGAAAATATGTTAAACTTTAAGTAAACTATCAGTACTAATGTACTAAAGGAGCAATGAGTGTTCACAACATTTATTAGTATATTTACCATGTTTGTTCAATTAAATTCTTACCCTATTTCTCTAGAAAAATATTTATGGAGCATTCATTAAGACCCTTAGCTTTATTTATGTTTGATACAAGAAATCACTCACTAATTAATCAAACTACGGCTATAAACGCATCTTTCCACCCGCGTTCCACTAAGCTACCTATAGATAAATTAGCTCTTGGAAAAGTTTGTAACTACGCAAATAATTCAAATTGCTTTTCATTAATTATTTATACCTCTTCACCTTCCCTCACTACGGGAATAGAACCAGCAGAAGTTCTGCTTAGAGCCATTAAAGCGGTGTGCTTCAAAAAGTCAAACCCCTTAGAATGGAAAAAAGGTAAACCAAGATGGTGCTGCAAACTTCGTAATGATTTAAGTCTCGTAACGCACATAAATCCATTTCGAACGAAACGCAATAACCCGCAAACACCCGCCACATTGTCCTTTATCGCTCCGGATCGCTCCCGCACCACAGTTCCGGCGGGCCATCAAAGCTCGGTGCCAAATTTGCGCCGTTTTTCTGGTTGGCAGGATTTTAATTATCTCCATCCGGTCGGTGCCAGTGTTTTACGGGCGGCCAAAATGTTTTCCACCCTCCCCACTCCATTTTCTTGCACATCCGGTCCATGGTCTGTATTTCCGGTTGGGGGGGATATTCCCTCGGGAGCATCCAAAACCATTTCTTGAAATTAAAATAACGCCCAGGTCTTGTAATAACCACTCGTTTGCTTGCTTGGGTTTTTTGGTATATTCTTCCATGGTACTGCTCTGTTTGGGGAGCCGGAATTTTCATAAATTTTGGACAATCTGCAGTCATACAATTATCCCACACCACAACCACTGTGCGCGAAACCAGAGCCAGATTCTGGTGCGGCACTTTGCGATTCCGGGCAGCAAATGTTAAGATTCGGTAAAGACGTTTTCCGTTCAGGCACGATGGTCATTACACACCGGCGCCCATCCACCAGATTGAACGTTAATTTCCGTGCAACACCTTGCCGTTTGGGAGTTTTTGCGTCCTAGCTGACAACAACCACCGCCGGTACAAATTGCCACCGCTTTATGTATGATTTTATGCTGCTGTAATTACCAAACAGCTACCATTATTATTAATATCTGCAAGGATGGAGCTGAAAGATGCAAAAAACAAGAACACGGGACTCAACTTCCAAAGAGGTAAACCAGCTGCCTGGTTTGCGTATTACAGCGTCACTTCCAAGCCTATTAAAACGTTATTACGATTCATGTAGCGCTACTGGAATTGATTGGCGATGGTTAACGATGCCAAACGATGCATTTCTCGCTCCAGTTAAAATCACACCCTGTGCGCGATGCAAATGTGCTGCAATTGCAAAGCGTTCACACAAAATGGCACAGGTCAATGAAGAAATATGAAGATCTTGCTACGCGGGCAGTCATGCAAGTGTTACTTCTCCTGCTCGATTTATGTGCCTGTCCGTGTGGCATTTCGATGATAAACATCTCGGGAGTCATCGGTTAATTGGCTACAATTGGCACAGAACGCAGGAAGTGATATAAATGCATTGGATTGGAATGTTATTATATGTGTGAAGATTTGCAAACTTTGTATTATGTGCTCGCTTTTTTATGCTTAAAAATGTCCACTAATGCCCAGCTTTTGAAAGGTGTAAAATTTTATTTTCTTAAAATGATATATGAGCCTGAGACTGATATTTTGCACAACGTTGTCCAATAACTACTGCTAATCCGGGCTCAATCATTACATTAAAAGTATGTTATAGAAGCATGTTGGGAAGAACCTCTCAATGAAATTTGTAAAACCAGCGTATAATGGTTAGTCACTTAAAATCACTTTGAGACACGTTCTTACATACCACATCGTGAAGAAACCGCGAATGAATGAAAAACATGTCTGTTCCTTGTACTCTGGTGGGTAGAACATCTTACGAAACCAAATCACTATAATTGATGAAAATCTAAAAGGAGTAGGTTTGGTGCCCACTTCTTTTTTCCTTTAATTTCCATTCATGCTGCGGACACTGCTGTTGAGACATTGAATGAAACCCCCACGTAAAATTCATGTCTGGTCGCGCATTGCACCTACTGAGCTACAAGCGCAACGAGATATTGTGGTCATCGTCCGCAACTCAAACCTCCTTGCAATCTGCAAAATATGCAGTTGTAGCACCCGTACTACTTTCTGCCACGTTCAGCAAGATGTCATTAGATTTGGTCCGGTTTTAAGATGCCACAGTTTTTTTTTCCGTAACATGTGGGTCGAATGCAAATAATGTCGCTGTAAGGCTCGGATCGGAGAGTATCGCGTGAAGACTTCATCGTCCATCGCAAGGTGCTAACGCGGTGGACTCTCCCAGACATGATCGACATCGAGCCGCAACTCGCACACATTTTGCGATCTGTGTGGGTATGGAGTTGGAGCCATGGCAAGAAGTTTTGCTGCTCCATATTGAGAGGGCAACCCGCTGACGGGAACCCGTTATAGCCCGGTTTCCAGGGAGGGTATGAAACCCATTCGAAGCCACGGATGGAAAGTACGAGAGGAGTTGGGAATCGATCGACTAGGACCTGTCGAGAAATCGCCAAACGTGCGAGATACTCGTACACCGTAACGACCCACTCCATGAGTGGAGTGCTCTTGCTCCGATTGCAGCAGTTAAGCTAGGTGTACACGAAAATTAGTAGCAATCTCCCTTTAATAGCGATCCATTACCGATGGGATCCCACGCCTTGATGCTGTAAGCCGTTCGAATTAAGTACCTGCAACCTTTGTAAGGCTCTTATGTCTCATTTAGACCATATGGTACTTAGTTTTACAAAATGAATGGAACTATGTGGTCTATTCCTCAATGAAGCTTGTTTTCCAAGAATTCCCTAGATGTATTCGCCTGTTGGCCGGTTCGGACCACTGCACAGTGGGCATATGCCTGTATAAAAATGAAAATTCCGACTTCGTCATTAACTTAAGACAAATTTATTTTTGTAACCTAGATACTTTAACTAAACTAAACCCACAATATCACGTCTTTCCATAACACATGTCCCGAGAAATAAATCTTCAAAGTATGAACTTGTGTTTTTCTCTACTAAAATATGTGATAATTTTGACAAAATTGAAACAGCTAT
>KB663721.1:15677206-15686767 GCA_000349025.1 Anopheles minimus | reverse complement strand
AAACTAGTTCTTCCTCCTGTAAGTATGTTCTCTTGGTGTCGAACGATAAAAACTGAAGCAAAACTCTAAATTAATGCCCCCCTCACTCACGTGCCCTCATTTTGACCATTCGACGAACGAATTTGGGTTTAAAAACTCAGGTGAAAAAATTGCTTATCGTGGTCAAATTTATTTTTTTTAAATGAGACATTGTGTAATTATGTTTTTGCTAATACTTATCATGATACGCAAAACATAATTTGAATAATTATTATATTAATACAGCCTTTAACCAAAAATTGGTCGTACCGAGTAGATTTTGTTTCTAAATCGAGAGGATTTCAACGCATGTAAGAATAGTAAACTGATTTCGGCTTTTAGATGATCTCTGAGAGCTTCTCCTCATTTTAAAACATTTAATAAAATATGATTCAAACAATTACCAAGCAACAAATTAGAAGCACTTACAAAAACATGCAGATCTTCCATGATGGGTCCAGGAATTTTAAGCCTTTTCTAGTCATTTTTTCTCTCGTAAAGACCCAAACTGTTGACCACCTCGTACTCTCCGGGAAGTTGAATAAAGCTGCAAAGAAACCGAATTAGCCAATGGGGAATTCACCAAAATTTGCCACTTACTGTAGAGTGCGCAGTATGGCCAGGAAAAATTAGGGAAAATCCTGGGTGGGGTCACGCATTCTTGAACAAAACAACTGTTTTCCTTGGAGGATGGAGTGGAAATTTGCTGGAAGCTTAACGCATGGTAAGTTTTCTGTCCGTTTTAATTGTTTTAAACCTGTTTCGGTCGTGTCATGTCATCAACCAGTTAATTCTAGAGAATGGATAATTCATTTCATTTTGCTGCGCGTAAACTTCACCACGCTAATTTATAAACGCCTTGAGTTATGCAAACAGCCCTTACCGTAAAGCTTCCATTTGTTTTTCATCAAGTGTTCATAGTAAGGGGAAGAAAACCCGCCCTGCTAATGAAAACACACACAGACACACCATCTGGGTTCTGGTTTTTTGGTTTAGTTTATTTTTGTCTTACTTAACAATTGCACGTTTGCTAACTATTTGCATGAATTAACGTTTAAAAACCACTGTTCTTTCTCTCGTATTCTTTTCTGCTTCTTTCGGTTTTTTTGCATCCTTTGAAAGGGGGATTACGGTTGTTGCTTCCCCCTCCTTTTGTTTTCTTCTTTGTTTTCATCTCCTCAAACACACACACGCACGCGCACCTCTCCTTGTCATGCCTATCATTCCCCATCTTTTTGAGAGCCGATCTGTCATGTGACGATTGTCAGTAGCAGTTAAGATTAATTACTATTTTACAAACAACCTTTCCTCCTTTTACACACACTCACACTCATAACCGGTGGGGGGGGACGGGATCGAGGGTTGTTTGTGTTGCTCTCTCTCTCTCTTTCTCTCGCAATTGTTGTTGTTGTTCGAATTCGTGTTCGTGAGAGTAGCAAAACAATAGGATGCCACAGGATGGGGTTGCTTCGTATTGTTTGGCAATTAGTTTTGATTAACAGAATCGGAGATCAGAAAATACATAAGACACACACACACACGATTTTATTTCTCTTCACATTGGATGCGTAGATGTGTTGGTTTTTTTTCCCACGAGTTTTCGCACGGTTTTTCTTTTCTTTTCACTAATGCTTCTTCTGCCTTTTTTTCTCTTGGTTTCCAGTGTCCACTCCGTCAAGGACTCGTTTCCTTCATTCTCGAACGGCACATTTTACAGCCTGTGTCTCTTCTTCTTTTGTTTTTTTTATTAGTTTTCTTTTTCTTTATTTAAATTTCCTTGCTTACACACTTACTATCTGTCTCTTTCTCTTTCTGATGCTTGTTCACTTCCTCTTCTTCATTTTTTTGTTTCTTAACACGTACACGTCTCTCAACCTAATGCTTACTCCCAGGTCTTAATGACTTCGTTGGCTGTTGTTGTTTGTTTGTTTTATATTCGTTGTGAAGCAAAATGGTGAAGTTTTGGCGTATTTTTGTAGAAAACATTACACAATTCGTTTGGCACAAGTTCAGGATCACACAGGTGAAAACATGGTGGTCGAGTCGGTTGGCAAGTCGTACGACGAGAAGAACGATGGACAGAGGGGGGTGGTGGGTGGACAACGATTGAGCAAAAAGGAAATCATTTCAATAAAAAAATGTGGAAGAGAAAAAAGAAAAAAGAGAACAAAACATTATAGATAATGGAAATGGAAAAATTCATATATATGTTTCGAAAATAATATAATAAAACAAGATATAAGAAACATAATTTCGAAATTGGAATAAAACAAGAAAGCGAAGTAACAAAATTTTGAAGCGTTTTTGTAAAACAGAACAAGATAAAAGAAGAAATAAAGCTCTTAAAAGAAAACAGGGCCAGTTTGGGGGAGGGGGTTTAAAATTTAACGGAAGCCAATCGTTATAAGATCCATTTCGTTGGATGTGCGTTTAACGTGGAAGAAGCACTTTCTCCACTGAACAACAGTCACAAAATCATAGAAAAAGGGACAAAAGCACTTAAAAGTGATAAAATTCAGTTGGATCTTTCAAGCGAAGAAAACATTGATAATAGAAAAAAGCAATAAGGAAAGAAAAATTTAGAAAGCATAAACGAGAAGCTCTTAAACATTTACGAAACATGATAAGAAGAGGAGATAAAGCTTGGCCAAATGTGTGTGTATATATTTAAAAAAAAATCAGTTACTCGAATCTGGAACTTTTCCGATGGACAAAATGGCTGGATGGGACATACACTCCCATTCCCACCCTTCCCTCTTTGCTTACCCACACATACAAACACACGTACTGTGTTGTCTTTGTCTCGTAAGGATGGCGCACACATTGGTTGATACGCACACGAAGGGGTGATGGTGGCGGGCGGGTAGGATGTGTTGAAGCTGTTCGCGCAGGGTAGGTGGTTGGGTGGCTGGGTGTTGGTGAATGGGACGTACACAAACACAGCAGAAGGACACGTCGTATCGAAGGGGGTGGTGGTAGGGTGGCGATGATGTATTCGAGGGGGGGCGAGATAAAGCAATCACAAAGTACACATACACACACGCACGCAATTCGGGTGGGGTGGCAAAAAAAAAAGGTTCGAGGGGGGAAGCTTTCGAAAGCTTTTCTTAAGTTGTGTGGCCGCCGACGATAAAGCTGAACGTTGATCACAGGATAAAAAGGTATGGGGGGAGGGAAAGAGGACGAATACCAAAACAAAAGTTCACACGCCGTCTTCCACAGGGTTGGGGCTGCTGCTTGGCTTGTTCTTCACCGTCATTATTATCCGTAAAGAGAGATCTTTATGTTCCGCATGGTTTGGGTTAGGAATAGCAGCGTCACCAGGACTTGCTTCCACCAGGGACCATTTGTATCATATCTGGAACAGAGCTGGAGTACATCCATTTTGTTTGTTGGCCCGTTGTGTTAGTACTTCTGCTGATGCTGCTTCTTTTCTGTCTCTTTTCCCCCGCCCGGGAGGAAATGATCGGGATGATGCAAAGCGGTAGGGAGTCTCACACGGGTATACGGTTCTTCTCCATTGTACTCCAGATTTAAGTGACTTTATTTGCTCTCTCTCTTTTTCGCACACACACGCGCGATCAAGCATCCCTAACTTGATCTTGTCTTGATCCCGTTTCGGGGATATTAAGACACCAAACAGGAAGATCGAAGCATTAGAGGGAACTTGGCGATGTTTTGTTGGTATATTTGTGTGTGTGTGTGTGTGGTTAAGTCTTTGTGTGTGTGTAAGGGCAAAAATTGGGGAAGATGCAGACACTTTTGCAGCAACACAACAACCCATTGCACGACGGGTTTTTGCTTCTTTCTTTATAAACGCCACAGGGAAAGCTTCTGTTTTCAGGGTCTGGGGATAGATGTGTGTAGATAGATGAAGCTGTGATCGTTGATGGCACTGGTGGATGGCGGTGTTCAACACACATACACACACGCACAACACACGCGCCATTTTCGCTATTGAGGGTTTTGTTTTTGCGGGGCTGGGATTTGATTTGTTTAAAAAATTCTAATGGAAATCAGGATTGACTGTAGGAGGCAGAGAAGAAGAGAAACGAAATTATCATTATTTCATTCGCACCGTCTGGTACAGGGAATACAGTATCACTAACAAAATTGCTAGCACTATGTCGACACTACAAAACAACACTCTATAATCTACTCTATAAGTGCTATTTCTATGCACAAAGCATTCGTTTTTGCTGTTTAGATCAGCCAATTTATGTAAAAGAAAACATTTTGTACATTTTAATACTAGTAAAAATCAGTCTACTTATATATTCACAGCTGATCGTGTCGATCGTACTAGTAGACGCTAAAACATCACCAACACCACTCTACCGGTTCGTTTCTTTTCACGTGCATGCGTATGATGTGTGTGAAGAAGATGAAGGGAGATGCTCAAACTGCTTTGGTGTGTGTAGTTGGTAAGGTAAGATAGTATAATGCGCGTTGTATCCATCCATTGTATCCAATTTAATATTTCATTTGGGATGCAGTGTTGTTTGTGCTTATCAGCAGGCTTTCTTCACTTTCGCGTTCTTTAACAAATCACACACACACACGTCCATGCAGAAGATTTCGTTTCCACTGTGAAGAGGCTCGTCTTAACCGGATGACACGGTGACGAAGCTTTGCTGCTGCTTGTGATCACTCCCGATTGAATCACCTCACTCACGCACTTAGTGTAGAAGCTTTCAAATAATAACACACACACACACACTCGCACTTGCACACGATAAGAGAAAGATAAGGCAGCATCTTCCGCACAGTTTTGGGTGACTGAAAGGTGTTTTTTTGTTTTGAGACTGGCGTTGATAACCAGCTTGAGGTAAGGGTACGGAAATTTAGTAAAGAAAGTAATAGTGGTGAAGGAAATTTCTCAAAATCTTCTAAGTGACGTGCTTGCTCTCGAAGATCGGATGCAGCTTAATGGAGGATGCGCGCACCTGTGTGTAAAGTGTCAAGGTACGGGTTTGATTTTCCTTCCCACACAGGCGCACGCACGGATGCAAAAACACGCGTCGCGGCGAGTTAGTGTAATATGATGAAGAATTATGGGGAAAAGGCAGAACGCACACACACGCGCGCGCGCGCAATGTTTTGTTAGTGTAAGTCGCAATTCTGTTTTCGGTATGTTTAAAATGTAGTTTTTTTTTATTTGTTTTGTTTTATTCTTACTGTTTCTTGCTTTTCATCAACTTCACGAGCGCTTCACTTGTTTGCCCATTTTTTGTTGTTCAGATTGCAATGGTTATGTTTTTTTTCTATTCCATTTCCCAATGTTTTAATCTTTCCCCCATTCTCTTTTTTGTTTGGGATTTTCTTCTACAACAACTATTTCGTCGTTTGAAATCAATCCAATGTGTTTTTTTTTTCACTAGAGTTTCACTTTTCTTTTGAGGTTCATTGCTAGGTTGTTGAAAGAAGACGACATGATGTAGAAAGAGAGATCCCCTTTCACATCCTTTAGCTACTTTTGTGTTCTTCTTTTGATGTTCAAATGTGAACAAGGATTTTTTCCCGCAGATTGCACACTCCTTCCTTAACTGGTTGTGGGGTTGTTTTATCTTAGTTTCTTCCGAGCTTTTCCCACTTGCTAGCCTACGACTTTCTTTACGTTTTAATGGTTTAAATGTTTATGCTTTCATGTTTATTTTAATCCTCTTGCACGATTCTAACAACTGCAGGGTATTATTTTCTTCTTCTTTGACTTACGGGGGGGAAAACAACGTTTGTGAAACGGATGTTGTGACACCATCTAACAACACTGTCACTATTCCACTCTTCAATTTGCCAGTTTGCCTACAATGTTGGTAGGAAGGGGTTTTTCGGTTGGCGACGGCAACTACCACGCCCCAAACTAACCTATGTTTTCATTTGTTTTGATTTCTTATGTAAATAAAACAAGAAAAAACATTTCCAAAAGAGTTCGACAATAATCGACCCCATTTCTTCTACCGTACACACAATAAGTCGTCTTCGAACCGACGAGTAGGGTTAAAAATAGACATGCAAAATTGTGTGTGTGTCAGTGGAAATTAAAGAAACAATGTAAGAATTTTGCAAATAAACGAAAAAAAAAGATGCACTACACCGCTTCCCCACGTGTGCGCCAGGAACTCTAGACCACCACCCTTCTTCCCTCCTATCTCTTGCTATTCCCACGCCACTTGCTTCACACTACACTGGTGGAAGGAAAACGAAAACACGGGATGAGAAATTCCTATCTACGAACATTTTCTTTAAAGCAATTCTGTGTTTTAGCTGTTTCGCTGGATGGAATAACGGTGCAAAAAACGGTGCTCAATGGCATGTTTGATTTGTTTTTCTTTTCCCACACCATTTCCTCATTTCCTTCCTATTCTAGGCACACATCATCATCAACTATTTAGTCTCATGGTTTTTTTCTCTTTATCCCCCACCGGAAGCGCACACAGCTACCACACACCACATCCAATCCACAGCACGTGGCAGGCATAGGACGATGCCCAGAAACTTAAACGCAACAGCAAGCAAAGAAAAACGATCCTTCTTCAGAGGAAAAAACAGAACAGAAGGTTTCTTTTACTGCGAATCGTTGTAAGAAAGACTTTCGCATTGTTTTGTGCGAAAGATATACTTATGTTATGTTTCTTTTTCGCTTTCCAACCAAGCACTGTACTGTCATCGGTTATCAATAAACAATCGATTCGTTACTCTTGTTTTCCACTTCCATATTTCTTCGTAAAACTATTTCCTCTGATCGTCACCTTCGTCGTTTTTCCCTTGTTTTTTTTTCTTATCTTTTTCCACCTTTTATGAACATAACTTGCAAAAACATATTCGCTCAACTGGGCGCCTCCAAAAGCTAAGCGGTCACTTATGCAACTTATGTACGTTTCTTCTATACCGTATTGTGAAGTCATAATCATACTTTCTGTTTTTCACCCTCGCGCACACACACACGCACACACGCAGTGGAAACCCTTTTTTGTAATGTGACGTGTTTTATATGTTCCGATTTTAAATAAGTTAAGTAATTCACGCACATAAACCTAAGTTCAAAAGGGTTTAACCAGGGTGTGTGTGTGAGTGAGCGCATGGAAGTGTGAGAGAGAGATGCATATTGCGATAGAGGAAATCTCTGAAGAAGCGTGTCATTCATGTCGGGTGTATCGGGCATTATATATATATAAAACAAACTAGAGGCATTACGGTTAGGTTCAAGATGAAGGAAGAACTGTGTAGAACTGACTGGTGTGTATGCTTCTCGCATAAATGGATTGGGTACCGAAGCTGTCGGGAGGGTTAGTTTCGAGATAATGTGATCTCTTCACAGTAATCGCGATATTTCTGCGTAATGATGATGTTTCAAAATATTTAAAGCATCCTCAACAAAGTGAGGTGAAAGTTCTTAAAGCTTAAACAAACCAAAGCGAAACGGTTAAATCAAAACAAACTAAAGTAAACGCAACTGTCTCAAAACTCAGAACTAAAAGAAAACGAAAACACAAAACGGGAAAAAGAAAACACTCGCTTAAGCGCACCATTCTTCGTTGTATGGTGTAAAACAAACATGTTTTTGGGCCGTAAAATAGATTACGAAAATTTACTGGTTAATGTATCGAGAAACCTTTGGAAGATTGATAAAGGGATGTGTTTTTTTGTTAAGGGGTGGGATATTCGGTAAGTGGGTATGGGATCTGGTGGAGAGGCAAAAACCTCTGCAAACGTATAGATATAAACATGTTTTTTCTGTTTTAATTTAAGAAGTTGTGTGGTAGCATTTTAAAGTAGTAGTAATTAATTGTAAATAGCGCTCATTGCTCACTCATTCCTGCTAATAATATGCACACAGGCACACACTAGCGCACCACATACGGTGGCGTCTTGCACGCCCTTTTGTAGTATGTGTGTTCGCCGGTACTGCGCAATCATCATCCATAAGCCGTTACACACATTCGTTCGCAATTGTTGACAATTCTTATATGGGGTCCATCATACTGCTGAGATTTTCTTTTTTTTTGTTTAAAAAAAAAGCTGCTGTATCTATACAATATTAAATCGACTGTCTGGTTGTTGTTCTATGTATGGTAAGTTTTGTAAAATAAATCATCTGCTCCGCGTTGGTGTCGGTTTCTTGTTACTGCTGACTGTTGTTTGTGTACCGATGGCGATGAGTGTGTATGGATGTAATGAACAACACTTTCTTTGCGATGGAAAATGCGGATTCGGAGACCTGCACGCCTATCCACATGTAAAATAGTGATGAAACAATGGAGTGCTAACGGATCCCTACCACTTACGAATCAAAACAAACACATATCTCTGCTATTATCCTTCAGTACCTTCCGAAACTGTTAGCTCCTGGTTCAATCCACGATATGCGATAACACTAACACACGTGCATATCAGCTGCGCACACAAGAAATGCGCACAGCATCACACTGACCTTTCTCTCTCTCTGCCTTGCCCGAGTTATACACCTAAATGCCCAATTGGCGGTACCAACAACCAACCGACACAGGCACACATTAAAAATAATCTCGCACGCGCTCGCACCAACTCACGCCTCTCCGTGCGTACGATTTTTTTACGGTCAACGTGTTTTTTTTTCTTTTTATCTAAACTTTACACAAAACACGGTATTCGCTAAATAGATCAAATATATATATGCCCGAGCACCGCACGCAAAAGGTGCGTATCAAGCATTAAAAAAAACATTGGAGAAGATAGAAGTATAGTTTGCTAAGTAATGATTATAGTAACGATTAAAAAACAGACCGGGGGAAAAACTCTCGATTACTCGCGATTAACATCCAACTGACATAGGGAGGACAGGGAGAGCTGCCCGTCACACCGTCTCATACAACCGGGGACGATGCCTTTTTTACCAAGGATGAATGATTCTTATGTCTTATCTCTCTCGTATTGTTTGTTTAACCTTTTTTTTGTGTTTTCACTATTTGCTATCCCTTGCGATATTTCCTTTTAACCGTCCACCCTCCTGTTCGCTTCTCTAAAGTATCATTGGTGCAGTAAGTTGTTAATGAAGATTACTGTAAGAAGACTGTTCCTATGTTTCTTCGTATGAATGAGCAAACCGATCTACGGATACCAGGGAGATATAGTGCAGCCGCGTATTACTAGCGGTTTTTTTTGTCCGTACTTCCGATTGAGAGTGTATGAATATTAGATGTGTTTGCCTGTGGTTGTATATTATATGCGTGCTTTATGAAAGTGTGACGGGGCCGACTGTCGGCGACACTTTCACCGAACCATTCCGTGTACTGTGAGCCCGCCGTGCCTACTCGGTTCCCTTTTGTCCTAGGTGGCAAACGCTTGCACGCTTGCAGCAGTAGTGGTAGAAGTAATGGTAGCAATCGCAGATGTTCTGTTATCATCTCACTGCCATTATGGACCCCATATGATGTAAGCAAAGAACACTGCCCACGCTAACACTAGTCCATGCATATTTTTTATGTAACTCTCACCGTCCGAAATCCTTCTGGCGACGAACTTCAGGATTTCATCCAGCAGCACGACCGGCAGCGAGAACTTCAT
>KB663721.1:15532206-15672206 GCA_000349025.1 Anopheles minimus | reverse complement strand
TAGCTCTCGATGTACTCCGATACCGGTAGGAATTTTTTAAGCCACCGGATAAATAACCGGCAAGTATAAATAGAAACATCACCAGTGAAAAGTGTCCGTTTGCAGTGTTGTATAATGTTCCATATCCAATGTTGGAGGAATGCTACTTTCATCATATCTTTTTAGAGCCTATCCATTTTCCGGTGCTGTCGGTGGCAATCTTCTTTCATTTGGTAATTTTACTTCCGCTCTCCATTCGAAAGTAAAGGAAATACACATCACATGATCGCTTCCCATTTATATCGGTGTAGAATTTTGTGGATGATGCACCGGGGAGGGCGTAGGAGATCCTGTCGTAGGTCGAATAAATATTTTCATCCTTCAAAATGCACACATCACCTTGGGCTTCCACATCCCCCGTTAGTGCAGCATGGTGAAGATGCAGGCCATCTCGATGTAAGCATCCCATATTTACATGCCCCATTTTTTGTCTCTCTTCATCCAGTACAGTCGTTACAAGCATACTGAGACTGATATGATGGAATCATGCAAGGGTACTACGGCCAGGCACAAACATTGACACACACACACACACATCCATGAATTGGTCTGTGGTTGAACTCGCGCCGGTTGAATCGTTCCATATATTGCAACCCCGTGTTATACTACCTGCGAACGAACAGATTGGTAGCTTCATCTGTTTCTTATCTTATGGCGCCATTAGACCATTCGGGTCCAGCTCGCTGTTGGGGTGAGTTCCACAGCACAGTAAACAGGGAGAACAAAGAACTTCCACTGAATGTGCTCCACGTCATCCCAACGAAGACAAAAACGTTTGCTTGTGGAATGGAGGAGTTCATGTGACTTTCACGTACAAATATCCAGATTTATGAAAACCGTTTCATGTCGATGGAGCCTCCAACCCGCTCCCAGAGCGTCTGATGAGGTTAACCGCGAAGGTGCTGGCAAGCGGCTCCTGCTGGACAGCGGGATGCCTTTGTTTGATGAATGTTCCGCCTCAGTGCCTCTCGGTGGTTTCATTTATCAGGTTAGCGTTTCGACCAGCGCGCTTCTGACGTGCGCTTACACTGGACGTCTAGAACCAGTTTCCAAAACGTCAAAGTGACGACATTGGCGGACCCAGAAAAGGGTAACGATTTTATTTATTCTTTCCCCAACGCTTGCGTCCCATTCCATCGACACAGGGAGAACGTTGGCGTTTTGTTTCACCATATTTTGCAACTATTCTTTGTAGCTTGGAAACCACAAGCATGTGCCAGTCACTTGCACAAACATTCAGTTCTAGACTTCTAGGTACTCTAGTATGGGCAGAGGAGAAACCCCCTTTCTCGCGGTTCTCGTCATGCGATGTACACAGCTGATGAAACCGAGCAACTATCGTAACGCGAACACGATGCAACAACCTAGACCCGTGGATTATACGTACCTTCTTCAGCGGGTAGTTCTGTGGAGTAGAAAGAAACAAGTAAAAGAATTCTATTAGTACACGAGATGCTAACATAAGGTTGGAAGAGGAGTATAAAAGAAGGAAGGGAGTGGATAACCAAGTCTCCGGTACGGTGTGTACCCCATTTTGAAAGATCAATCGATCGTTCACGTGCTAATTGGAGCAACGCACGTTCAGTTTTGCCCATCATACTACTTGAGGTCATCAAGGAGGATGGTTCAAAGATTCCACCATCCAAGACATTGCAGTTTGACGTCAATATTTATTTGAATATTAACAGCAGATACAAGATAAAGCAAGAAAGAAGATGTAAAAAAGGTGGAGATTTTACATCAATTCGTGGTGCATTACGCACCCTCTGATAGAGGCCGGTACATTGGTATCACGCTTGAACAACTGACTTTCCCAGAGATAGACGCAGTGCCAGTGGAGATTTTTTTTTGGAAAGGAGGAAAAATAATCAACCTCACACAAAAAAGGAAACAACCATTCTTCGCTTCTGCTTCCGCTGCTGACGATGATTGCGATGATGGTAACAACATCCAGTGTGACCCAAAAATAGACGCATCTCCACTTGTGGGACCCAACAACCTACAGTTGCTAAGATAGCCAGGCAGAAGAGAGGTCAGGTGGGCGCCCGCGCTTATAATACACAACTCTCGGACAGTACCACCACCAACAATAGTAGCAACAGCAAACAAACTTCCTTCACAACTTCGTTGCCCGAATTACCGGTGGAGAGGAGAGCAGAGAGAGAAAGACAGTGATAAAAAAGATTCGCTTTCTTTACACGCTTCTCTACGCATCCTACAGCTGTAGCGTTGGTATCCAGAGCAAGTCCCGAACGATGTACAGATTTTCACGGTACAGTCCAAGAATTCAGCCTAACGCCCAGGGGAACGGAAAACGACGGAGTGTGAAAAATGCACAACCAACCAACAGACCAACACACGCCGGTAGGGAGCTCACACACCGGGCAAGACGTCGACGGACGACGGAAACGTTGTTTATTTATAAATAAGCACGCATTACTACAATCTCTCGATGATATGATATTAAATTATTGTTTCTTTATGATCGTGCCGCACTACCGCCCGGAAGCATGAGCTCTGAGCGAGAGCGGTAACGAGGAGTTCCCGGAAGGCGTTTTGAAAGTCTGGAAGCAGTGGGCGAAATTTCCTCAACGAAATGTCCAGAATTGAAAGGTTTTTTTCCAAGAAATTATATTCCAGATTATTCAACTCTTTAGTGGCAAGATATGCTAGATCGAATCCCTCTGGACATTTAGATCATTGCACTCTTCCAATGGAGATATTCAAAATAAAAAAGGTACGCTCACTGTTAGAACAACAGTCACCTCCTATCCGTGCAGAGAATATTACTCATTTCTGACCTTAAACACACTTCGAAATGCCAATCATTTAATATTCTTCACTGCAACCGGCCAGTCCAATCCAACCAATGGCCCCAAACAGCCCAACTGTCCTTGCGATTGACAGAGAGATTATTTAGTGAATAGTCCTTCAAAACCACCAGCGACTCCGAAGGAATACGTTAACTCATCGTCGTCTAAACATCATCCAATGTCTACGTAACGCATAGAGTCACGCGTTTTTTTCCTGCCGTGGCGAAGGAAAAAAAGCACGTGTCAAGTGATTTTGTTTTAAAAACATCGAACATCTGTTAATACACTTCTGTTGCTGTTCAGATTTTGTGGGCGCGAGTGGTGGTTTTGCTTATCTTACAGCAACTATATTCCTCGCTTTACTCGGATGATACTGTTTTAAATAGAATATCATATGTGTATGATGAGAAAAATCTCCGAGCTCCGTTGGGGAAATTCAAGGGATTCTCCAATTCTCACCAGCTTAAAGTTCTTCGGTGAATCATTCTCATTTGTTCAAAGTGCAAAAAACAAGGTATAGCAATGTTATAAATCACGCATCCCTGAGCTTCTGAGCCCGAACTCTCCACAATCTCCCGATCTGTTGCGAAGCAATCTGATCCAATAAAAACCATTGATCCACATCATCACGAAGAGTGCTTCCTGAGATGCTCTTCCAGTATCCTAGTACGCGATGATCGACACACATCGATGTGTTAGGGTTTCATATGTTTCACAAACTCAAGGGCACTGTGAACGCAAACTTCATTTTCCACATTTTAACACTTTCTTTTCGCGGCGATCTTTTTCCGGACCCCTACACCAGCGATCATCACACGCAAATGGGGTGGTTTAGAATGCGATTTTAGTTAATGACGTCATAAACCTTTCATCACTTTAGTTATTTTTCCACCCACTTCTGGAATGTGGAACTCATGAAATGAATTTCTACCAGTAGCAGGTGGTTAGAGGTGTCAGTTTCTTGAAACGAATGTTCAATTAATCTTATTCGTTCAACCTAATCCAGTCAACTTCACATTACCCACTAATAAAATTTTCACTACTTCCATTTCATTCCAGGCTTGCCCAGAAATGAGTGTACAGAAGAAAAACACGTTAAAAGCAATCAACCTACGTAGCCCGAATGTGTGCTTTCTCATCGTTTTTTCCGGGAAGAGAGAGAGAGATGTTAAAAATATCGCTCAAACCCATAAGAATGATTTTAACTTTAATTCGTAAATCGATCAACGATCAACATACGAGTCCATTCCACGTACTAGGACGGGCAACAACAACAACAGCAACAGCACCCCCCAACGAATCCATCCTGGTATCTGCTATTCTGGTCTCAAAAGCGGTCGTACTGAAACAACAGCAGCAGACGACCAGAGATCGTTTGAAGTTGAAGATTTTTATTATCGATCTTCACTTTATATCGCCAGCGCGCTTGTTTCTCCCCGTTGGCACTAAGTGGGAAGCGCGGTTTTTAGGATTCCAGACATACCAGACACCTACAAGAAAACATTAAATGAGATTTTTGTTGAGTGTTGCATAAACCCCTCCGGGGTTCGAACGAAACGTAACCATATACGACTATACGCCGCATACAATCAACGTCTGTGATGGGATGTCTCTCTCTCTCTCTTCCCATGATTTATTTCATTTTGATCGATCCTTGACCGAGAACGGGAAAACCTGTCCGGTTGTACTTCTGCGGGACACGGTGCGTATCAGGCACCTGCTCGCCAGAACTCGAAACTCACGTTAACAAAATGTCAGGTATGGAGTGTGCGTCGGTGCGAATTATTCATAAACTAACTTCCGAACAAACCGTACCGACCCTCGTGTCCCGGAATACACCCCTCCGGGACTGGTGCCTGCACGCGTACAAACGACCTCAATTCGAATGTGTACACACTTGCACCGCTGGAGGTTGTTGCGCCGAGGGCAATGCCGACGATGCAGTATACATTTCACGCGATTAGCAAATGGATGGAACAGACTAACAGCAACAGAGAAAAAAAATGGGTAAACCTTTCCATCCATCGAGTGAGAGACTTTGGAGTTTAATCGAACCGTTGTGTTTCGGTGTGATCATGACAGTTGCCATAAAATGATTGAGATGACAAAAACTGTCCCCGAGCTCGGTGCATTTAGCTGCTGCATTAGGGGCCGTTTGTTGTTCTGACCACCCCCGTGCATATGAGCTTTTAGGGCGAAAACAGCTGTACGTACAGCAGTACTCGTCCGCCAATGTTGCCTCCTGTCCGACCAAACCACCGACAGACTGGAACACCTTGCCATTTAGCGTCATCATCGTCGTAGTCGTCGTGGTTGTGGTTGTCGCCAGCGCGAAGATTATCGTAAGCGAAGGAAGACGACATGGTCGGTTGCTACCGCAATCACCCTTCGAGAACGCAATCGATCCTCCACGGGGTGGCGAAGTTCGCGTGCTAGCGCGTGTGTGAGTGCAAACCGCACGATCACCGGCAAATAAGGGTGGGATGAGCAGTAACGTTCTGTTCTGACGTCAAAGCAATACTCCACCGATCGTGGTTTGCTCCAAAGGCGCCTTTCCCGAGGAAGGTCCGTACCCCTACCACGATCAAGACGTCAAACCCAGCGGTGATCGTGAGTATCATGCCGCCGTCTGGGGGAGCAATGCTTACGCACGTGGCCACATCTTGTACACACAGTCCGGCGCTCTCCCGAGCAGTTCGTTCGCCGGGAGAGGAATCTCCGACACTGTAGCAATCTGTAAAAAAATCCCCATTTCTCCGCTTGAAATGTTGTGAAATGGTTAATGCTGAAGATGTTCGAAACTGGTATCGGTGCGGTTGATATCTCTCCATTTCGCAAAACGGATTACGGTGCTCACACACTCGCCTTCAGGGTCGCGCTTGTTTGCACGAGAAGGGGTTTAGAGCTTCTGCCAGTGAATCTCGTGATATCGAACGCGAATCACCTTGACCAACGCAAAACAGCAAAGGTGTGGAGATACACAATCGATTAGCACCTTCGTTGTTCTGATCCCCACCTTGCTGACTACGACGCAACACAAGCCGTGCATAACCGTCAAGGCAACTGAGGATCTCGAAAATAGATCACACCCCAAATCTCACCCGCCCTCGAAGAAGATCACGCTCCATTTCTTTTGTTCACGGTTTAGCCTCCAGTTTGTGTGAGGTACTGTTTAATATTTTGGAACATTAGTTACGTCGTCCACCTGTTTGTTCAGATTTTTGTGAAGTGTTCGTGTTCTCACACAAGTCAGACATGTTGTAAATTATACATTTACATTGAAAAATATTCGCCAAAACTTCTTGTTTCGGAATTACATACAGTGGATCTTGTTGGAAGATATACCACCAATAATGCATTAAAATCGATTATTCAGGACAAGTCGTCTACTCTTTCTTCTTGTTTCCCAACCTCGTTCAATCACAATGACCAGACACAAAAGCCTCTACCTTCGAAAGTGTTTGCGTTTGCATGTATGCTACTATCAATCACAGCCCAGGCGTTGGAAAAACGTGCTGTGACCCGGTTAAAGGGCTTAGCTACGACGCAACCTTCCGTGGCTCTCGGCTATTTACAACGAGAGTGCAATTTCGCTTGACATTGTCCTTCCAACCGGCGCCCATCGATGAAAGGGTGAAAACTTTCAAGTGGTTATGATTCCCATCCTGCATGGTGCTTTTCCTTTGTGTCTGCCATTCCCGGAACGCGGCATCGGACGGCGAGTTTGGACTGCTAACAAGTGCCGCGTAGACCCTTTTTGCGGAAGAACCCTTGAGCGCCACTGTCACCAAGCCGGCAAATGGGTACACCGTGGCAGCTTCGACTAAGAGGTTGCTGCTCCGGGCAGAGAATGTGGGATTTAATTTGCCACCAAATGCAATTTAAACCACATTTTACGTTCCACATGGACAAGAATGTTGTACTCTAACCCCAAAAAAGGGGTTAGGATGCATTTTTGGGGTAATAAGATTAGTTCGTTTATTAGACTCTACTTTACTACATTGTGCTACGAGGCGGTTTTGTTGAACTCTACACTGCCAGAACCACCACTAGAAGCTGTTGTTTGCCATCGCAACGAGCGTCTATATTGACACGAAGGCAAACATTTGCAATTGTTTTTCTTTTTTCTACAAAATAAGTCACTTTCCGGAGTAAATCGAACAACCCGGTAAGATGAGTAACCAGGCACTTGAATACGTCCATTTCGCTAATTACCGACGATTGATTAATGATGGAAAGCGGCAGTACTAAAGACGAACGAACCGTACACCCCCTAATGGCACCATCTCTAATTGGATTATCACAAACCCGTACTCGAATGGTGTGAAAGAAGAAGAAAAAACTGTTGCAAGACAAAGGCATGCGCTACCGAAAGCAGCCGGAAGGTTTCGAGCGTATTGCTCGCACTTGGGCAAACAGGTGGTTCGGTGGAAACGGTCGCTACTGATAAAAACCTAATCGTACAACTTGTTATCGGTTCCCGAACACCCCGAGAGTACCGTGTTCGGTTGCTATCGGCATTAATAAACTGTTTAATGTGAACCATTCATTCAAACGTATATAAAAACAACTCTATATCATCTGATCGAATAACTCAATAACATTGATTGTAAAATTGGGCCATTGTTTTCGTTCATAAAAAAAATCCCGACACAGTTTTCATTCCCCTACGTGTAGCAGACGGACATGTAGCAGCGTTCAATAAGAATGATGTTGGTTTTCTTCCAGCGCGGGGAAAATAGCACAGTTCTCGAGTTCCAGTGAGTGAGCGCTCTCGCGGTTGGTGAACGCGCCACGCAAAAAGCTATATTTAGCGTACTTCCACGTCTTAAATCGTGCCGGTTAATTGATTTTTCGTGATGTATTGTAATAAATGGGCCCTTACGAGAGCCTTCCGTTTGAGGTCAGCGCGATCCAAACCGGGGAAAGGACAACACGGTCCGAGTGATGCCACGCGGGTAAACAACGGAAAACCCATAGCAAACTGCAGCATCTTGATTCGGTCGGGAAATTTGAATCATTTCGTGGTGCTGATGTTTACCAAATGCCCCACCGAGCTTAAAGGTGGGGTAAAAGGTATAGCAATAAATTAAAAATTTCCCTCAAGGTCTTGGAAAAGGCAAGAGACGAACCAGTGTGTTCCACCTTTTCTGGCCATTTGTTCAAGGTTTTCTTTAGATGCAAACAAAACGGAACGGTTACACATTATTCAATGTTTAATTACGAACAATTCCAACTCCAGACGGGGTGTCTAAAAATCGTGAGCTATATAGCTTGGGTTAACATAAATTATCTGACCCTTTAGCATACGAAATTGTCCCCTGGCATGCACGAAGGTGTTATTAAATTTGAGGTACAGGCGCTAGAACTTCACAGTCGTGTTATTACTTATCGGAACCGTGCTTGCTTCATTTGCATTCACAAAAAAAACGTAACACATCTGAAGGCTAATAGCATCCGCCTTAATGACCTTCCCGCTATACCTTATCGGCGGAAAGTAACAAGCACTTACTTCCACAGCGAGATACCGGATAGTTATCTTCTTTTCTAACCGAAACCCATAGCGTACGGTGAACGAGCACAAACACATCATATTGTTCCTCGTGCCACACAGCAAATTGACACTGTCCGGATGTTCGCCCTCATTGTGTACGGACATTAGATGGTTGCCATCTTAAAACCTCTTCTTCCAGAGTTCCTGGCCCGCAAATAGACAACACACGCACGATAGTTTCTCTCGGCCGACAGTTTGCCACCCTGGAAGAAAATTGGGCTTCTTCTTCCGCGCTATCTTTCAGTGGGGATCCGTTATGGAAGACACGCAGAGACTTGTAGTAGGGAGGGAGGAGATGCATCTAAAAAGAAAACACAACACCAACGGTGCGTGACACTTACCATTGGGTCCATACTTCTTCTGGTATTCTTTCACTTGGTCGGTGGAGAGACCCTTCTCCTGATCGACCCGGAAGAAACTTAGGACTTCATCGACGGTCTTGCTATGGCCGTCCTCCATGGTGGGTGATTATTTTGTGTTACCGGCAGTTCTGCGCGACACATGGGAAATTATGAAAAGAAGGAGAAAAAAGTGAAATAAAAAGGAAAACATGAGTATATTCTGGTACTGCTGGAAGAGAGCTGTTTTCTGTGGAATTAAATCCTTCATTTTTTCTCCCCCCGGGGATGCAAGATGCTCGTTCACTGTTGGTGGTGTTTCTTTTTTCTTTTTGGTGGTGGTGTTGTTGATCAGCGGATCGAATCGACCCATGTCACACAGCTGATAGTGCGACCCGTGGGGAAGGTAACAGATCGTATGGCCCGATTGTGACACATGCACACGAGAGGTTCGCGCTAAAGAAACTTGTCCGAATGGTGAAATGTTGAGTAAGCACACTGTACACGTACGCGAAAAAAAAAAACCGGCCACCGGGCCACCATTTTTGGAGTTCATTAACCCATTTTACCGCACTATGTGGCACTGTTGACGTTTGACGGTTTCGGTGGCGCTTTCAACCGGTGTAACGAAACGATTTGTGTCTTTCCGGTGGGATTCCCGTGATGCGGTCCCGGGCCGCGACAAACGCAAAACCAAAACCCCAGCCTAAAACCGGCAAAACGTTAAAAACTAGCACCTTTTTTGCTTGCCCTACTGCTGCTGCTTTACAAACATAACCTATAAAACCTGCCACCCCGGAGGGAATTCGGTTGACAGAATACTTGCTTCCGTGTAAAGAGAGGTGTTCTTCACACACAGATCACTTTTCCTTCGGTACCAAGATGCGTTTTCATTTGGAACCACTGTAGTACACACTAGGGCCGCCGACGTCTACTGTGATCGAAAGGCGAGATAATCTAAATACGATACACGACGGAAAATTATCTCACGAAACATTCCTTTGCGGAGTCGCGAACCAAAACCAAGACCTCGTTCGCTCTTTTTCGATAAACACTTACGTGGTGATTTGTGTATTGCGCCACGGTTACAGGGAAAAGAAAGAGAGAGGGTTCGGAAAAAGGAAGCACGCATTCGCAACCCAGCCGTGAACGATGGAAAAAAAAATCGCACGCACACTCACACACCCAAGCGCGCGAGGTGCGATCGCACACACACGCGCGTTCTCTCTCGCTCTCGAGGAAGAGGTTTGTAACGGGTATAGGCATGAGCTGGCCAAAACCGCGATGTCTGCTTCAAGATTGTCGATTTTCTTTGCATTATTACGCTGCATGATAATGTACACAGTTCGCACAAATCGTGCCCGTTAAGCTGGTTGGAGCAATGTTTACCGTGTATGGGCTTTTACTATCAGCGAAAACGTCCTTTACAGCCAATGCTCCACATCACACACTTCCCCGCTCAACTATTTCACTCTTTACAATCACACACGCACACACACACATCCATGCACGCCAGTAACTGAAAACGCATGATTTTTGCTTTGGCTGCAGGAGCGAATGGAATTGCATCGCAAAAATGGAACCCTTGCGCCAGCTGCTGGGTATTTTACGTGGAAATCCCGCACATCGTGAGCCGAAAGGGTACAGTGCTCGGACTGGGTTGTACGAAAGCAACAACAACAATAAAAACGCCAACTAATCCCCGAATCCGTTAAAGATAGCAGCCACTTTTCCACGATATATATTACTAACCAGGATTTTTAACTCTATCGCACCCCCGCTCAAGCGAGGAGAAGCGCACGGAGAAACTGCAAAACGGAAACCAGCAACTGCACTCCGCGCGCAACACGAGAAACAATCGCAAGCACAAAGGACGGACGGCGTGAACCCGTTCGCTTTGCTGGGAAATAAACGACAAATTAACTTCTTTTTTTCAATGCGACCGGATCTTTGATTACTTTTTTTCAATTGCACCGCAGCTGCCAAATCTTGCACACTGTGGTACCCGGCGGACATGCGGCGGTGACAGTTGTATGGAAAAGTTAAATTATGCAACGTTTTCCAAAATGTTTTGATGTTGCGTAAAATGTTACAAAACAGGTAAACTACAATACAAATCAACTCAATCAAAGATTTGTCTAGTTTCAAGCGTAAGAAAAATAAAAACTCGTTTGTAAAAAGGAGTATTCTAGCCGTGCATTGTAAACACTCGGCACACATTGCATTTCCCAAGGAACGTTGGAGCGAAAATAAGAATGGAGGGCTGTCAGTTGCCTTTTCGCTTTATTTTGAATCTCAACTGACAGCATTTTTGTTCGTTTTCGTTTTGAACGTTGATTTGATTTGGTTTCCTTTATTACATGCGTGTTAATTGTTTTTACTAAATTGTTAACAATGTTTCTGTTTTGAATTATGAACAGCTTAATTTGTCTTAGTGTTGTATTAAGTTGAATCATTTACATCGTATTTACGCAATCGATTTGTGTATTTGTACTTGTTAAACTGACAGTATAGCTGGATATAGTGGATTTATATTGATAGTGAATTATTTCATAGTATTTCAGAAAATTCTCCAATCTCAATCTGATTACCAATGAATTGTTGCATCTGTGTAGTTTTTATCATCCAACAGTTCGATCTTATGAACTTCTACTAGAGTGTGCCTCACTGAATGAAAATGCGGCTCAAGGTAGCATTTCCCTCCGTTAATTGATTAATGCCCCAGCTAATGGGGCTCCAATCATACGCGTTCAATCGGCCGGTAAATTGAGGACTCGCAATTTAGAACGGTTTAACATTGCTCTACAAAATTACGCCTCCCCGTGTGGATGGCCGCCCCTACCACGGACTGCACTAATTTAGCTCACCGATAAAGATACAGCTACCGTTCAAAGGGCTGAAGCTATTTTTGGGACTATACTGTCTGACACGCCAAATCAGTTTACCAAAAAAAAAAAAAAACCAAAAGCAAACACACACAAAAGTGAAACTGCCATTGACCGAATCCGTTTGATCGCCTTCGATCATAGGGCGGGTTTTTCACGTGGGAGATCAACAGCAATGATCCCAGGAACGGTAAGGTTTCCTTGAGTGGCATACGCTAGTAGACGATGTTGTTGACATCCAGACGAGAGTTTTTATTCGTTGACGGCGCAATTAGTATGCACACGTTATGCTATTCCGTTCAACAAAGTTGTTGGGAAACTACACCGTATTAGTGTTTAAGTCTTTAATAAATGCTCAATATCTGGCACAATTTTTTACACGTTATATCGCTTGGATGATACCTCACAAGTTTGCATTATATAGACACAGGTTTTTTTTAGCTAAATTCCAAACATCCTTCAAGAACTCACTGCAAATGTTACACGATCCTCAAACATTGAGTTAATCCTGGCGGATCTGCGTACCCAACAACAGGCGGAACACACTCACCGAATGTATCTGCGCGATCGTTATGTAACGGAGCACTT
This sequence comes from Anopheles minimus, assembly GCA_000349025.1. Classification (NCBI taxonomy): domain Eukaryota; kingdom Metazoa; phylum Arthropoda; class Insecta; order Diptera; family Culicidae; genus Anopheles; species Anopheles minimus. The sequence goes on along the minus strand of KB663721.1, from coordinate 15,659,989 downwards.
GAGCAGCCAACCAGTCGCGGTCAGTTGGTGCCGTTGGGGCTCTACACGCAGGCGGGTAGAGACAGTGAACACAAAACGTTACACGCAAGAACAGTCACGCACTGACCGAAACTGTGCACACCAGTGAAACGTTCGTGAACAACTGAGGATCTCTTCCCGTGGAATACACCGATCGGTGCAAGAACGTATCTCCGAGAGTGGCGTATTTCACGAAGAACACACGAAAAAAGTCAATCCTTTGCTCTTACTCTTGATACTTGATGGAAGAAGGGGAGGAGTGACTTCTTTGAGTATTTCTTCCCCCCTATCTGAACGTCACTTGTTGTTAGTTTTTCCAAGGGAAGAAAAATCTGTACCAACCTGTACGAACAATCAAGTCCACTGCTCCGGTGGACGAGGAAAATCCGTAAGTTCGCGATCACAATCAAGAGCGCAAGAGAGAGATGGGTTCTCTCATTCCTCTTGAAGATGTTCGAGCGGGGCCAGATCAGATCTTCAGTTGGACATGCGCAATAGGCCGCCTACCAAAGTCCGGCTGCCTCTACAAGTTTGGCGGTCCCCAGATGGCCTTTTCAAGTCAACGCAAGTCCCCGGGAATGGAGGTACCACTTTTAGAACGCTCGACCAATACCTAGGACTACGGTCATCGCAGTAGAACTACACCAGAAGCAATCCTCCCTCAGCGTCCATTCGGTCGATGTCGGTCGATGGGGATTGAGCTTTGATACGTTCGACTGTTTGTCTGCAGCGTGGAAAAAGGCGCTTCTATGGATAGGATTTCAAAATTCTACCCCACAGCCATGTGGTCTGGGCTGTTCGATCGTGAAAATTTCATCCAACGCCGATTGAAGATGAGTCAGTGAAAGTGACTTGCCATCGTTTATCCTTTCCGCCCAACCACTTGAAATCTTCTCACCAAGTACACATTAAAAAAAAACCGCATACCACTCCGGAACCATATTTCGCAATATCTACCGTGCGATGGGTAATGGCGATGGCCGTTGGTGGTTTCCGATCCGAAGTTTTTTGGACCCCGGTGCACCTTACAGCCATCGGTCAATTATTTTTACCCAATCCCAGGGTCGCCCGGTTTAATATTAGAAGGTGCAGATAAATTATTTTAAAAATAAAATAATCCCACTCTCGTTACGCTGGTTGGTGTGCTCCGGTGTGCATTCCGGGTGCTGCCCTACGAGGGAAGGATTGAAATCCGGAATATAGGCCAGCTGTAAGCGGTAGCTGAGTGAAGTTGAAAGATGCATATAAGTTGGCGGTTTGCGTGCATTATTTTGATCGACAGAAAGGGGTTGATGCAAAATGAAGCCGAACACAAACTGTGAGGGATCTTCGATTTCAAAATTAATGTTGGATCTCTACTCTCCACGTTTTGCCGGTTTTCCTCGGGCATAGTGTTCACATCCTATCCGCAAGTGCTTCGAACCGCCTGGCAAAACACATGCGACCAAATCCTCTACCTCTTGACGACAGGAGGTATCGTAATGGGGTAAAAACTCATAAAAGTTGGCAGTTTTAAATATCACCTATCCTGGAACGGATTCTGTGGGATTTGGCTAATGCGGGAGGTGGTTGAAGCAATTAGAAAATGATTTCCATTGCCATTTGGAATTATATGGTGGGTGATTTAACATCCCCTCCCATCTCTCCTCCCATAGCTGAAGTCTCTAAACCCAGTGTGGGATGTAGTTTTGATGTTGAAAATAAATAAATAAATATACGATCGTGTACTTGAACTCGGCGCGTGAACTGATGATGTCTTGCCGGTAGATGCGTGGAACCTGGTCGCACGGTGTCGATGTTTAGCACTTGGGGAGGCGGAAATCTTGTGCATAAATTGTTTTCGTAATATCAAGGCCAATGAAAATAGGAATTCTTCTCCCTGTACTAAAAACACGTGTACTATGAAAAACGCTCCAGAATATTTAGTACAACAGGATTCTGTACTAAAATATAGAGAAATCGATGAATAATCACAAACGCATTGCGGGCGTAATTTAATCCTGTCCATTTCGGGTGCGTTTGTTTGCGTATTGTTTCGACGCACACAAAACAACCACCCTTCGTTTGTTGTGGATAATCCATTTACAACCGTAGAGGATCACCTTTCAACGGTTGTTTCCCGCCCGACCGCCACCGTGGTACAATCGGTAATATAATAATAATCCGCCTTTTGCCTCCGGTCACTGGTTATGGAAGGTATTTGTTTATGCTTTTTCGCCTGCCGGGTGTTGGGCGACTGCTGGAACTACATAAATTTTCCCCCTCCAAAAAAAAAAAAAACAATCTCAAGGGAGAACGATATCTTGCGTTTTGTTGTTAAAGGTGAAGTTAGTTTGTGCATATTGATAAAACAAACAGACGGCTGGCTGGGAAATGGAGCTTACTAATGGCCTCATCGGTGGTGTAAATATATTTTGATAATCAATTGGTACACATTTGTTTTTTTGAAGCCAAAAAACTTATGTACAGTGAAAATGTACTTCCTAACTGTTTCCTTTAGGGCTGACATCATTTGGTGGATATCTATTTAAGCGCGGGAACAGTAACGAACTCCATGATGGATGCACTCAAGGCGCTCCGATTAGTGTGTGTGCGTGTGTGTGCGTGTATATAGTTGGGCATAACAACAGGTGAACCGAATCCCCAAAAAACCGTAACCGTTACGTTACCGCGTTTTGCAAAACGCGCCCCGTACGGCTGGGATGGCAGGAATTTACGTTTCATCAATCAGTACCGAAATAGAAACGTTCCCTCATCCGCGCACCTTCTTAAATGTGCGCCATCGTTCCTTTACGGCACGTTTTTCCCATCCCCTCCTCCCTCCCACTGCTCCCTTTTAAACCGTTGTGTCTTCTCGCCGCTGGTTGCGGATTCTTGATGTACTTTCTTGGCAAACGGGCGGTTCAGCTTCGTTTGCTAATGTCAGCCAATATTTGATCTAAGCAGGATGGAATCTTGTACGGTTACGATCCACGCCCGTGTTGGGAATGAAAGGACCCAACAACAACAGCAAAAAGCAGTGCAAAACGATCGGGAGGGAGGCAAGAGTGCAAAAAAAAAAGGAATGAAAAAAAAACATCGACACATGCCAAAATCGGTGGATAAGTGGCAGAAGAATGGAGGATACCGATCAACACTTGTCAAGTGCACTCAAGTGAAAAGTTTCTACAAACCACACACACACAAGAACAAAGCAAGTGTGTGGAACATTTTGTTATAAAAATGCTAAAAGTTGCCTGTGGGAATGGGAGATACAATTTTTCTAAAGGTAACTGAAAACTAATTTTTCATCATGAACCAAACAAATATTTCCACAAACACACACACAAGAGCGCGTGTGTTTGCGCAGACAGACACGCGGAAAAACGCTGTGTTGCGCAATAAATTGCGGCGTGAATAAATGAACTAAAAATAGGATGCCCTGTACACTTACGCATACACAAACACACCGAAATGTATATTAATGACACCCCAGGGCCCCAGGGGTTAGGCCAGCTAGGTGCTGTTGAGCGTGGTCGCAACGCAACCGGCGAGGACGATCGTGAAGAGATCGCCAGGAGATTGCCGTCGCCCAGCGTTGACAAAAGGATGCCTGGTCGGCTAAAAATAGTGACAGGAGGTCGCAAAAATATTCCACCGTCCCACTCCAACCCGCCTAATCCTCTTCTGGGACGTAAAAGGGGAGAGGGTGAGTTTTTTTTTTTTGAAAGTGGAAAAATCAAAGTTGTCTGATATTGAGGATCTAAATGGATCTTGAATTTTGATGCGTATATATCAAATAATGTGTCTCTATATCAGTCTACAAACAGATTGAGAAGTACTTATGCGTATTTTCAGCTTCTCGTGCAAAGATCGGGATTGCATAACAGTCGGTACCAACCGAACAAGAACCAGGACCCAACGGTCCGTCCCGGAGTAGGAAGGTGTAAAGGGTGGATGTTAAGCGAACGCTTGAAACATCTCTTCACCATGCGCTGCTGTCACGCCATCCGTACGTGGCAGATTGGAAGGAAGAACCGCTGTTTGCAGGGAATAGAAAGCACCTGTTCACTATCTATTTTGCTCATCAAAGCAAATAACTTTAAAAATATCATCACTCATAGCGAGCCGGAGGTCGGTCGGTCGGTGTCACTGCTGCTCCGTTGGTTGTCCATTTTGTTTGCCACCGCACGCCGCTGTACGCATGAGCCTTTTTTCTCGGTACCGTTTCTTGGAATGAGTCTTGGAACGAAAACAACGCCAAGGTTGGTGACTCTCTCGCTTTTCTTTTTGTGCTTCCAACAGTCGGCTTGGGTTTGAATTTTTAACGAATAATTCCTTTTGACGTGACCTTTACTGCTTTGGATGGAGTTTTTTTTGCTTCTAATCCTTTTCGGTGCACTTTTCACGCATCTTTGTGTCTTTCCTGTTCGTGCAACAGAACAAATGTCACAGTGCGATCACACGATACGGTCACATGGGTTGTCACATTGCTTGGGCACTTTCGCACTATCAAAAACTACTTCGTCCATCTTTTCGGCACCATACACCAGTGTCACATTTTTGGAGACGGAGTTTTTCAAAAACAAAAGTAACTAAATAACCAAAAAAAAACACCATTTTCCAACACACCAAACCAACAGGAACCACCTGCAAACACACGATCGGGGGGAAAAAAAGTGTTGGACGTAACACCACTGCTGCTGCTCCTGCTAGACGACTGACCTGTTTCGAAAGGTCGAGACAATCGGCAATGGATCGCCGCCGGGCGAGTCCTTTTATAAATTCCGAACTGGTTCGCACCGTACGCCGGGCCACCGGGACCGAACTGCTCCGGCGCGATCGGCTCCGTCGGCCGGTACCACTACACGCGCAGTCAGACACGGGGACGCCCCGGTCGGTTCCGTTCGGGGCCGACACGAACACGCGCACAGTATGGAAATATTCTGAGCACGAACAGGTGCAGCGTCGATGGTCACACAACCGGCACGGGAGGATCTTCGCTAAAGACCTCCGGTGACATCTCAATTGGTGAAGTTTTCCGATGCAGTTTGTTGGAGTAGATTTTTTGTAGAATTTTTATTGTATTTAGTTTATAATAAAAAAGTCATAACGAATTTTAATTTAAATCATAATTAATCATCCAGTTAAAGCGAACAATATCGCTCCAGTTAATCAAAACAGATCCATAAACATATTCCCCTTCCAGTGTGCTTTCATCCTTTGAAGCGATCGTTTATTAATTCCGGAAAATTTCCTCTCCCCACCATCACAGACAAAGCCGCACAAGGGTTGCACCGGACCTGAACGGTACGGCCCTGCTCGTTTGATGGTACGCGTGATGCACATCATCGTTCGGGAGGCGTTCATTTCCAACACACGCTTTTGGCGCCAATCCAACCGGGGGCGCAACTAGCGAAATATATTCGAAGTCATTTTTCCAAGGGAAAACACTGCTGCTGTTGCTGCTGTACGGGAAACCAAAGCAGTACGTCTGTAGACAATAAACCGGACGACAAATCCTTCAACATCCATTCGCCTTCGATCTGTGCGGAAAGGTTCGCTGTCTGTTCCAGTATTTGCCCGAAGGTTTCGAAACGATCGAACGATGATCGTACGACATTGTTTGTTTGCTCGTTATTCGGACTTGTTGCATTACCTCGCCGCATGCAGTTTATTTTTGCATGCCGGATGAAGCAACGCGACAAAATGCGGTGTGAGAAATGTGTTTCCCATTTTTGGGACAGGGCCGGTGTCATAATTGCAGTGCCGGTTGTGCAATGTGCCACGAGGCGAACATTTGCGAACAACAGCGAACGGTGTCAGGTTTGCACCGGTGTAACAACTCAGATTGTAATATATTGTGGCGTGAAATTGTGTTTTGTTTTGTGATAAATTTTGATGATCGATTTGTAGCGACTGTGATTAATTGATTTGGGAGCGTTTGGTAGCCACAGTCAGCTATTTATTTTACACTCAAGCTTTCCTTTTGACCGTTGATCATAAGCATTTTTTCAAGAGATTGCTTTTTCAAAACTTATTCAAAATTCAAAATCATAATTTATTAAATAAAATTTAAATTAAGAAAATTTCGTCTGGGAAATTTTGTTCTCATCCTATTTAAATAAGTTTAGTTTATTTTTGAAAAACCTTCATGCTATTATTAATTAAAAAAACGTCATTAAAACACCTTTGAAGAAAAATAAAATAATACTACCGACATTTTGTGAAAAAAAAATTAGCACGAAGATATTACCCAAAAACAAGATGTATAATTTTTCGCTAAATTGTATTTTAAACAACAATAATCGCTGAAAAATAAACGTTGTACCAGCATCTGTGATTTGTGATTTTAAAAAAATACACTACACCACGTGCTTGTACTCATGGAGACGCCCAGTGTTTCAAATAGAATAGCAATCTTTCCACGCAGTGCGAAATAGCGAAACGTTTTTTCTTTCAGCTTCCATTTCTTGATGTCATTTGCATTTATTCAAACTGTTTCATATCACATGACACATGCGTTAGGGTACCATAGTCAACCGGATGGATGATTGAACTCCTTCCACCGCTCAAAAGACGTAAGAAACTTCCTTAAAAACGAAAAAGGAAAAAATGCCTTTTCTAATGCAAACTCCATCACGTCCACCTCACTATTGGAGCATTGTTTGCGTTCCGGTTGTCGGACGGAAAGTCGCTGTCGCTTGGCGTACGCGATTGACGTAAGGATGATCAGTTAAAGCATACCCGGCCTTCCGCGCCTCCTACGTCCATCCATATTTGGTGCTGTGTGAACCGAAAAGCAACCATTACGACGTTCCGGGAAGAAACAAGAAAAAGAAGAACAAAGGGAAAACTGACACGGCTCGTCTTTCGGCGTCCTGTCCTTATCCGATCGCAGTCTCGGGTTCGGGTTCCCGCGCACAACGTTAATTGTACGCTTGTGCGATCTGATGGACACGATCAGAGGTGTCAAACTACGTCAAGCGCTGCGCTCCATTCCGTGTTTGTTGCGGAGCGCGGTAGGTGGGTGCGATTGTTGTTATTAAAAGGTACTTAGCGTGGCGCGCAAAAGACGCAAACACGAACGCGCGGTCCGTGCGAGCGTTCCAATCTTGTGGCCACTGATTAATACTCAATTGTTTGATTTATGGATAATGGCGTGACGTTTGCGGGGTGCGAGTCATGCAAACGGTGAGAAAATACAAACACACACGCACGAGTATCGAACAGAGTGTAAAGATTTTTTTGTGTTACCCACACCGCATTACATACAGCGTCTTGTTAATGGCCGGAGAGAAGATTTATTAACTTGCTATTTAACGGGTGGGAACGCTTTTCCTGCTTTTCCAAGGTCAGACTGCCGGAAGGAGAGGAATTTCTAAGGTAGTGACTCGATTTTTAATGTTTTTTCGCATATCATCCTTTGATTTGTTATAAAAATATAAATTTGAAAATATAGCCGGACGTTACGCTATATTTAGATCAAAGGTTTTTACCTTTCTTTTTATGTTATCAATTAAAAATAAAAGAAATTATTATTCGTTCATTTCAATTAATTTCAATTTTGATTTATTGTACGCTGCAAAGCTTCTACAATAGTGCTGATGCTTGAGGCTCATATAATTTAACATGACACCTAAACCAAAGAAGAAATAATGTTATACAGATAAAACGAAGGGAGTGGTGCGTGTAAAAACATGGAAAGTAAATGAGAATTAATGAGTTAAAAATAGGAAATTACAAAAAGGGATTAAAAGGTAGGAAAACAAAGTAGAAAAGGTGAAAATAACGGAAGGAAGAAAGGGAAGCATTAATATAAAACTATCAATAACTATCATAGCAAACTAAGCAATCAAAGACAGTTTATCAATGCTTCAAATGACAAAATAAAAATGTATAGAAAAACTCGTTTGAAACAGTTTCAGTATTTATATAAACATTTTTTAAGTAAATGTCAAATGTACTATCAAAGCAACATAAATCTTCAGTAAAAGTATATACATTATTTTTGTTAAATTTATCCTTAAGTTTGACGGCGTGTACCATATTTTCTTAAAACAATATTAATCAAGATAATTATGATGAAAATATCTTAATTATGAATTATTTATAGCAATTGTATTTAGATATCATTGAAGTTGATCAAATAAAACTATTTTTTTGTCGTTAATACTGAAAACGAAATCAAAATTTTCAACATTTTCCTACAATTTAACATTTACCGAAGTTTAATAACAAGCAAAATAGATAGAAAGAACCGTCCGTATATGAAAAGAACCACTCTGCTGCGACACCTGACGATGCCAAGTTGTCCGGATCATTGACAATGGCAAAAAAGGGTCCATCCCAACCGGTGTGCGCCATTGCTGTGCGACGCTGTATTTGATAATTAATTTTCCGTTCTAAAGCAAACGAAAAAGCTAAACAAAATTTCAACAAACACGCCGCCGAGAAGGATTTGATTGTGTGTGTGTGAACGGATTTTTTTATTATATTCCTAGTGGTAAGAACTGCAAAGTGAAAAGATTGAATCTCATCATCAACTGAAAAAAGGAAGAAGGATAGTAGCACATGGTGGGGATTGAGAGTGATCACTGTTGGCATTTGACTTCCACTGTCTGTGTGTGTATGTAGGAAGGAATAGAAAAGCAAAACGTAACGATTGTGTTGGTCTTACTGTCTAGGTTCGTTAATTTCGCTTAATAGCTTGACATAAAAATAAAAACCAGTATCCGCCATGCCGAATGTGACCAACTCCTCCGGTCGAACAGGCAAACACACCGACACGGTTTCGTCACGATTACAAACAAATGACGCGAAACGCGTACGGTTAGCATTAGCTACCGCTGCCGCCGAGCAGATCGTAAATCGTTAATGCGCCACGGTTGTTGAATGATGATGTCTTGATTTATTTGTTTAAAGTATTTCGATAATCCTTGTAATCGAATTGCTGCTTACATACCGGAAGGATAAAGGGAAACAGAAAGTAAAATTCGGTTCTTATGGAGTTAAATTTTTTGAAATAAAAAAAAACCCCATTGCTGGAAAAATCGATCTGTTGAAGTTCACTCGAAACGATGACCTCTCTTTAAGCTTCGATCAGCGGCTACTTTCAACCGTTTTTAACTGTCTTCGGCCCTCCCACCGAACCCGCGAACCAAAACGTCCTTCTCGTCGTGAAGGCGAAACATTCTTGGAATTATGTAAAACACCCGCGCTACGCGCTTTTCCGCCATTGGAAAATCGGTCTAACCGGCGCTGTGTCCCTTCGGGCGTGCGGCAACCCAAGCGCGTTGGCGTATGTGTGTTTTTGATTTTTGGCGTGGTCACCACCCGGGTTCAAGATCACTTTGGAAGTAGTCTTTCACACGCGTGCCGGCCGCATGACGCTACGCGCGTCCAATGACTCCTTCGCGTTGGTTTTGTCGCTTGCCGTGACTTCATGCGCCTTCGCTCACGCCATTGGAACGCGGTCCGATTTTTCGGCGGTTGACGTTTTTGCGTCGGTAAAAAGTTCGTTGGTGGATGGAAGGTTTTGTCTCTTCTTCTCCGCTCACTCCGCCTCAGTTTTTTCTCGCCTTATTTCATTTAATTCTGTTTTTGTTCTCACCAGAAAAACCGTTCCGTCTAAACCGGCGATGATTGATACATCAAGCTCCATGGACGGTGGCGGGAACTATTTTTAGTGTCTTCGGTAATTGTCTGTCACTTGCAGGGTTCAGGGGTATCATTAGTAGGCCGTAATAGTAAGTGTACGGACACTCGAAAGGTTGTGATTTTATTTCACATCTTGATTGAATTTCATGCAGAACGGAATATATCAACCGAAAGCCTCGGTGGGAGACAAATTTCAAAGCCAGTGGCCAACTAGAAACGGAAGAAGGATATTAATTTTGCACCGGGTCAGGAATTGGCAAATAATCGAAACGGCAGGGTAAGGGAAGGAGTGAAAACCTGGGGATAACAAATATTTGCAAACTCAAGATCATCTTCCACCACATGCTTATACACAAACACAGCCAAAAAACACACCGACGAGCTTATGTGGGTGTAGTAAAGCCATAAAAATAGGCATCATTTTATTTTCGTCCATCTACATTTGCAGAGATCAGGTTTTTTTTTGTTTTGTTTGCTGACCAGGTCTGGTTGGGTTGGGTCGGGTGGATTCCTGTTCCTTCCGAGCAGTGTGTATGTGCGCCGGTAGAAAGTGTGAAGGTAGATTTCCCCTTTGACAATGAACTTGAGCCGTTTCCTGAGGGTGTCAAACGCACTGGGGCACAACGACACGTAACGCGATCGTGCTGAAGATGAATGCGTTGGACAGGCGTTGATGATGATGATGAACCATTCCCCAAGCCTGCCTGCCTTGTGGAGCGTATTTTTTTCTGTTCGTCCGCTTGAACTTGTTAAGAATTCTTTAAATGAAAGACATATGGTAAGATGGGTGCTGGTTTGAATTAAAGTATCACGATGCGCGTAACATGATTGGACGCTAAAATGATCATTAAAGCGGGCGAAGATATGGCCGACCGAAGGGTTAGGCGTTGATGGGGTGTGAAAATCTTGCAAAACTAAATGAAGTGAATAGAAAAATTGTTTTGAAAACTAGAACAACCAGTCCAATATAGGTAAGCATAAGAGGATGAAAGGTCATTAAAAGATTATTAATTAGTAAACTATTTGTAAGACAACCTCCATCCATTATACGGTGTTAAGGTGTTAAGTACTAACTTACTTTTTAAATGCTTATTATACTTGAAGTAATTTATTCTACAATATTTGATTGGCTATATTATATTGGAGTTTCATACAACAGGACCGTTACCACCATCCCATTCGCACTGTTCACCCGTAGCAAGGACTGCCTAAAGGATTTTGTTGTAAAAATAGTCTTGTTAGCCATAAAGGGGACGCACACCAAATAAGTCGTTACATAAAAACATAAACGTTGCCATAAATACTATAATTAAATTAATACTAAAAAGAATGTACAACATTCATATAACTTTAGAAAAAAAGGAACATTAAAAGAAAATAAAACAAAATCATTACAAATGTTTGAAGAAGTATCAGAATGTCATTTTGTTTGTTAATTTACAGAACAAAAAAAATTTTTTTTTGTTATTGTATGACGGCCTGGCCGTATTAGACTTAGTTTACCACGTAGCAGGATAGTCAATCACTGCTACGGGGGAGCGTGCCAGATGGGATTTTGGTCCCGGTCTGTCGTGTAAGAGAGCAGCGCCGATACCACTACCCCACCGAGCCGCCCCAAATTTTTAGATATATTACACTTTTTTAGTAACTAAAAAGTGTTGCAGATCCTGCGATTCCTAGCAAAAACCAACCTTCATTTGCATTCCAGTCCTCGCAACACCTAGAATGGAACAATGTTGCAAATTCGCGCTAATTCCTCCGTCCAAAGGCGTTCAGGATTGTTCTTGTCGACATTTATAAATGATTCGCATTCGCATTCGCATACCTAAACGAGCATGTTCACAACTCGGTGCTGTCAGGATAAATAATCAAATGCAGCCGCAAATAACTGACAGCGGTCGGGAAAGAAAAAATCCTACCGCCAACCGCTTTGATGCTTCGAATTTCGTCACACGTTGAAAAATGCTTAGTTTTTGATCGGGACAAATTAATGCGAACCGAAGAATGAGAATTTTTGTTGTTTGCCGAGTTGTGCAAAGGGTTTAGTAAACGGTAACACTCGCGTCCGAGCAGTTGCTAACCCGAGTCTCAAAAAACCCATCGTAAAAATATAACAGTTCTCGAAAACCGATAAGCGTCGACGCTGGGGTTGAGTATTAGATGGACGACCATTGTATTGGATTTGTGTGTACTCGGCGATTAAATGTTGCGTCCGAGTGTACTTAATGCCGATCGCTTGTTGTGCATTTGGAGCTATTTTTAATATGTTTCTTGCTGTCTGTTATGTTCTTGTACCAGTTTAATCTGAAACAGCTGAGTACTCGGGATGTAAAGTGGCTTAAGCTGTGGGTGATCTTGATACTTAGGATTTCTTTCACTGTTTGTGAAGGTACAATTTTAATTTTTACCATTTTGTATCAGGGTTGATGTGTCGAAAATCAAATCAACGCATAACGTGTATCAAACCGCATCAATCATAAGCACGTCCTTCGGGTGTTCATCGTACAGCCCGGGAATGTTGAAAATGGAGCTAATTACTCGCCGCTGGCCACTTCCTAACAAGCACCAACAGTAACAATATCAACACCTTTAGATGAAAGGCTAGCATACAGAGGAGTGAAAAAGGAAAGTGTGCATGATGTGTGCTATTAATAAAAAATATTAATAAGACACGATGATAGGCACCGGTTGCATAGGTAATGGCCACCCTGCTTCGAGTGACGAACCCTAGACCACAGGGTAAACCGTCCGGTCGCATCGAACGCCACCGTGGCTACAATGCCGAACGCCGAGAAGGCAAAGGTTTTCCTTTCGGCAATATTTTTAGTACCGGTGGCCTCGCGCTAACAAGAACAATGTAAAATGTCGCTTTAATAATAGCGCAGCGTAAGAATTAAAACTTCGTGCCATCGTGCGGGTCGCAAAATTCGTGCAAAAACGTGCTGCCACCAGCGGAGAGGAGTGTACTGCGGATGCAAAGAGGAAAGTTGATGGCGTCTTCGCAACAGGCAGAGCGTAGCGATTATATAATCGAAGGCAGCTAGAAGGGAGCCAGTAAATTTATCGGTCAAAGGCTTTGACGTACGCAACTGATAGGTCACACCGTTTCTGAGGGTTTCCGTTTTGTCTGGCAAGGATTAACGAATGTTGAGAAATTTTATTTATGAGCTTGTGCACGTTTCGTTTGATGTCATAACGAAAACAGTCAATAGATCATAATATTTGATGATTAAAAATGTTATACACAAAATCTTTGTTATATTTTATAAATTAAACAATAATGTTTCAGAAGAACATAGCGTTAATCTAAACAATATGTTAAATTTCCGTTAATTAGTAGTTAGTAGCTCAACATTAACCGACAGGTTAGGAATAATAGTGCATCTATAAATAAAGAGGAGCTCAATTCAGCGAAAACTTACACGTACGGGATAATAAAATTTTGGCTAAATAACAATAATATACGATTTTTTAGTTTACTCCCCTATATGTCTTTTCTATAACACGATCATTAGTTTTTTAGATCTTTATTTATCTTTGTTTTTATTTTACTTGACTTCGTAAATGGATTTTTTACAATAAATAAAATCAGTATTTTATCTGTTATTATTACCATTACTTTTAAATCTCCTTCGAACAAATATTATTACCTTCGGTTAGATTTTTTAAAGTCATTCAGCTCTCTATCTTTTTTTTTGTTCCTTAATTTTTTGATTATTTTAAATCATTTCTCATTGAGATGTTTAAAAAAATATCCTTTTTAATAAAATGCTCATTGCCATCTTTCTGTTTTGCCGCATTCCTAAAATTTATTAATTATTAAGATGATTTCGTATTACCATGTTTTTTACATGTATTTTTTCATGAACGTAGATAAAGTTAAAAAGGATTTTGTTCTTCCGTCCTGTTTCTTTTAATTATTGCCACACTTCAAAGCAATAACATTAATTTTAGTTAGTTTGTTTATGTAATATCTTTTCATGTTTTCATATTTTGGTTTCATTTTACTACTTTCACTTGCATAGTTTTTCGTTATATTACTCATTGCATAATTTTTAAAGTTTTGCGTGTACTTGAGTTGTTAGAATTTCAATTTTTATGATCATTTAACTAGTTCTATTTATTATTATTCTATCGATCCTTTTCTTCGTTTAGATATTTCACATTCCAATACAGCATTTTACATCTTTAATTATCTTGGTTCTTTCATTATTGTTTGATTTTTTTCAACTTTCACTTCACTTTAGTAAGTTGAGTTTGTATTTTAACCTTTTTTGTTTAATTTCAACTTTTTTCACTAACATGTTTACACACTCAAATATCTTTCTGATGTATCTCTGGTGTAAAGAGCAGCAAACAGTACAAAATAAACCCTTCAATCTCATTAATTACAAACACGTCTGGCAGAAACGGCTGTTGGCTATTTTTTTTTGGCACTGCTCAGCAACTTATGTAACATCTGCAACATTACGAGGATGCACCAGCGTTGCGGGTCGCTTTCTCTCGCATGATCACATTGTCATCGAGAATAACGTTGATATTTCGCGTCTGGTGTAAAACGTTAAAGGGCAACCGCTAAACCTGTTGCGTAGAACGATTATCGCGAAGGTTCGCAATGTAATGCAGTGGCCAGAACCATACCGACACAGGAATTCTTCCGTCGCAAGTGGGTCTGGTACCGTTTCCACTTCCTGGTGGTGGTATAAACCGGTAGAAACAGCTGTTTTGATTTTGTCGCCTCAAAATAAACACACATGTGGGTAAAGTGTGTACAGCTGAAGCTATACAATAAGCAGTAGTAAAACACAACTTACGGTTTCGTTGTTATTATTTACTTTAAAGCATAAGGAACGAAACAGAAGAAAAAACCTCCACAATATATCACGCCACACTGTGCTGACAAAATATTGGCGCACCCAAAGCAGGTTTTTATGTTGGCTTCCTTCTGCGCACAGTAGCACCATAAATCAAACAATGCTTTAACACATTAAACATGTGTGCAGGCTGGAAATAATTTCAAATTGGCATGCCAAACGGTACGGTCATTGGGAAAACAGCAGTGCACTATTAACAGTATGGTGTGCGATTTGCTTCGGACCGTCGTTGAGTCGGGTTGCGGTGTTAGGGAAACATAAACAAAAAAACAAAGATATCGCCATAGAAAGGGTAAACAAAAAAGATATGCAACCACGCGACAATGCATTACGCAACGACTTTATTGCACATTCGTCGATCATGCTGACCACCACCGTCCGGCAATCGGCCTCGCCAGTTAAAGTGTGCGTTTGCAAGCGTCCAAGGTGTGTAGTCCTTAGGTTGAAGGGTCGCTTCGTTGGCATACTGAACCCTTCCACCGGTGCGATGCGCAGAGAAGCAAGCAAAAAATGCTCTCGCTGGAGAAAATTGCACCGGCAACGAGATGCAACACCGCCTGCACGTGCATTCGACTGGTTTTGATTGTTGTCTTTCATTTCTGGATTTCTTGCGCTTCTCGTTTGCGTTCGTTCGTGGTGGTGTCCGTTGCAAAGGTATGTCCATGTCGGTGGAAGATTGAGTTTTGCCCAGCACGGTAATTCGGATGGTGGGATCGGTCATGCTCCATGCCACCTCCATGAGTGACTTACGATGCGGACGATCGGTCAGTGGGTTTTCAGTCGCGTTTGGAACACCTTCAGGGAACGGTGTTGGTGTGGATGATTGTGTGACCCAGTCTCAGGAAGAGTGAAAATAAAAAGCACATAAAAAGCAGCAAAATAGTTTGACACTTGGTGTTTATTGAAACGATAAAAAAAATCATTTTGTTTTTCCAATCAACAATTGTGTTTGGTTTTTCACTCCAAGTGATGTGTCTGGAGGAGGTGTGAAAGTTGTGTGTGTTTTTTTGTTTTGTTTAAAAGTTTTCACAATTTGCTCATCGCAACACGATCTGCTAAGGTGTTCCTGCTGGTGGTGTGAGTGTGTATATATGGAGTAGATTCTAGTCGTGGCGGAAATGATGAAAACATTGCAACTGATTGTTTTGATTGTGCAGCGAGTTTTGATTACGGCCGGCGTGTTCTTTACGGCCGCCGTTGTGATCCACTTTACCGCCATCGATCCGAGTGAGTATGGGTTGGGATTGTGGACGACTTCAAAAGTGTTTCGGTCACGTACGGGCATTGTGTTTAATCAAGAGTTGTAGAAAATAATGTTAAGATGCAGATATAGGTGTTGATTGCTCAGATGATTTGCATTATAATGTCTTCAAATGTTAAAAGACACTACAATTGAATTAACATACACTTCACAAGGAAATTAGGGCATTTAATCTTCTGTGTTCTTAAAAAAACGGATACTTCAACTTTGGTAATCCAGCCGTATCACTTAACTAGCAAACTATCATGAAATGACATGGAGTTAAACACTTCTACTAATTTTACTTCGTTGTGACCTAATCTCTTGTTACACCTGAAGAATTCAGCTTCTTGGACATTTTTGTGGTTGCTCTGTAAGATTTGTTACACACAATTACCACTAGTGGTGGATCTAATGATAGGCAGTCTTCAGAAGGAGACTCCAAGAATAAATCATAGGATTATCACGTAAATTAAAATACTATAGTTACTTATTCTTCCGAATTGGCAGATGCTAACTCGGTTTTTTGTGGGGACCCCTTTTAATGCGATCCAAACCTTTATTTAAAATATTTTGGTTGAACCACTAGGCTTATTTCGCCAAGAGCTTCCTACTCTAAGAACTAATCAGATTCTACATTCTGAAGATCACTTCAGATCCTCACAGGATAAGTACGCAACTCAAAAATATTGAGAATTATTTTGTTTAGCGTGTAGAAAAGTATGACTTAGAACAAAGAATTGAAGAGTAATAGATGAAAACCGACATCCAATATCCTCTTTAGGTAGACATCCTTTGCATTTATTAGAGAAATTTGTCTATTCCAATTGAGACCAATTTGAGGATATTTCTATCTATTTTTAGATAGATATCTCTAGATTCTATACGTTTACCAATTTGAGGAGTGTAGGACATTCAGACGCGCAGATATTTTTCACCAAATTCATTCAACTGCGACTCCTTTGTGTTGACAATACATATGGATAAAATTATCTGAATTTTTTACATAAATTCGTCGTTGAAAAAATGTTTCAAGATAAGGCTAAGACTTAAAAGGCATGTTGTAGAAGCATTGAACGATGATTACAATAAGATTTGTCTGAGCTTCAGAACAAACATCAAAACTAACAACTATAATCAAATGTTTATCTAATGAGCAACTTCACATCGCACAGACGGAAGATACCCATAAGTTTCAAAGTCTTTTTCATTATACAACCAACCCACCGACTCCAATCAAACTTAAAAATACATCAAAAGTTGGTAAGGCAATAGATGAAGCTTATGTATTTGTTTCATTATGACGGTGTTTTGGCATGTTTGTATTTTTGTTTAAAATGTCCACAAGGCAATTCATTCTTGCATTAAATCTTATCCCGGGAATGCTCGGTTCAGTTGTAGAAACAAACAAATATAGAGGATATTCAAATGACTTCAAAAAGAATTAACTCCCAGGAAGTACTGCGTGTAAGACATCTAAATTGTTAAGCAAGCAAGTTCAAGCTTTCATGTTTCTGTCATCTCGTGGAGCATGTATTAAATAAATTATGGTAAATTCAAAGCAGTTTACACTTTGCGTGAAAACGCTTTAATACAAGCAATGACGAAACAAGCTGTTCGGACGCATCCAATTGTGTCCGTAGTACGCTGCGTATTTTTAGTACTACTTATATCCATCTCAACTCATCCCGATCGGACTTTAGAATGCTTGATGAAATCGCATCACATTACGGTTAGCAAATGGCCATCGGATTGTTCGCACAGCGGCGAACAAATGTGGGTTTTTTTTTGTCGGATGCAGCGTCCGTTGCTCGGCTTAAAAATAATTTCCAATAAAAACTTTTAATTGCTAAGAATTTTTGGCCATTTCCCGCGAGGGTCGTCTAGTACGGCCGCTCTTGGGGGGCCAAATTTTGCGCTGCATATCCCACCATACGACCTACCTACCCGTAAATATTATAATTCACCCAGATTTGACACCTTCCTTCTGCGCTAGACACTCCCAGCTAATGTGCATCATTAGACGGAAAGGTTCAAAGGCTTACGCTCCCGAAGCAAATGAACTTGCCCCGTCCCAGACGATCTTAAAAGGCGTGTTACAAAAGCGAACGCACGGATTACGGACAATATCCTTTGAGATCACCGCGTAATGTCCGCACTGGGAAAGGTAATAAAACTAGACGGGATTTTTTCTTTCAGTCTCGTATCGAAAACGCAAAAGCCTTCAATTGTGGTCCACTCCCTGTGAAGCAGCTGG
This sequence comes from Anopheles minimus, assembly GCA_000349025.1. Lineage (NCBI taxonomy): Eukaryota > Metazoa > Arthropoda > Insecta > Diptera > Culicidae > Anopheles > Anopheles minimus. The sequence goes on along the minus strand of KB663721.1, from coordinate 15,641,961 downwards.
TTGCCAAGGTTAAGTCAACAGCAAAATGTGCAACAAGACCAGCGTGAAGGCAGAGTACAGTTTTTAACACATAAAAAGAAATATTCCCGTACGGCGCATTTGAAAGTGAAACAGCCAAATACTCTTAGTTTTCAATTGAGTAATTTACGACTTGGAAGAAACCACCGGGTACCTTCACGGTTTTGGTCACCATTTCTAAACCGACCCGGGGGGGGATAGTATAAATATGGGCAAGATACCAAAATCCTTGCAAGAAAACCACGTTCAACAGATTAGGGAACAGGAAGAAAACGGATGGACGAGTAAAAAACCATCGGATGGAATCGTATCAAAAATCTCAAATCCGTAAATGAAATGAAGGCCGTTAGCCAAAATCTGGTTTCGTCACGGTTTATTCTTCACGATGGGCCGAACCCGTCGCGTATCCTGCCGTGCCGTGGTGTGTACACTGCTCGAATTATGTTTGCTTCGAATGCTTAAAAATATCATTAAATGTGGTGAAAATTCGATTCACCCCCTGATTTCCCGTCGGGTGTTCCGTTACTGATCGACCTCCGCTACCGTCCCACTATGGAAACCATTAAGCTTTGTCAACTTTTTACCCGATGGATGGATGGATGTTGAGGTTGGATCGTCCACACCGCGTGACCACCGTCTCTTCCACCCAAAAACGGCAGGAATCGGGAAACACAATACATACAGCCGTGTGATGTTCGGTGTGTCCGTACGTACGAGCAAAGAACCCTCCCCGAACAAACTCACGCAGGTCGTGGCAAGCATACAACCACGGCTGGTGTGTCCACAAGCCTGGGGAGGACATCTATTTTTGGGGTCCACCCCGTACCACCGATCAAAAACGCCTTCGTCGTTTTCTCGCGATGGGGGACAAAAAAAAAATCTCTTTCGTGCCGGTGGAAAATCAGCGTGCCGGACGGCGCACGGTGCAAACGGTAATAAGTGTCAGGAAAATTTATCTAGCCCGGCTTCTCCCTGACAGGCAGGAGGAGGATCTCACAGCCGATCTTGCAGTGGGTCGGGTCCGGCACAGTACCATCGGTAGGCCTATTCTTTCCGCTAATGATGGGATCCCGGTCGGCTGGGAAGCAAAACGGTACCACACCCTGGGAGGGCTGCCCAGCTGCCCAGCGATCCGGACGTAACCGCTGTGCAAACCGACTGACACTGGGGAGTCTCCCATTTTTCCTCACGACAAATGTCCACACACACACGTTCGCAATAACCGGAAGCGTCATAGTACGATCGTTTGTCCTGCGACCTTTACATGATACTTGAACAGGAGGGTGGCAGGCTTAAGAGTTTGAGAAGGGTGATATAAATTGCGTAGCAAGACGCTATTGCACTTAGTGTGTTTCAAGATGTTTGATCGTATTTATGTAACTAATCGAAATGAACAGTTTCGGTGTTTCTTTCTCCCAGACGGGAGGCTTTCGGGCGGCACGATTATAGAGTGTACTGTTGAAAACGTGTACGATTACACGGTTTTTGAATGACAGATGAAGATAGATGAAGAACGTTTTATGATTTAACAACAGAATGCTTTTGTTGGGACTCATTACAATCTATTGCATTCTATTATTATTCTTCTGTCTATCGTTTTAGTGTGTCTGATTTTTTATTGGGCATTAGGGCTGTGCATGCAAAATTCAAATATAATTTCCTTTGTTTTTATTGGTGAAAAATGGCTAGGTCGTATCGTTTATTATTATATAGCTTAAGCTCAACCTAGGACACAATTTACCTTACCTTATCCTGGGAGTAAGCGAGGGATTCGCTTTGATCTTGATAACATCAACACAGCTGGTCATCTTGAATGAGCCTGAGTTAATTTATTATGGTGATATTTCATGTTTCTTCCACAGCTTCTACCATAATAATTATTTAATATTTTTAACTGTTAAGAAAAATTAAATGACGGTTTATGTATAGAACACAGCCAATGTTTAGAATATTTTGAATAAAAACACCATATCACATGTAAATTCTATGAGGATTCTATTCCGTCCATTATTGATATATGGCTTATATATAAAAATGACTGTGAAATGTGGTAAAATATGACTCGTAGGTTGATAGAAGTATGAATTTAAATGCTATAAGATCAGTAAAAAAACTAACTTATTTAATCTATTCAAGTTGTGTTGTACAATCCGTTAGAGAATAACTGGAAAAATTGAAGAAATCAGTAAACACGATGCTGTGCAAAGTTGTAGGGAATAAAACGTTTTCACATTTTTTCAAATTAAAAAAAAATTGATTGTTTTTAATTCTTTTTAATTTTATTTAATGTTGGAACAAATGTTCATATTAGGCGTGAAAATCTGTACTTTCATTTAGCTCATGAATAAATCCAATAAAACAAATCTTTAACGATTATGTGGAACACAGATATAAGATGAAAGATATGATAGATACAGATCCCAAGCCATCAATTACCCTAGACGACAAAAAAAAATACGGAAAACATTTGTTATAAGTGAAAAAAATACACATGTTACAAAATCGGATGGAAGGAGTCAGTTACTCCGAATCAATCTCAAGAAATGTCGCTTTTGAATTGTTTAATTGAAGATCGTACATGCTAAGGCATGCATTTATACAACAATTTCATCAATAAAGTTAGTTACAAATGGAAAATGTAATCATCTGTTTGACAATTGTTGAAAAGTGTTAGCTGTAAAAAGAACAAAAATATTTAAAATCAAATTAACTTATCTTATTCATGGTGTACTATTAACATTAAACTTTATTCGTCTTTTTCTATGACACAATAGCCTCTGTTAATATGTTGGTCAGCACATGTTAAAAGGACATTTACATTGGAAAAAATCTCCTCTTGTCTTGATTTGTGTTTGACTGCGTCATTGATATCCTTGCACGTGACATGCATGCTTTCACCATACCATCGAATGCGTCATTCAATTTAAAGTTCATAGTTTAATGTGCCTTTTTTCCAAACGTTGCTTCAAGTAACCTTCAATACGTTGCAATAGTGCACGGTGTGCATCCTTTTTTCTCAAGCAAAAACCTGCTGAAACAACAATCAATTAGGGCTAGCTAACCGTGGCGGTACAAAGTGTAAAGTTAAACTGCACACTGCATGCGACAATTCATCCTACCATAAAGGTTAGCCAGACGTTGCCCTTCGCGCTGACAGCGTAGACGGGTGGGCCGGATTTACGCCAGCAATGTCTAATTAGCTCGAAATTATGTTCATCTACAGCACAAGACCCGGTGCCATTTTGCACCAGGTGAAAAATATGCAAGTCCTTACGACGAAACAAATTATGCTAGGGGTATTTCAATTTTTTCAACAATTTGTGTTAGTTGTAAAAACAAATTATTTAAAAAAAGTGTGTCCATAACAACACCTTCACGCAAAGGTAAATGTATGAATGGATCAAATTTCCGCGTTTGAAAAGTGATACGAAATGAAAGACATGTGCTGATCCATCCCGGCAATGCTGTTGGCAACGCTGGAAAAGGGGTTGAAATATTTTTAAAAACAAGTCAATCCCTTTTCGGCACGTCCGTTCACACCGTAAAGATGAAAGTGCAAAAAGGTCATCCAAAGTTCAGAACGGTTACCTTTGCGGTTTAAGGGAAATATTAACTTCAAGATTTGGTTTCGAGTGTGTTTGAAGAATGTTTCATCTTTTATTTTACATTGCTGGTTCGTGTTGCAGAGGAACGTCCTATTTCGTGCGATCGAGTTTGTAATCGAGCCGACTGGCCACGGATCTGCCGATTTGAGCTGGTGGTGGAAAAACGCACCTTTCGCCCTGACAGGTACGTTATGAAATGTTTTACCGAGAGGAATTAATCAGCAGCATCTCAAGCTCATAAATCTATATTTACTTGCACCATACGGTGGCACGAACATTTTGCTAGGGATTGTGAAGTCTAAGAATGATCTGTAAAGTCTGTTCATTTAAGGAAAGATTTGAGATTAGTTTTTGAACATCGTAAACTTGATTTAAAATAATGTGTAAATTTTACTTTATCGAATAATTGTTAAAACTAAATGTAATATTTTCATCTTATCGTCAGTTCTAATACCCCGATAATGTTTGTTTGTAAGTGCTAAAATTTTTAGATTATTTTATTTGCATGACGAATAATCTGATTTATACTTAACTTAACATTAAATTGAAATTAGTTACACAAGTTACAACATCACTCATAATTAATCATTCTGCTACATAAAACGAACCAACGTAAGCAATTTAAATTACTACCCTGTTAATTTGAAATATTGACAAATATATCTCATCCGCCCGGGTTTAAAAGACTCACGTTCTTCACATTCATCTCGGGCGCACATAAATCGTCCCACTTGTCATCGGAAGGTTCGGCAAAGAGTTCCCCATTTTTTGTCTCGAGATAGTTAACTCCGTCCGTAGGACTACCCCTTTTAATGAACCCTTTTTTTACTTCAACATCGTCCGAAGCATAGTTAGGTGGTGAAATTTCCACCACGATAGCACACGATCGAGCGCACTCCGGTTGGTATGCGTGCCGACTAACCGAGTCTTGCTTCTGTTTTCCCAATTTTTGCAGCAACTCGCCTGTCCCTGACAACGTGTCGTTAGCCGATGGGTGGAAATCCTCCGAGTCGCCTGTCATCGCCAGCTACTACACCGTCAATGGACGATACGTAGGTCCCACGCTGACCGTGTGCGAGAACGACTTCCTGGTGGTGGATGTCGAGAATCGGATCCCCGGTGAGAGCATCGCACTGCACTGGACGGGCCAAAGCCAGCGCCGTACGCCCTTCATGGATGGAGTACCGATGTGAGTGGTGAGAAGATAAATCACGCATCCAGTGTTTGATCGATAGGGTAACGTGGTCGAATGGGCTGACTTTTTATATAAAGGAGCATGAAATTCTAGCTGGTCCATGGGCTAGATTGGAATATCATGGGAAAACCAACCAGCAACACTTATGTCAAACTTTCATTCTGAAGTTTTTTATTTCTCTCCAGTAATTTTCCCAGGAACTCCATCACTTACTTTATGACGCATCAATCATTTATTGAAAATCTTTTCAGGATAACTCAATGTCCCATTGCCAGCTTCACTCGGTTCCAGTACAGATTCCAGGCGGATAAAGCGGGCACTCATCTGTATCATGGCTTCACTGGTACGGAACGTACTCAAGGTCTCCTTGGGGCATTCGTAGTTCGTTCTGCATACGAGCTAAAGCATTCACCCGTCCTCAGTGTGCTCACCGCCGAAACCGTATGGTTGGTAACGGAGCTACAAGGCATGCTTGCAGTCAATGGACAACGCAGCTGGCACCAGACTTACACCCTCAATGGAACAACAAGCGAATCCAACCTCCGCGTTAGACTCCTCTACGCGGTGCGCCAATGTCAGCACTGGGTCGAGCTAGAAGATCATAACCTACAAGTTCTGACACTCGATGGTAATGGTCTGGAACATGTTACGATGCCCTCTGTTAGGCGGCTCCTGCTACACGATGGCATCCGTATGGATCTAACTTTCCACCGACGAGTCCCAATGGACGGTGACCAAATTAAGCGAGATTACGAAATTCGGTTCACACCGCTCGAGACCGTACGGGGTTCTTGTGACCGTGCAATATTTTCGCTCCGCTTCGAGTCCCTTCTGCACGGGCGTTCGCTCACGCCGAGTGCCGGCACGGATGGGGCTGAAAGTATTAAATATAATTTAATCTCACCTCCAATACTGCACCCATCGGACGTAGCGTTAGACCTGGTTGGGAACGTCTGTGGAACGAGCGTGCTATGTCCACAGGATTTGCCCGGCGCAAGGGATCAATTTCCAAAGGACCTCGCAACGTACGACACGCGACTTGAGTTTACGATTAGCACACGGGCACGGGATGGAACAGGACCCTTTGGAGGTACATAGCGACCAGAAACGCATCCAAGTGATGCGGCTCCTCAGATGAGATAATAATAATTATTCGACACTCGGCTCGGCACGCGTGTTTCTTTTTCTTCTGTCTCTTCTTTCTCAAATGTCGCTTTGTTGTTGTTGTTTGACTATCCCCGGTTCACTCCACAGAACCGATCCGCGAGACGGTGCACTCCGTGAACGGGTTCACCTTTGCCTTTCCGTCCGTGCTGATGCTACGCGAACCGGCCAACGACGAGCTGCGGGCACACACTTGCGGTGGCCATCGGGCGCTGCCAAGAAGCTGTCACCCGATGACGGCCCGGTGCGAGTGTGTGCATGTCGAGCACATCGAAGCAGGTCATCGGGTGGAACTGGTCCTAATTAATGCCGGTAAGTCCCGCAACGGCAACGGTCCCAGGTTGTGCGGCTCATAAACATTGCTTCTCGACTGCTCGCGTCTAGATACTGCGGACGATTACGTGTATCACCTTCACGGACAGAGCGTGTTCGTCGTGGGGATGGCCACCGGACATCGGACCGCACCGCAGAAGCTGGTGCGCAACCTGACGGCCCCGTTGCAGCGAGACACAATCGTTGTGCGGCGCGACTCGATCGTTGTGGTGCGGTTCGTTGCCAAAAATGCTGGACTGTGGCTGCTGCGGGATATTGGGTCACCGTCGTGGTCCCGTGGCTTGGACGTGGTGCTGAATGTGGGTACGCACCAGTCGGACTTTGACATTCCGAGCAATTTCCCTTCCTGCAGGCATTTTGTAGGTCCTAGGTACTTTTTAGTTTGAAGGAGTCGGGGTTTTCGTAGTAGTGAATTAAATATTAAATGTGATACTAGAACAAAGCATGAAATGGAACACTGTAAACAATTTAAACATCACAATAAATAAAAAAAAAGAAACTTTAATCTTAATACACAGCTTCCATTCGATCGAGACAAATTCAGAGAGAAAGAAATCGTTCACTCAAACCTCAAGCTTTGCAGCTGTAGTGCTGATTGCCTAACTTTAGGCGCTTTCATTTTGAGTTTGCTTGATCGTTTCACACGGTTGTAAGCTAGAATTCAATTGTCACCGTCTTTCATACCGTTTAAACTATTCTCTTGGGTCTTCTGTTTTGTAAAATGGTTTTTCGATTTATTAGTTTTCTAGAATAAAAACAGTAAGAAGGTGTATAAACGGTGTAGTAATAGTCATTGCTGGGACGTAGCATAACAGACAAATATAATATCGTTAATTGGCACATTGTTGTACGCGCGCGCGCGTTGTCCTTCCCCCCGCATCAACCCATCCGGACACTCACACGCAGACGATTGTTATTTCAGTTTTGTGGGTTAAAACATAAAGAAACACTGTACTGGTTTGCGTAAAGGGACTACATGATGGAGCAAGGCATCGCACAGCATAATGGAAGACAGACCGGTACGACGGCGGCACCAGATTTGCTGGAACTCTTCGATTTGCTTTCCGCTTCGTATTTATACATCCCGCTAGCCTTCGCATATTCGCCCTGGAAAATAAAAATCGATACATTGAGATGTTTCTTCTGCGTACGCTTAAAGATCTGGAAACATACCTGTGATCTCCAACCGCTCGCTTCCATCTCCTTTTTGGCAAACATCTCGTGACCGGGTGGATAGTATACTGGCGGTCCGGCAATATTCTTCGATGCCAGCTGGTTTGGAGCTGTCTTCTGGTCCACTGTGTCATCAATCGGTTTAGGTCCGGTTCCATTCTTTTCGGGAGATGGTCGTCTCGGTCCGGTACCATTTTCGGTTTGTGATGTGACTTTCGACTGGTAAATGATTTGGCCATCCTACGAAAGAGAAGGAAGTGAGTTGATCGTGAAGCTATTTCTTCGTCGGATATGTACAATATTACCTCGCCAAATGTAGCCATCAGATCATCCAGCCGTCGTGGAGGATTTCCATCGATGTCGCTCCGATCGATTCCGTCCGTTGGGAACGGTTGCAGTAATGGTTCCCGTTCCGCCGGTGGCGGATATAGATTGCGGGTCGCATTAGTGGTAGTTGAGCTGTACTTGTACGTCACCGTCGTCGGTGGTGGAACTCCTCCAGGACCTCCCGGCTGTGGGTACAGATTGTCCGAAACGGGAACAGGCGAACCATACCGATTGTTCGTGTTGGTGCGTTCCTCACGGTAAACGTACGTAGTGTTATTACCCGGTGGATATCCCGGTTCCTGCACCGTGTACTTCATGGGCTGCCCGTCCGGACCACCAGTTGGTGGAGGAGCCTCGATAGCACGGAAATTACCCGGATAGACCGGCTCAACCGGTTGATCCGGATAGTAGTTCGTGGTCGAATGCTTCGTATCCTTCTTGTAGTAGATAGTTTTGGCCGTGTTCGGTGGCAGCGGATGGTTGAGTATCGTCGACACCGGGTACTCCTGTACGTTGTTGGTAGTGTTGAAGGTTTCGTTCTTCACCAGCACCGTCTTGGTGCCCGGGTTCACATGCTGCGACGGATGCTCCGGATAACCCGGAGCCGGCAGAGTGTTGGTGGTCTGATTAACTGCCTGATTGCTGTACGAGATGGTTTGGTTGAGTGTGCCGGGTGTGCTATCCGGGGGCAGCTCGTACGTGTACGTACGCACCGTCGTGGTCACCTTCGTGTTCGGACGCGGCAAGATGTTGTCCGACAGCGGAATACTGTGTAGTACGTTCGCAGCGTCATCGACCTGTACGGTTTCATTGTAGCGCACGTTACGCGGCACCAAATCCGAACTCGGCGATATGGTACGTGTCTCGGTGTAGTACTCCTCCGACCGGCCCGGTGTCATGGAGCGTTGCGGTGTGGCCGACCGGTTAATGCCACCGTAGATGCCGGAGCTATCGGAACCGTACGAAACATTCTTCACCGTCGTCGACGAATGGTTCTCGTACGGTGGGCTACGGTGACGTGAACGTGACTGACGCACCTCGTAGCTGTGCGGCGAATCGAACACCAGCTCCCGGTTTACGGGCTGCTGTTTGCCACCGGCACTGCTGTACGTGGTGGTGGTTTTGATGATCTTTGTACCGGGTTCGCTGTAAAAGCAGAACGAATGTGTTACTCGTAATTGACTTAGGATAGAATGCAGTGCTATAAATGCTTACTGTAATCCTGAATCGATACCATCACGGTTCAAATGTCTGTTACCTGGAAATATTCGGAACGAAAGAGAGATTCATTAAATTTAATGATCGAATGGGTTTTATTCACTAGAATTTTGTAGATTGTTATTGCTGTGAATCACACCACTGCTATTTCAATATTTTTGACTTATTCTATGGAAATCAATTAAGCTGAATGTTTCCAGGAATTCAGATTTTGAGTAATCCTAGCCTGTATGCTGTATTTAATTCAAAAGAATTCCCATTTATCTGTTGACGGCTATTGAATGCTAGAATCGATCAGATTCTCATATAGAAACGAACAGTTTTGTTCATTTTGTTTTGAACAATTGATTTGATGTTAAATTATTTTAAAAACTGTAGGATTTGTAGAATCGAAAGTAAGTGAAATCCAATTTTTATAATTTAGTGGCTTATTAACAAGGAACTAGATTGGCCAGGCTCGCATTATTCGGCAGCTAACTTTTGAGTTAAGCTGACATGTTTTGATGAGAAATAATATTTTAATTTCTGAAAAAAAATGCTCGTAGAGTCTGGAAAATGTTACCAAATAATTGAAGTTAACGCACAAGTTAAAAATCACCGTTTTCTTATTATCGCATTGAAAACGTAGTGTCCAGTCTATCATGAGAGTCCTCAATTATTCTAGAACCATTATCTATGATTTGAGCTAATAAATAGAAGCGTCATTTTACCTCTTTAATCTAAATAAATAACCAAAACAAAAAATTTTAATTAGTTTAGTTGAAAATGAAATTCAACCAAAAACTATGTTTTTTTCTTGCTTTTGATTCCTGTCTGAACATCAACCACCAGGCTGCTCCTTCGGTTAAGCGAAAGCGTTCCAAACAAACTTTCCCCGTCAAATGGTAGCTGTCAACTTGTTGGTATGAACGCATTTAAGGACTTTTGTTTACTTTGCTTCGCATTAAAGCGGATAAAATGAAAACAAGCTAAAAGGTATCAAAATCACTCCCAACCATGATACAAATGCGCCGCTCAGAAAAAGCCACTGACCCAGTTTGGGCGGCAGAATCAGAACGCGAACCGTGTAGGTACGGTTTGCGTATCGTGTTGTGCTAATTTTAACTTAAATTTCGGCTGACATTGTGCTACTTTCCGTGCAGCGGCATTGTCGATACGGTAGAACTATACCGCACACCCAGTCTGCCACAACTGCCAGTCAAAACTTTGTTCTGCCACCAACGCGGTAAGACGGTTTTAGTTTTTTTTTACGGAGAACTCCTACCTCCGAGCGTTCGAACGCAAAACGTCATTATGATTAATCACGTCTCTACAGCAAAGGTAGCGATGTGGCGTTATTTTTAGCTTTTAGCGGCCGTCGCACGTTTGTTTGTTTGGCGCAACGATGCCCAGCATCCGAAACTGTTGCTTACTTACTTCGATCGAGCGATGAGTCGCGCTCACGTTCAAGATCATTCAGAAGCGTGTCGAGCTGATTAATGTTGCGCTGGTACACCTCACTCACGGACTGATCCGTCCGTCCGGCACCCACCGGGAGTGTACTGCCACCGCTCGATTTGTACTCGTACTTGGCCGTCTTGTACACCTTCCGCTCGTTCTGCGAATGAGTCACAGGGGTAAATGAATGCCAAAATAAAACAGTAAACAATTAAAATCCCAAATGCAACACTTGACAGCGAATGCTGCAACATCGGAGCGTCCTGTTCGCAGAACAGGACGAAGCAACAACGTACCGTGGTGACGGAGGGACTGACAGATCGCTCGCGGGCAACAGTTGTGACATTGGACGGCTGCAAGTACTGCACCTCGCGCGACGACGAGTAATTGTTGATGGGTTGACCTAGTGAACTTCCCGGGCGGGAAACGCTTGCCTGCAGATCCTCCAGCAGATTATCTGGCGTGGGAAGAAAGCACCAAAAGAAAGCAAGTATGAAAAGGATGCAATAATAATAAATAAATATTTAAGTAAGAGCTTAACCGTTGAAAGGTGATTTGCACTGGGGGGAATGGAATGGGAACGGTCAGTAAGCCCCAAGGGAGGGAAGAAGAGTGCGGGTGAGTTTGTTCGCGAATCGTTTGAAGATTTAATAAATGGACAAACTTTATCCGCTTGCTCGTTAGCAGAAGTAGCAACAGATTCGCTGACGAGAGGACTTAGTGGCTGAGTGGCAAACATAAAGAACAGCACAAGACTCCTGAGCGTCCGAGCTGATTATTAATTCTAATTAGAGATTTCTCGTTAGCTCGGGTGCATAATGAGAATGGTGTGTTTTTTTACCTCGGTTTTTGATGGTAACTTATGAAATACAATTAATTTAAATCATTAACAAAGCAATAGTTTACACCGCATGAAAATATCATGCTCCAGTGCGCTTATTATATTTTTAAAAACATTTTTTAAGAGAGGAATGTATTGTATCGTATGTCCGAGTAATATTATTCTTTTGTTTTAATTTACATTAATTAATTTCACTATTCTTGAAAACGACAACTAAAATATTTTATAGAGCAAAGCGCTTCTGAAGATAACATTGAAGCACAATGTGCCTTTTCGAAATAACTGGAGCATTAATGACCTTTGTTTTGTTTTTCTATCATTGCTGCCGAAGAAAGCCGGTCCTCAAGAAAGAAAAAGAAATTGTTCGTAAATCTTTGGTGTATTGTTGAGCTATTGTGTTTTATTTAAATTTTAAAATGACAAGTTTTGTTTTTTCGTACGCTGTATATATCTACATTTATTATCATTATTATACAAAGTGCCCTTGAAAATATGGTATTTGGACGAAAGTCTTAAGTTAAAACTTCTCTTCGATGGAAGAAATAACCATTTGACACCAGAATACTGCTTCATTTCTCCAACTATGCTTTGCTTTAGCGCACAAAGGTATTTTTACGCTTCCTTCGCCCGAAAGAAAAGGTAGTAATTATTACTCTGAGTACTTTCTAATATCATGCTTGAAAGAAGCCGGTCGCTTTTCAAATTGTGCAGGCATGCTAGAGAGTATCTCTTTTTGTTATGGATTAGTGCTGACAGTAGCCAGCTACCGTTGAGAGGCGCAAATGAACAGCTGGCAGGATGGAATTTTGCGGGAAAAATGACCATGCTATTCTCGTAAGGTCAGTGGATAACAACTCGGTGTTTACATAAGTACGTGTCAAAAAAATTATAGTACAACAAAAAATAAATGTGATAATTAAATTATTATTCAGATACCTATAGGTCATAATATGTACGATAAAGTGCTCCCACCAAACCTTCAAACCTTAACCTTCAAACCACAAATGCTTGGTTTTTCGTGGATTTGAAGGGAAATCAATGTCAAATCTTTGTTAATAACCCAATTTTGAATTCTCATCTCTAAACGATTAAGAAAACTCTTCGACATCTCTCCTCTCCACTACCACTTGAAGTCTCCGTCTTCTCTCCGACCTAAAGTGAAATTAAGATTAGGTTTCTTAATGGAATTATTCTCTGATGTCTGATATGGAAATTCAAGTATTGCAATATTAGTAAAAACGCCATCTTTTATTGATGTAATAATTTCAAAATAAATTAATCTATAAGTCTAGCAAAGGCAAACCGTACATTCGCGTCTCATTCAAAAATAAAATTGAAGTAACATAATTTTTTTAATATGATTTCATCTCTCTATTCAAGGTATTGACGACCCCTGCTATGGACAATTGCACATATGGTGAAGATTGTAGCTTAACCATAACACCGTCATACAAATGCAAGTGCATATGCATCAATTCTTCCTCTATTGTCTCCGGAAATCGTACACATTGTGCTAGATGAAAATTGCTTGCAGCTGTTGAAGAGCATTCATGGATGTTTGTAGAAATGATTATTGTCTTAGTGCAACAACGGCTCCAAAATTGGAAGTTCATTTCTGGTGAAGTGTTTATTTTCAGTTTGCCCTATATGTCACAATGAAATGGGTATGATTCATAAAATATAGATAATGGTAAGGAAGAGAAAATTTCTGCTTTGTGCATGCAGAAATTCGCGTCGCTGCATCTTTCCGTCACTTACCCAATCTATTATCGAACTGATGACCGTGAGTTGTGGGTGTAAGCGACCGAGATGGTGACATGACTCGTACCGAGGACGAATACTCTTCCCGTCGTTGCTCCCTGGTCGTCATGTTGATGCTAGAAAGGGAAGAAATAAATGCAAAAAATCTTACGTTATAATGCGATTGATACTTTGCAATGGGACGGGATGGCACTGAATCAAATAGAAACGAAACGGAACGAAAAATTTCATTTCTTCCTGCACATCTCATCCTGCAGTGATTGCAACGTCCGTTTACGCAGTGTCCTTGCGGTGCCGTTGATTGTGGATCGGATTCATTCTTAGCGCACGATAAAAGCGTTCGCTGAGCAATATCCGCTGAAGTGAGCACAAAACGGCTCGTAAATCGCAAAACGAAGGTGCAGTCGGCACTGTCTAGTCGCATCTGCTAATGAGATCACCGAGGCAGGGTACGGTACGGAACAGAGATCGACCAACATCCAACCATCGTCGCATAGTTTGCTGAGTGCCGAAGAAGGAGTGAAAAACACAAACCTGTTACCATCGCATCGACCCTGGGATTGCTGCGCTAGTGTCCGTTAACGGTGCACTCCTTTTACAGCGGCGAAAACGAAAACTTCTCCACATCCTCCTTCCCCCCCTCCCTTCCCGTCCTTCCTATCCAAGGAAACCCGGAACTAACCAGTGTCCCCGGCAAATCAATGATTCGCCCAGTTGGACGACAGCATCCATCCGATTTGACGGCGGAAGTAGCGGAAGGCGCGCGAGAACATGGCGCACATACTGGGGCACTCTGTCACGCGAGTTTGATAGCCGCATGCAAGGTGGGAAGCATAAAGTGTACGAACTCGAGCACGGTTATTGCCTCCAGCATGGTGAAAAGCCATGAGCGCACCATAAATGGGAAACCAACGATGGTCATGAAATATATCTCGCAGAGAACCGAGGCGAGAAATGGAAGACGAAAAAAAAAACCTCATCTCCATCCAACGGAGCTCAGTGCCCATGGGGGGAGTGGGGGCTTTAACGGCGAAGTTGAAGGTTAGGGCAGGTTGTCGAGTGTGCTGGCTTGTGATTCCTCTTTAAGTCACTCGGCCAACAATGTGTGTACGAGTGTGCGTGTTTTAGCAAATTCGTTTTCGCAGTCTGGTTCCGGATGTTCGACAGGAACTTCCCCAACTTCGCCAGCATCCGACGTAACGAAATTCGGAACTCCACAAACAAAACCCCTCATTTTGGAGTGTGAAAACAATTTGGCGCTTTGGAAGGAGTGTGAATAGAATGGGCCCATTTTCTTGAATAGCTCGTCGGCGACATTCTGATGGAGTGTGGCGCGAAAGAGTCGTTCAACCTACACACTTCCGGCGGAACGGTGCCGCGGGAGTCGTAAGTTCGTCATCAAAGAACGCACTGCTGATGTCATAGATAGTGTGTTACGTCAGCGAGCATTCCAGGTATGGGAAATTGTCGTTAAAATCCAATAGAGAATTTATCTCATCCATTGGGCAGATGCTATCGATGCCGTAGGTTGTTTTTGCATTATAAAATTAATCGGTAATTTAAATTTACTTTTCTGGTGTTTAGTTGCCATCGAATCAAAGTAAAAATAAACATTCAAAAATAAAAGAGGATTGGAAATAGCATGGAAAACACGACTTCAATCAAAAGATGCAACTTTGTAGCGCTTTCCATCAGGTAACTGTGTGGATTTGATATTGCGAATGTTGGAAATAATAAGCTCGCTTGGAAGTAAGCTTTTCTGCTCCGTTTGCACCAACACGATTGCTCTTTGAAGCATAAAATGTAAGCGAATTCATGCTAACGAATGCTTCCGGGTTGAAATGAATGCAATTCCATGCAAAACCACACGATCCTTTCTTGCGTTATTAATTTGAATATTTGGTCAGCTTGTTTGCGAGCATTTGGTCAGTTTTTAGCCAGCCAACTAGTTACACCGCTTCAGTAATTCAGTTGGCATCGAGGTTCACAGCGAGGTTACCACATCGAAACGGTCCATTATCGTGTACCCTCTCCGATCACGGGCAAGTCCGGGTGCCGTACCACTGATGCACACGACCTATACGGCAAAACCCACAGCAACAAGTGACCTTCCGGCACCGATGGCCATCGCCGATGACATCATCAAGTGTCAATTTGCACCCCCGCAAATAAACGAACAAAATAAAAAAAACACAAGCAATAGCACTACACACTCAACCGGAGAGTTGTGAAGCAAAATCCCCAAGATCGTAGCATCCCACACGAATAAAAAAGAGATAAAACGAACGGCCACACATTTTGATCGATCGCGATGGGGAAGGTTTTCTGGGGCAAGATTTAAGGGCGTACGCGATTTTTGCACTGACAACCATCAGCTCTCTGCTCTCCTCTGTCTTAAGCGACGCGGTTGCGAAGGTCTGCATCACGCACCGGAATACGGCGCGAAGCGTTGGCGACTGCATCGTTGCGTGGTGGTAAAACTTGTTTCGTCTGCCTATAAAAATGGACACGAGACAGGGCACAACCTGCTTTGCGTACGTGCCGTGCTTTGCTCTTCGTTTCCTTTACCACTTTGGACGGTTCCACATCCGCTCGGGTTCTGTCGGCGCACGGGAAAGGTTTGTTAGCGCGAGGAACACATGTTTATTTGCTTTGAAACACGGGTAGCTTCTTCGGGTTGCCTTTTACCCTACCAAACGCCGGTCCAAAACATTCGATCGTTCGGTTCGTTCTTTGGTTTGTGATCGGAACGACAAACGCACACTACGGCGGGCATGCATTCAAGGGGGTGGAGAAGTTATTTCTTGCAGTATGGATTAACCCTTGCATGATAAGGCGAAACATTTTGTGAGGATTTCTGGTACAGTTTGTTTTAAAATGTAAAAAAAAACATGATATAATTCAAATTTTATTATTATACAACTTTTAGTCAAAAAATTCACACAATAAATAAAATATGAATTTTTTATAATTACAAATTAAATAATGAAGGCACGTATTGTTGAGATCTGAATCTGAAACTAACAGCAAAATGCTTCAATTTGTCTCAAAGTAGCCCACATGGTAATTCCAGTTGAGAAAGGAAACAAATATCTAGTTTTACGACAGTACCTCAAATTTCCCAGTACATGCCATAACGAGCATGGTACCTGTTAATGAAATTATTATTGCTCCCAACATCTCAGCATGTCTCGCGAGCCGCCAGTCACGGTAGATGGCTACTCGCACACCATCAACCGCAACACCGGATCGTATGGCCCTGAGACTGGCCGCGGTGTTGTTTGTGTGCGCTTGCCCCTGCGGGAAGATGACGGTATTTTTGGACTCCCGTCCGTCGAGTCGGGGTGCTCATATGGTCGGAAATTCCTTAAAATCTCGTAAACAATCCATCCGAGCCGGGTCGGGATCGGGCACGATGGAAGCTGCACTGGGAAAAAGTCAAATTTTCATCGCTAAAATTAGAAACTCTTCCAACGACCGGCGGAAAATTCGATCACCGAACGCCGCAGCGCACACACAGGCAGCCACCGTTCGCACCGGAGCTCCTTTTCGAATGCAAATAAGTGTGGAGCGGAAGGTGAGTAAATGACCTTTTTTTTTTGCTCTCACAACGCCATAAGTTGCTACCATTGTGGTACGATTGACTAAGATTGGCGAAGCGACTACGACAACAAAGACAGCCACCGGAAGCCATCGGTTTTTCGAATGACGAATACTTTCGGTGGTGTACTTTTAACTCTGTCCTCGCCAGCTAGTTCAAAGACACCATTACGTCTATCAGCGTGGATTGCGTACGGGTTGATTGTTGACTTAACCGCAGCGAGGACGGAAGGACAACGAAAGAGAACGGCGGTGGAAGTGTCGGAAAGCCGGCTGGCGCCTTTGAGAGTTCCCTTTCCAATCGACGCTTGCACAGCGCAGTGGAGAGTATAGGGCCACACATGCAGCCCGACATGATCTATCAGCCATTCTTATGCAATCCGTTTAATCTATATGCACGAATCAATCCCATGCCATACGCGGGCACAACAAGCGGAGTGGCAATCAACAAGGACTGAGGAGCTGATTGAGAGTTATGGGGAATTGATTTCTGCCCAAAATGCAACAAGGTTTTTAAGTGGATTTTGATTGGTTTTTGAGAGATACACCCGGGAGCTGGAGTGTTTGTTGAAGTTGATGTACTAAGGGGATGCATTCGAAGAAGATTTAATGTCTGATGGGTCAATTATGTTTTATTAAGATTTTGGGTTTGAGTAGCAATTTTTGCTTTATATTTGAAACTCTTTCCATTATAAATAAGTTTATATGCAAACTTTGATTACTTGAGCATCTTGCGATTACTTAGCGAAGAACGTGGTCCAGAAAAATTGTGTTACTCAAATTCTGGATAATGTGAGTATCGTTTTACACGTTGTTTATATTAATATTTCAAGTATTTTTCGACAAATTGTAAATTCAAATGAAGATTGTTAGCATTACTTCGATTTATACAAAGACTCTTTGTTCATATAAAGAGAAGTTTCAACATTCAATAAACAAACTAAACTTTTCAAAATAAGGAAATATTTTGATAAAATGGAACAAGTTTTTTAGATGTTAGAACATTGACAGAAGTTGAATTGAAGTCCAAAAGAACAAAGCTGTCAAAACTACCAATTTCCATAGCTCATCCAACATTTTTGACTGTCTAACCCTTTTTATTTTTTTTGTTTCTCTGTCTGTTTTCTGCTCTCGACTTTTTTCCTCTTCCATCTTCTATGCATCTTCTTAATTTGTTGTTGTTTTTTATTACTTCTTTAATCTTTCAAAGTTTATTTCTTCTTCTTTTTCGCTTTGCGATGTTGAATTAGTCCAACTTCTGGCTAATTTTTTTTTATTCAATAAAAGTTCAATAAAAATAATGTTGATTTGATTGCTACGAAAACATTGCATGCACTAAGTTGGCAATACGAGAATATCAATAAACCAATTCATTTTTTTTCCTTCGAAACTTAATTTAAATCTTAGTCTTTATTACCAAACAAAAAACACAAAATCACCAATTAGTTGTATCAATGTGTTCGTTCATAAGAAAATAGCTCTCCGAACAACCACAAACCGGTAATCTAGTGAAATCGAACTCAACCCACGCAAACCCACATCAAGACACATGCTGCATCGCAACATCGCACCGCTACATTCCCTGTGCTGCTGTTACTTTGTGCACCGAAATGTCGGTCACCCGGGGGCACCAGTTGCCCTGCACGGAACTGGAGCAAGCGCACGGGCGAAGAAGTAATACCACTACCGCACACTAATCCATCGGTGCAACTTTGCAATCGTTGTCTCTCGTGAAATTGCACCCTCGCGTATACCACCGAATCTCCGGTGTTTGCAGCAGCCCTTCCACCCATACACACAACCACAGCAATGCAATGCGTTCCATGGTGAACGAACAGAGTCAACAATGTGATCGTATTTATATCACATTCTCCCTGCATTGCCAGCATCATTCCGCGTGGCTTCCCATACCGAGCGTTCCAACAACATAAACATTTAATTAAACACAAGTGCACTGTATGCACCCGGGGTACACATGTGTGTGTGTCTTGGAGGCCATCGAAGAGTTTAAATCCGCGAAGGTTTACTGGTTGACTCCTACGGTCGTTTCGCTTCTTAACCGTGATAGTAAACCGTGCAACAAAACACCCATTCGAGTCGAATCACTATGGGTGAATCGATGTTTTACCACTGGTTTCGAATAATGACATCGGCTCGGTTGACAGGAACCATATTGTTAGGCGATTAAAAAAGAAGAAGAAGAAGAAAAAACACGACAATAAGTAAGCGCGTGGGCCCCACAAAAAACAAGCGTGGTCATTTTGGGCGAGTGGAATGATTATTCACGTACATAAAAATAACGACTAAGGTGTTATGAAATCATCCGCTTAATTTGAAATTCTTCCTCACTCGGCAGGTTTTTTTTTTTGTTTTGGTCTACTGTTTTGGGTGTCTGGTGGAGAGAGTGATGTCTACATTGGAAAACGCTACGCCCAACAATTTTGTATCTAAACTGTCAGTTAAGCGGCGTATCAAGTTTCAAAAACCCGTAAGAAGAAAATAGAGATACATTCGACCAAACATCATTTCGTGACACGGTTGCTTCTTGGTGGGGTAACATCGGGGAACGGAAAGGGAAAGGGAACGGATTTATAGCCGGAAACAGTATCCCACAGTGCGTTTGCCAAATGACACCCATGGGAGGGACAGGACAATTTTGTCTTGCTTTATTGTTCATAAATAGTTACGATGGAGGCTGTGATTGCTGTTACACAGTTGAATTTCCCGGTGTAATGGGATACAATAGTTAAGCATTCATTTGAGGTAGTAAAGAAGCTTTAAAGCTAGTTACTTCTTTGTAAGAAGACATTATCCAATAGTTGTAATGAATATGGTTTAAAAAATTTTAATAACAAAAGAGCTTTAAGCTGTATATTTTTCCAATAAACCGACTGTGGTCTATCCATTCTGTCAAAAAACAAATGTCTCCATTTTGCATGCCACAGCCTTCACGTTCTACGAACCGGTTTTGGGGTTTAATTTTGAATGCTAATGTTTGCCCAACTTCAACAAGAATGTTACTGTTCGGTTCAACCATTTTCGGCATTTTGTCATTCCGATCGGCATAGGTTTTGTCACCGGAAGGGACAGCTCATGCTTTTTTGGGCGTCGCACGACTACATATATGCAAAAATATGCATTATTCTCCAGGGTCTTACCATACCAATACCATGCACGTCTAGCATAAGGCTTCTGAGTATGATCACCTCTCTTTTTTGCGTTACACTTGCAACGACGATTTTTTTTTCTTCAAATCATTATTTAATAATTTGTCTTTTTTTGTTTGTTTCAACAGTTTGGCTACTATCGGTCGTGACACATTCTTCAGGGTCATTCGTACGGGGAGCTACTAATCGCATTCGGCACATAATCGATGGTCAAACAAGTCGCCCCGAACGAATTGACTGCCGTGTCAGTGATAATTGATAAACATTTTTGGTTGAAGCGGAGGGAGCGATCATCCTCTTTTACGACGATCGTTCAACGAAACGTACTGTGAATTGGAAATGTTATGGGCACGTCATGAGGTGCGAAACGAAACGAACCATAAAAGGGGGGAGTGTTACGAAGTGGACTTATTTCTTGAAGATTGCGATTGGATGTGGTGATTTAACAAGAACTTTTTAAATTGCTTAACTATAACTTTGGCGATGGTACTGGTAACTAGTAGCACTATAATTCCATAGTTTATTCACATATCTCTATATGACCATTCACGAATTGCATTCGAATGAACCTAAACGATTCACGATTTTTTCTCGGACCACGTCGACCAAATGTAGAAATAGATAAACTTTTTGGCGCACATTAAACATTCAGTTCACCGTCCATCCTGATATTTTCTTTTCCTATCCACTGCGCTCCATTAAAATCACATACTGCGCCCCATAACACAAGGTTCTTCTTCTCTGGCCACTTGGTGCGTACACTTGTTCACCTTCTTGAATTACCTTTTTCGGGATACGGGGGAAAACGGAAAACAAACTCACAAAACAACGGCAAGGGACGCGACTTGAACAGCAGATGCGCGACGACCGCTTGAATGTACGCACCGACTCAAACTGACGATCGGTGCGTCGGTCGTCTTCGTGCTGAGCATGTGCGCGATCGAACGCCACAGACATCGTCTCCCCCCCCGGTTTCCCACCCACCCACTCCCCTAAAATACACGCAAACAGGTCGCAGCCACAGATGCCGGTGTTTGTTTGCGGATGTGTGCGTGAGACCACGGTTGTTTGCTTACGGGATTTTTTTTTGTCCGCATCTTTTACTTGCGGTTGATCGCGCTATGATCAGTGGAGTCACGTTCGTTCGATTAATCAGTGTGAATGTATTAAGGGGGATTGAATTATCGCACCTACACTAATACATACCAACAGCGCGTCGATCGAGGTGAGAAACGGGTTGGAGATCGTTTGGCAGCTATATGGGAGATAAAGCGATTTGCATGCAATGTTGCGTAGTATGATGAGTTGATCTGGATAAGGGGGAATGTTATGCTTTCTTTACTTACATGCGTAGATTTTGACAGCCAAGCACTTTAAATAACTTGAACATGTTCATTGTCATATTCACGTTTGCTTAATTCTTTAGTGCGTTAAAG
Source organism: Anopheles minimus (assembly GCA_000349025.1). Taxonomy (NCBI): domain Eukaryota; kingdom Metazoa; phylum Arthropoda; class Insecta; order Diptera; family Culicidae; genus Anopheles; species Anopheles minimus. The sequence continues at coordinate 15,620,686 of KB663721.1, read as the reverse complement.
AAATGGAAGAAGTACGACATGATAACTGATGCAGAAGACTGTAGATTTGAATGTCGTCCTTAAGAATGTATACACCTCAAGATTGTTTCAGTTGAAATTTAACAAATAATCGACTTGCGACAAAATAATCTGATCATCCACCTTCTTTGTTGCACCGTTCCAGTCTGATTAACAAAACAAATCTGCAGAGTTAAAAATAGTCAAGATACTGTTGGACCCAGGGCAGCGTAAGTACATATTTTTCAAACATTTTCTTTAAGATAGTCTCCTTTTTACTCATGTACTGCAGTAAAGATGGACTCATATTACTAGATAACTCAAGTCTTCAATACATGCTTGTTTGCAGAGAGCAAAATAATTTTATTCAGCACTTGAAATCATTTTAAAAGTCTTTAATTACTTTTAAAAAACAACGGAAATTTTATCCATGTTATTGCATTCTTTATATAAAAAATCTAATAAAATTTTAAACTTTTTCAAATTTGTCAAATTCTCAAAATGTATTAGCTAGTATTTAACAAAAACAATTTGGCAAGTAGAACGGCTTGCTTAACAGAAAAAGCTAAATTCTTCAAGTATTCAATTAGTTTTTATAATTTAATCGTTTTTCACAATTTTGAAATGATATCTAGTTCATCAAGTAGAACTAAAGAATTTGTTTTGTTCATTAAACTAAAAGCCATTTTGATAAACTGGCTTGAACAGATTAACTCAACATACAACCTACCAAAGGTCCTCCCAAATGTATGCACATAGAGGTATGTGACCGAACGCTTTTACCGGGGCTGCATAAATTACAAAAGTAATGAAAGGCACTCTGATGCATCCATCTTGGCCTTTCGTTAGCATGGTAGACCGTACTTTCCCACCCAACCGGTACCACCCAGAAGAAGCCAACCGAGCGTATAAAAAAGCCCACAAACACATCAGTACATACTTGTGTGTACGGAATGTGTATAAAATAATGAAGATGCAACGTAAAACGATGTCACAAGACACCGGCGACAGACATCCTTTATGTGGAAAAGAGAGGGCAAGCAAAAGGGCTCGGTTGCAAGGTGCCAACGAAATTTTGAGCAGATTCATCGTTTTAGCACGGACGGCAAAGGTGGCACAGGTGGCTACAAACAGGCACACCCATCGTTTTCCATTCATGCACACAACACAACCATTACCACGAAGAGAGAACTAGAAGGATGTGCAGGAAGATGGTTCTCACACGGCATACGGTTGTATGACGTGGGTGGCAGAAAAAAGTCTACATTTTCCATCCGTTTTCTCACCCTAAAATCTGATGTTTTTTTTGCAGTTTTTGTTTGTGTGGATGTATAAATAGTATCATGTAAAACCACAGGTATGAAAACCTCTTTTAGAAGGGAGATGTATGCGCGGCATTCCCATTTTTTTCTTCCACATTTAATATTAATATAAAATGAGTTGCAGTTTATGACTACTGCTGAGTGAAAGAACGCTGTGATTCTTCCATCTCGAATTCCCTGCTAATGATATTCTCATCCTTGGTAAAATCGTGTTCGGCTTCGTGTGTGCGTGCCAGCAGTACGTTCATTCACGCCACACCAACCTGAGAGCGTAACGCCCGGAAGCAGCGTTAAAGCTGTGTAACGCACCGGAGCGTCCATTCGCTACACGACGTGACTGGTCCGTGTCTGCTTGGTGGAAAATCATTTTCCTGCGCCCCACACTACTACCGGATGGGAGCGGGATAACCATAACGACAGTTACACGCACACGTACCCAACCAGACAGGCAGTGGTGTTTGTGTTTTTCGTATCGGACGTGGAAGCAGGACGACTGTTAAAGGACGCTCCTCCATCACGGCGAAGGAGTCACCCTGTGCACAAACACGAACGGCACTCGTGGGATGCTCGGGGTGCTCAGGGTCCGTCAACAAGTTGAGCTCCACTTGTTGTGTCCTGTCCGCCAATCGCACTAACACACCGAACCACTCGCTAGTACAGCACACAAAGAAATCCGACCGAAACGGGGTGGCCGCGCTGTACGCATACGCCGTGCATCGGTCGCGTCGGTGTTCGTCGTGGCAACTGGTGGAACTCACGGTACACCCTTATCGGACGCGCGTTTGATCGCACGCGTCGAACCACCGGCTCTCATGCTCAGTCGAGAGAGTGCAGTGCTGCCGTGTGGACGTTACACCCCCGGAGCACTTTTCGGGTGAGCATATAGGCGGTTCAGACGGTTTGCTGAGCCTTGGCAAGCAAAAGGAAAGAAGGCAGGGCAAAGTATTTGTGAATGCCGGGCGTGAATATGGGGATACTGTGGAACCGTGGAACGGAAATTCATTCACTCGCAGTCCAAGAGACACGTTTCTTGGTGCTTGCTTTGCGTGTGAAATATCGCAACGTTTAGCGTCCCTTAGTGTGCGGAGTGTGACTGTGTCTGTTGTGGTGCGTTGTTGTGCGTGTGTGTTTGTGTATGGGCTTGTTTTGCATAAATTTGCGCCCAGCCAGCGACGGGGCAAGCATTAATTGAATTGGTTTCGGAGTTGGGAATGTAAAGGAAAAATGTCCAAGAAAAAAAACGCGTAACGACCTGTCGTAAAACCCCAAGCGATGCGGTTGTGTTGGTGACGCTCACTACAGTGAATAGAATGGAAGTCAAAAGGATATCATAGCGCCAACGAATTAACACAGAGACAGCGCGTGTCTAGGTGTTCCCGCATTCAGGAACGTTCCGTGTACCGTGTCCTGTTAGCTTAATGGAGTTTTCTTAATACCGCTTCCGAGTAGGGAAGCTTTCTGATGAATTATATGCCACTCCGCTTGGTAAAAGCGTCCCGTACGGTGCGTGTGCAAAAATGCATTATTTATTATAGCCTTAAACAACAAGTGCAAATGTTTTGTTTGAGGTTGGTGAAAGAAAGAAAAAACAGAAAACCCCCGTGCAAACCGTGAAATGAATACCTTACGAAACGAAAACATCGAATCGACATCCTTTCGGTGGCACCGTGTAGAATATAAGTGAATTTTCGATAAGGCGCTTTTACTATGAAAGGATACTTTACGCTTTTGTGTTTGTGATTATGTGTGCGAAAAAAACCACCCCAACCCCCGATTGCGTTGTAGGCGCTGTGGGTGTGTGTATGGTTTTCTGAATACAATTACCACCCCATCCCGAGGTTGGTCAGCCCGGTACGGTGGGCCGTGTGTGTGAAAGGGTGCGGTGTCAGCCGTGACTATTCTTCCACTGTTCGCACCCAGTAATTGAAAGTGAAGCACCACACAGTGATGATGATGATGATGGTCGTCGGCTCAATAGGGCTGGAAGTGAATGATGAACTGTAATGAGGAATAATTCGGATGAATTGATGTTTCGTTATTTTTCTATTACCTTCTCGTTTTCGCGAACCACTCACACACCGGTGGGGCTTAGGTCGGCTACAGATAGGAGCAGAATATCAATGTTGATCCCTCGATGGGGACAGCATGATAACTGTAGGTAGAAAAACTGCACCGTAACGGTAACCTGTTCGAGCTTTACGGAGCTTTACTGCGTGTATAATATACGCCGAACAATAAAATTTGATATTGTGATTCGTTTTGCAATCAATCAGCAAATAATGAGCCAGTAATCCGATTTAGATATCTATCTATTAATGTACCAAACCAATATTTTTTCAAACAACACTAGTTCTGCATTACCAGGATGACTTTTTCGATTTGTTGTATATTGAATCGTTCGTGGAATAATTTTATTTTCTACCCATTTCTAGTTTACCTAGATACAAAAAATATTCATAAAAGAAAAAGATATTTGATGTGTAACAACCACGTGTTCTACCAAAGACCATGCGCCTCCATGCAGGAGCAGGTTACTAATTACTTTACTGAAAGTCTCATCGGTACACACATTCCGTGACAAAAGTGAAAGAGAACACAAAGCTCCCGTCTTATACAAACACTTCGGGACACTGTTTTCTTATTCGATTGAATACAACTGCTACCTACATCATACCCCTAATAGTGCTCCATTAGATGCATAAGATGGAGTCCATTCATCCCTTCAAACTGTCCATTAATGGAGAGTGTATCTATTCATCCTATTCATCGTCACACATATTAACTGAACTTCATGTTTCTTTACCATACACGCACACACACAATAGGCTACTTTTTGATTACTTTTTATAGGGTCCATTGCAAAGCCCAGCACCAAAAAAAAACTTTCCACACGTGCAACACTCATTACCGGAAGCATCAACGTTCAAACTGTTGATTGAGTTAGCGAAACAAAAGAAAGCACAAAACTTCCAGTACATTTTCTTCCGCCGTAAGCTCCGTGCACAATGGTTTTTCCGGTTCCGTCGGCAAACAAATTGCTCGACTGAGAAGTTGTTGTGCCGGGGAGTTTTAGTGTTTCGGGGAAACAAATTTCCACCCTCATTGACACGTTCGGGGAACCGAAAGTTTGCCCGTTTCGTCCCCGGGTAGCCAGTGGGTTGTGGGTTTTATCGATTACGACCATTCTTGGATGGTTCCTTCAGTCCCCAGTCTTCCCTTCACGGCGCTACTCCTTTATGATGTACCGGAACATAATAAAGAACAAGTCTCGGACATGTCCTGTCACGCGGCTTGAAGTCGTACGACCATTACCGACCGGACAGGGACACGCATAAACAATTTACCTACCATTTTCCCACCCATCCGATCGATTTTCTTCTTCTTACTAGTTGAAAAGCATGACAAACTAGGAAGGGAAAAGAAAGGATCCGATTTCTTCCGACTTGGTCCTTTTCGGTGGGTATAGGACGCTTGCTTTGCTTGGTGTACTGCGTATGAAAGGACTCACCACTCCGGTCAATGACAGCAGAATGGGGGAGCGATGAAATGAGAGCGGAAAAAACGTACAGCGAAAGTCACTCCTATAGTCTGTCCCCCTCGAGAATTCTGACCCACCTGAACATAGCTCCTTGAGAATTTGATTCTCCGTTCTTGGGAAAGAGGCGTGTTGACTGCCAACGGCAAGATCGGTTGTGTGGCAATGAAAATCTAAACAACGTAAAAAAAATCCACCCTCGTCCGGTTTCTGTGCTACAGCCGGTTCTCATTTTTTTCTTTTGCTATTCGTGATGTTTTGTTTTCCAGTGAATGATACCGAGAATCGCTGTCTGCTTCGGACCGACCGTTCACTCCCGCCGGGTCGGGCATTCGCTGGACTTTGAAGCCAGACGTACGGAGCCGCTGGACCGTAACAATGACATGGAATAGAATTATAGGGGCGGCATATTTGAGGACGTGTTTAGCCACATCATGAAGGTATTCGAGGCGAGGCGGAGATGAGGGAAAAAGTGTGGACATGAAGGGAACAATAAGAAGTGATTTGCTGCGAGTGGCAACATGGGTCAAAATGGTTTCATGAACAGGGAAGTATTTTTTTTTCTTCCTCATTCTATTCAGCTATCTTTTTTGCGAAATAACGAGCCGTTTGCTGAGCAGTAGCGGCATTGGGATAAAAAATGCAAAACCCGACTGTATTATTCATGGCGGGGAAAAAAAAAACCGGCCGAGAACAGGGTTCTAGGAGCGCTAAATTACATATGCCAGCGGAAAGTGATACCGCAAGACACTCTCGGGAAGTTTGCTGAAAGGTTTCACCATGTGCAATGAGTGACATGGATAAAGGAAAGGTTATATTTCAGTAAGAGATCATATGGTTGGCGGAGGGAGTAGAAAACATCACAAATTGAAGGGTGCGTCTGATGCTTGGTGGGATATTTTTATAACATACAAAATGGGAGCCAAAATGGGGTTGGGAGCCAATGGTGGCACAAAAGTTGGCATGTTAGCAGCAAGTATTTTGAATTAAATCTTGAATGTATTAATTTTGATTTAATATTAATGGAAGATGGGTTGTTCAGGAGTTTTATTAAATACTTTGTAGAAAGTTTTCATAATAAAAACGACTATAAAAGTTGATGCATAGAAGTAATTAATGTCAAAAAGAGATGATTGGAGAGGTCCTGCCAGTTGCAACGTGGTATTAACTGTCGTCTACATGTTTCTCATTAGATGTACGTAAGAATACGACTCTAAATCACACCATCCACACTATCATCAACTTTCCCGGGCATAGGCTCGAATGGCTAATTACTGACTTACACATGTTGCATGATTGCCGAGCTGACTAATTGGATGTCTGCACAAAACACGACGCATCTCCACCCAAGTGGTTAGAATTTCAAATTGAAGTATGCTGCCCGATGGCAAACACGATGCCGCCAATGTCTAGAAGCTCCAATTTTTCCACTCATCATTCCCAGCCCCAGCAGCTTACGCGAACGCACCAGGACACTAACACCACCAGTGCTGACTGTTTTATCGATCGTTCGTTCCACGGGTTGGTCTGGGTGGGTGTGGTTTGCCAGATGCCTTCCTGGTGTGTGACGAAATCGGTTTTCAAACGCAAACAATTGGAGCCTACCGCCTAGGATGTACAGTTTTCGAACCAAACCGGCAGCGTGTGTAAGCCGGCTCGGTGTACGGGAGCAGTGGCAATTATGGTAGCCGAACCTTAGCCATCGTCGGGAATACGGGTGGGTCAAATGGCCTGAAGATCTGTTTGCATGTGGTTGCGGTTTCCATTGTTAAACAAATTCATCTGCTCGCAACTCAAATTGAATTTGTCGCCAACGATAATGATACTGCCGCGCGTGCTGACGGGCGGGGAGTTGGGGATGGGGAGGGAGCGATTCCTCCATTTGAGAAAAGCCAAAGTCCCGAAGAAGCAGACGCTTGGGCTGGGTTTCAAGAATTGTTGTGCACCGTCGCCCGTGCGTTTCGTCTCCGGGTGTTTTTGGGTGGCCACGGCGAATGAGCTGGACTTCTGAGACTTCGCTATTCAAACACGATGGGAGAATACACCAGCGTGCACGAGCGTTGATTTGATACTTCCTGCTTAGCGATAGCCCGGATCGGACTGGCTGCAACACTGTGAGTGTGTGAGCGGCACGTTGATTAATTCGATCGCCACCATCGGGCGTCGGGTGATGGCGTCGTGGCAAAAAACGATTTTTGCCTACTCTGTAGAGACTCGGGGTTTTGTTAATTGTGCTGTGAACGCATTCGATGAGCGTGCAGCGAATGATTTCCGTGTTTCTGTGTGTTGTGCTCTTTCTTTTTTCTTGGCAATAGCTAGGCGGCCGTTTGAGTGTAAAATTTGCCAAGGTGACCTTTTGCCGTTGCGTCTTTTGGGCTGTGTAAGTTACTTTGCATCAGGGAGTGCCAGCAGAAATATTTTAATCATATTTTGTTTCCACCATCTCAGGAGACACATAACGGAAGAAGCAGGATGGCACTTCTCGCAAGGGGAGAAAGAAAGAAAATTCAATCAATTTCCGGTCGAAACGTTCAACTGCTCACGCTAGTCGGGATATGCTGGAACCGTTTGATCCTCGGTGGAAAGTTTTCTCGTTCAGCTGCTCTTTTTGTGCACATGCACTGGGGGTGATAAAAGGATGTGTAAAGCGAACGGGTCACAACTTCCGCCGTATCCAAATGTCAATCGAATCCTGTGCACGAGAGCCGTATTGTCTTTCACCGTCGCACCATAACACGGGGACAGGATATAGAAAATGATTGCTTCAGAGTGGCGTTGGAAACATGACCGAATTCCACCAGACATAGTAGAAACCATCGTCGTCGTCGTCGAGTGGTGAGTGCTTGAAGGGAAACATCGTAAGCATGGCACAACGGTGGCAATCCATGGTTGTATTTGTGTGCTACACGGTTAACAATGTTGCTTTGTCGGTTCCACCAGGTGCAGGTGATACGTTTGTGTTACTTGCTGTAAAATGTTCGATCGCTTCAGTGCTATTGATGTTACCCGTTCTGAGAAGACACAGCGAGACAACCCTTTTCGTACTGTTACATCCCTACGGTGACACTTTGTTTTATTCGATATTCTCGTTTGCCCAGATGTTGTCTGTTTGGGTATGATGAATTGTTTTAAAAGTTCTGGGAAATGTTATTTTTAATTCATGGTTTAAAAAAAGAATATTTCTGTGGGATACATTTCTAAACTGTCTTTATTTGTTTGAGTGAACAAAACTCTTTCAAAATTAATAGTAAGCTAAACAGATGTAACTTATTTTGCCTCGCGTTTGCTCGAATATTGGCTGTTTGGGTATGAAACATTACATAAAGTTGTGGGGAAAACTTTTTCTTTCAAAGTTAGCTGAACGCTTTCAGTTATTTACTGTAATAGTCACAACATCCTGGTCACGGCACCAACATTAATTTAAAGAAAGTTATTATATCCTCGCTCTGATACATTTTTCTAACTGCACTTCAACAAACATATAAATTTCGAACCATCTTTTATTGGTAAGGTCAAAGAGCAACACGAAAATAGTCTTTCTTACAAACATCGAATCAAACTTCAATCAATCAATCCGACAGCAAATTGATATCCTCTCCGCTGGGTCATATTTCGCCTAACGCAAATAGTGAGCCAACTCCCCAACAAATGATTCCCATTCGGGTGTTGTGCAAAAGAAACATTAAGAACTCTCTAGGTTGGACGAAAAATTGGATTAATGAAATCATACACCCTCCTACGCCTTCCGGCGATCAACCCACCCTCCGGAAAGCATAATCCATATTTGTTAGTTCCTTAATTTCTTCGCCTTTTTGCTCCGTACCGTACTGGAAAACGATCCTTCGTCAACAGCGACTGATGTTCGTGTGCCGGTGCAAATAGCTAAATGGAACGTTTACTCATCGATAAATCCATAAACTGTGCATACAAATCGAACTGAGGGCAAAGCACGCCAACCCTGAAAGTAGCGACAACATCGATCCGTGTGTTCCGAATGTTTTAAGGGTAGCCGGCCCGTAAAACAAACATTTCTTACTGTTTCTGTTAAGTTGATGGAGATGCTAGGTGCTGATAATAGTGTGCGTTGATGTCATGGTGTTCTAATTTTTTGCTTTCCGTTTTATTTGGCAAACAGGAAACCGTGTGTGCGTGCGTGTGAGTGCGAGTGTGGCGTGTGTGTGGTTGCGGTTGGAAATAAGGTTCAGGTGATATTAAGTTGCTGCAGGTCAAAAGGACCAACGTGCAAAGTGCTAGTGCTTATGGTGTGACTGTGTGATTTCTTTATAATTATCAGATCGTCACAAAAATATCAAAAGAAAGGAAATAAAGCTGTGAGTGTATTCGAATGTGATTTTTTGGAAGTGTTTCTATGTGCGACCAGTAAAAGAAATTGTGAAAGGAAAGTGATACAGTGGCGACGAACCTTTGGCGTTCCATTCCGGCATGATATAGGGGCTATGGGACGGGCAGCAACCAGTGCTAACATTTCACCAAAGTATTGGTAAGTATACTTTTCTACCTTGAAAATATTTTAATAATTCTTCAAAATGGATTTTCTTAAATTTCAACCTCACCATCGAACACTCCACACTGGAACCGTTGGGGTGATTTGCTCCGTACCGTCGTCGGCTCGTTCACAGTTGAGCGAGTAATAATTCATGCATAAAACGTTTGCCACCATCTTTTCTGCACGATTGAGCACGAAAAGCACGGTTACGGTGAGCTACTACTACCTACCAAAAACGATCGATATCTGCTCCTCGACGTCTCGGATTCTTCCCGAGCCGAATCGAACATTTATTGTGCCCTCCGAAGTAATTGGAAGTGAGTCAGTGAGGAAGCTTATTTGAAGGTGGGGTGTGTTTCTGTCCCATTCGAACCTTAATGCTCGCGAACATACGTTAAGAAATCCAGCAAAAAATCATCTCTTTGGGCGGCGAAGGGGTAATGTTCTCGACGCGAATGTTTATAGGCACATAAAATCAACCACTCCCAAGAAGAACAAGCTTCAAATCGATGTGGTAAAGCTTTGAGTTTGCCTCAGCTAAATATGGTGGCATGTACTGAGTAAACAGTATTATCCTTTTCGTATTTTTCCAATGGGGAGTCGGATTTTCACTGGATTGACGTGGTTGAACGAGCCCGAACGTTCGGTTCCGAGAAACATTTGTCACCTTGGTTCGCTGTTTTGTTGACGCATACGTCTCATTACCGGTGACGTTTAATCAGACTAATGCGTTTTAGGCTGGAAAATTGTGTTATTTCCGTGCGGTTTTGTTTTTTTGCTTGTCGCGTCTGGGAAGCCATACATTTTAAGGACAAGTGACGTGTCTGTTTTTTCCCGGTGGGCAACCCAGGCCATGTTCTTAGCCCGATTAAATGATCAGGAATTTGACGTGTCATTGTAGGAATTTTCTGAAACAAAATACAACTTTTAGCTAACTGAACACGTCAATGGCATTGGAGTGTGATTGAATAGAGGATCAATAATGTAAGAAACGTAATTCAATCAAGGTCAGACCAGCTTTGAAAGACGTGTTTTCACTCAGCACACGTCAAGCAAGCATCAAACGTGCATTACGTGTAAGTGAGCTGAATAGGTTTGCCCATCTAGATTTGCTTTGTGTTTTTTTTCCCATATCGTCCTTCACACAATCTGACACCTGTCATTGCCACATACGGTGCAGATATTGCTTCATGCATAATGCATTAACAGCACATTGCGCTTTTTTTATTTTCATCTATTGTTAAAGAATGGGAGCTAAGGTGATATAATAAAATGAGAAAATATTTCTATATGAAAGAACAATAATTTTTACTGCAAAAGTCACACAATACGGTAGATAATTTTATATAAAAGTAAGCTTGTTTTGGATTGCTCTGTCTGTATCAGAATTGCACATGACCAAACCACCGACGGGATAAAAGCAGTGTGAAGGGAACTGGGTTAGGTTGGTTGTCTGATATCGGCTTAAATCGGATCGTTCCCGAAACATCGAGCATTTGCCATTAAGCGCAATGGCAGGCCGTGCCTTCCACGTCGGAACGGAGCAAAAATCGATATTATCTTTTGCCGGTTCGGGGTCTAATTTTAGCTTCACAGGATTCCGGACAAAGCCCGCTACTTCACACAGGGCTCGCACATTTACATACGAACCCCGATGCGGAGCAAGCGCTCGTAAGATCGTTACACCACATCCACCACCGGTGTCATCAACTGCCATCCGCACGTTGGCCTACCTGTACCCATAACAAAAGGCAGCTACCGGGGGGGCTAGGATAAATAACAAAATGTTACGTATGAATAATGCATGACCCTTGGGCGTGCGATGTTTTTTTTTCGGGTGACGATGCAGCACCATTTTGCACCCTCGGTTGGTCGCTCTGGTCCGATCAGCGTGCTGCTACAGTACTCGCGCAGGTATTTATGGCGTGTAATTCATACTTTCCTTCCCGCAAAATCATTTATTTTGATTTAAACAGCTATTTGATAGGGTCGAGTTGGGTGCGGCGTTACCTGAACAGGGGGGGAATAGTAATGCGTAGTAAACATTCCACTCAATTAAAAGCTGTTTTTGAGACACGAATGTGGGAGGCATAGTTCATTTATCGACCATAGTTGTAGGTAGTTGAACTGTGCTTGATGGGATCGTTATCGTTTCGATCAGTTAATGTGTATTTGTTCCGACGGTTTATGAAATCCATATTTAGTATTATGCGTTATGTTGATGATGGCTTATGGGGGAGTCAAATGTCGGTTGTTTTGTGAATATTACCGTTCCAGAAGCTTACGAATTTTTCATCCGTACAACGGGGCAACGGAAAAGTATTAATAAGCAAACAAAAATGGCCAAACATGAGTTTCACTAAACCAACGCACCAAAAAATAGTTCATACATAATGAAATGGTTCTTTAGTTTTGAATCGACGCTTGAGCAATCAAATCTAAAATGAGCCTTATTAACTATCAAAATAAAATAAAAAAAGTGCTCTCTACTAAATCATAATGATTTGTGAAATGCATAAGATTGATAAATGTGAAACAGTTTAGTTCAGTAAAACAGTAAAAGGAAAATAAGGCACTTTGTTCCGAGTCATTTCAAGTCGTTCGAGGTTCTTCGTGTAACAGTCGATCGTAGTGGATTAAGGTCAATCTTTAATTAGTGTTGGTAATTGAATTTTAAATGCAATGTTTGATTGTGTTTAAGGGGAAAAAAGTAATTGGTTTCTTCATTTATCGTAAAGCTGGATCTGAACAGCTTGCAAGGATTGCCGAGTCAAAGTACTGGGCGTCTCCATCCGCGTCCGAGCGCTAGTACTGGGCGTCTCCATTAGAGACTTACGACCCTCGGTATTTATTTCAAACAAGTAATTACGTACAAACCAACCCAATATGGCACTACAAACAGAAAACCTTCGCTCGGAGAAAAATGCCGATCCTTCAAACTAACCCATTCATCACACATTAGTGTATCGGGTTAATTTATAACTGGTAATTTCGTTGCAAACCTATTATTTAAATAGTGAAAAAATTTCAAAGTACCACATACCAGGACATTAAATAAATTACGCCACAAAATTGGTTCGCGTGCTAGCACCGTCCGCACGGAGCTGTGTGCTTTCTGGTCGGGCAGAAAACAGGGCCGCCGATAACAAATTGCTTTATTGTAAAGCACGCAACGCATTACATCTTCGAGCACGTTACAGAGATACGCGGTCAAGCTCATTGGGCGGGTGAGTGAATGTGTGCGTCGAGATAATCTGATTACTGTGTCATAATAATACATTATCTTCCACTGTTTTGATCTGTAACTCGGTGACGTGAGGTAGAATCAAATTGCAATAAAAAGCACGTGTTTTTTTGCATTCGTGTACAATGGTGCATAAAGGAGCGGTAAATATATGGCTGCCATTTAGCAGCTCTGTATTCATTTGATACGATTCATATCAGATGTGTGTGAGTTATTGAGCTCGTTACTCCTGCTTAATTTTTATTTCAATTATTAAATAGAGAATAAATAAAATCTCACTTTATATTTTTTAAACACGTGCAACAGCTTGCAGAATATTATTTTTACATATCCTTTTAACTTTTCTAGTTATTCGCAAAACAATTCGTTTTAGTTTACGCACTGAAGTTATGTCAAATGGAGCATTTTTTATAGTTTTTTAAACGAACTGTATACAATATAATTTACATGCATTATAATAAATGTTCACATACTTATTCACTTTACGACCTATTTGAGATCTGTTGTAAAAGTTTTTTTCCTTCTTTCTACATGGCAATGGTATGGTATTGCCTAGTGATTCGCAAGTCGTCTGAGTCATTTGTATTCGCTTGTAGCTAAAAATACACAACACTCAGGAACAGATATGTGTGCACATGTGTGGATGGCAAAAGTCCTCACGAAGCCACGAAAGGTAAATGGCAATTTCCTGCAGGAAGGTACCGCGGGCCATACCAATAATCGTATGCAAAGGAGAATGAAATATTCATGTATAATATATGCGCGATCGTGTCACATCTTTACATCGCCGTCCCCCATTGGCTTCTAATGCACGTGCTACAGGTATAGCATACATTCAGGCGCAAAGAAAACTTCACTTTATCACTAAGGATTAGGAGACAATGCGGTTTGCTTCAAGTTATTTCGCGCTTTGGAAGGCAATGGAAACGAGTAGGAAGGAAGCAAATCGGGAGGGGTTAAAAATTGAGATTGACGATATGATCAGATTTTGTGCGCCCCGGCCTATCTATGTAATGATGATTGGCTTACCTTGTGGCGCATTAATAATTTGCACTTCGCGTACATTTCGATGGAAAAATGAAGTTAATAAAATTAAACACAATACATACCAATTTCCTCAGACGATAATTTGATTTCCTGCCATTTCTCTCTCTCTCTCCCCGGTCCTCTTTTTCTCTCTAGATGCAGTCGTAGTCAACGTGTTGAGACGAAGGAAGAAAAAAGTGTAGTGACAGAGACGGCGGCGGGAAGATGCCGTCACGGAATGCCCTATGGATGTGGATAAAGCTCCTCGGGCTGGCACTGGCGGTGCTGGACCTCGCGTTGGTTACGGCACAATCGAACTCACCGCAAACATGCCCACCGGGTAGCGACATCAGCCCGTGCGTCTGCCAGGTGAAGAAGAACGGGCTGGACATCCTGTGCGAGGCGACCGACGTACAGCACATCACTAAGGCGATGAGTGCGCTGAAGGGCAAGAGCCCGATCATCTTCTACCTGAAGCTGCGCCACAACAACTTACCGAAGCTGCAGGGTTTCGTGTTTCTGGCGCTTGACATTCGGCACCTTACCATCCACAACAGCAGTCTCGCCACCATCGAGGAAACATCGCTCAGCTCGCTGGGTAAGTACGGTTGTTGTCTTACTCCCTACCGGTGACTTCCCCCAGGGCGGCCCACAAGATGAACGACCCTGTCTTGACGGACGTGTTGTCATGTCTGAAAGCTAGGAAAACGCGATTTCTGTCTCAATGCTACCCTTGTCAAGATAGCGAACTTCCCACCCCAACAAACAGAGAAAAAAGGGATGGAGAAATCACGATGTTCGAGCGAAACGTTACGGGACGGCAGGCTCTTAACATTTTACGACACTCTTGCCTTCTGGAAGCATATTTTCATCCAGCGTTACTCGTAATTAAGAGGCAAATTGTGAAGTCTGCAGGCTTGTAGCAACCTGTGCAGCGTAGCGAAGGAAATGAAATTATTCATCCTTGTAATGCAACGTTGTCGTTTTCGCGTCTTTCCACCCCAAAGGAATGGCGCTATTTGGTGGTAATAAAAATATTACGATTGTTTCAAGTAAAACCTTTTACTGCTTCCAAAGAATGCCCCGGAGAGTCTGCGTCTGTGTTTGATAATGCTGAAGCTGTTAACAGAGTTGGTTAACAATAAATGGAAAATTGTGCACGATAAAATCTTTTAATGAATAATTGCGTGAAAATTTAATACCTTCCATGAAGGTGTTTCCATTTTTATTGAATTGATAGCATTAACTTGTGAAATTCTGTTTTGCTGTCTTATAAATTGTTGAGGCATATATTCCAAGTAGAATATTTTAATAATTCATAACTTGTTTGCAAGCTTACCATTCATACTTAGAAAAGTTTCTACTTATACCACTAACGGTCATGTCATTAAAATTTAAATCCATTTTTAATACATCATAAATTTACATTCCCTTCAACAAGAGAATTTCCATTTCAACTGCTGTCTATCTTTGTGCTTCATGTGACTACACCATTTTCAATGGGGTCTGATTAAAATTCCCCAGCGTACCATTCGTCGTAATTTACATGTTAATTAAAACGTGTCCCATCTCAAACCGTCTCCCATACAGGACGCGGACTTACCCAGCTCGATGTGTCCCAAAACCAACTGATGAGCGTACCATCGAGTGCGCTGAAGAATTTGCACTATCTGCTGATTCTGAACCTGAACCACAACCGCATCTCGCAGATCCACAACCGGGCGTTCGAGGGACTCGACACGCTCGAGATTCTCACCATCTACGAAAACAAGCTGACATTCATCGAACCGGACGCGTTCCGTGGATTGGACAAGTAAGCGTGGAATGGCATGCCTGGAACAAACGTCCCCAAGCCAGTTACGGTGTAACGTTTGTATTATTCCGCATGTTCTTTTTCGCAGGAAGCTGAAACGGTTGAATCTGGGCGGAAATGACCTCACCGCCGTGCCGCAGAAGGCACTCTCGATGTTGGATAATCTGCGGAAGCTCGAGCTACAGGAGAATCGCATCAAAACAATCAAGGAAGGTGACTTCGAAGGTAAGGTTGGTGGCACTGCCCCACAGCAAATCTTTCTCCTGGGTGATTAAGGACACGGGGACGTCTTACGGAATCACTAATGAAATGTCGTGTCCGCTTACGAATGGTGCAGGTCTGGAGAATCTGGATTCGTTGATTTTGGCCCACAATCAGCTTACGGAGGTACCGGCAAGGGTATTCTTCCATCTCACGCTGCTCAACTCACTCGAGCTGGAGGGTAACTCAATCTCCTACATCGCAAAGGAAGCGTTCGAAGGATTGGAAGGTAATCTTCGACCGCGCACTGGTAATCAGCAAAACTTACGACCAGTGGTATCTAACGGTCCGGTTTCATCCCCAGAAAACCTACAATATCTTCGCCTGGGGGACAATAATCTCCACATCATCCCGAGCGAGGCGTTGCGTCCGCTGCACCGTTTGCGCCACCTAGACCTTCGCTCGAACAACATCTCCGTTATTAGTGAGGACGCTTTTGTGGGTTTTGGTGATTCGATAACCTTTTTAAATCTTCAGAAAAACGAGTAAGTATTGCTGGTGGGTATTCAGGCGTAAGCGACAGACAATGAGATAAGCTACCGGCAAGCCTTGCTTTTACCACCAAACCGCCCACATTGGATGGTTTGGATAGAGAAACACGCACAACAAAAAAGAACCCCAACGGAAGAAGTTGCCTTCGAAAGTCCTACGTCCAAAAGTCCTTGAAAACATTTCGACATTAATTAATAGACCAAAGCGATGTTTGTGGTTTCAACCGAACCCCGGGTTCGATATCCACTCCTTGTTTGCTTATGTTTCTGCTGCTCTTACCGCTTTTGCGTACGCTTTTCGTTATCTCGTAGCATCAAGGTCCTGCCGGCGCTCGTGTTCGAAAATCTCAACTCCCTCGAGACGCTCAGCATCCAGAACAACAAGCTAACGCGCATACCGGAGGAGGTGATGGAGCCGATCATGGACTCGCTGCGTGTCGTTGATATTATGGGTAAGTGAATATGCAAGAATGCGATTTCCTATTTTTCCGTGCCGGTAGGACGAACGTTTTACCGTAAAATACATCCTCCCTTAAGGTGGTCGGCAAATCCGCACTTATCTTCATCTTCGTCTGGGATAAAATGACTTTCACCTAGGCACGCTCGGGACGGGGAGATAACCGTTTCCAGCAAATGGTAAAGGAAAGAGATTGTGGATGGACGAATCTTTAATTTATGTTCACCCTTAATGCTACGATGGTCAACAAGGCGTTAGGTGGAATTGGGTTGGGAGAATAAAATGTGAAACCAAGAAGATTAGAATCTAAACGAGGGTTATTAAAGCCCTTGCCATGGATAAGCGAAGGGCGGCTCCATTAGACATAACGAATTTATTGATGTCGTAAATGGGCGCTTTTACAATCATTTTAGTTTCTATGAACCTTACCTCAAGTGCACTTTAAAACGCATAATTCAATAAAAGTAACTACCAGCAGTAGGGGATAGTTGAGAAATGATAAAATAAATCTCAAACATTTCGGGGCATTTTCATATTTTATCCTTCGTTGGGGACCCTTTATTGGTAGTTTTTGAGGATAGTTTATCTTTTATACAAGTATTATAACATTTTTGTTTAATTGTATGGCTTCTTCTACTATGATTGCAACACGGATCATTGAAGGCTGTTGTAAACGCCTAAAAGTATGCAAATTGAAGTTATTTTTGTAATTATCCTGCGACGCTTTAATGTTTGTGATATCTTCTATTAAAACTACACAGAAAGTGTCGTTATTATTTCATAAAACCTTGAGAACTGTAGAATAATAATGTTTTATAGATGAAATACTCTCAAATGAATAAAACTGATAATTAAAGACTATCCTAAACCAAGCCAAAGAGAATCTTAAATAAAATTCTCGTAATTTCAATGTGGACCAGAAGTTTGCTAAGATATTCAAATTATGCTGTCGATACAAAATTGAATAATTTAAATATCGAAAATTAATTGCAATTGACCGTGCGAGGAGTCAAAAGCATGATTAATGGTCAACTAGATTCCGGTCATAAGTTTAATTTTCCTACTTCCGTCATAAAAAGAAAAGCTTTAACGTAACCCTTATCTGCATCCGGATTTTATCTAGAGAGAAAAAAAGGAAACCATGAACTGATCCAAACACAAAGAAATTCAACGCAGCGAATACCTGCCCGTGGCGATAACTGACACTATTGGTGTGAAAAGTTTTCCAGCAATTCCGGCACGAACGAGGTCACTCGTTCGTATGGTCGTTAAGGAAGAAGTTTGATATCGTTCCGCTTCCGGTGACAACTCAATCAACTTCGAGCCGAGTGAAATGGTGGTTCTTTTTTTCCCCTCTATTGCTCTCTTTCACACGCTCGCTTTCCCGTAAGCTACGTGTGGGAATGTGGACAAACTTTAGTCGCACCGGTAAAGTCACGAGCAGAACGAAATGGCTTCCATGACGACCGGATGCTGAAAACGACCGTTTTCATGCGCGTTGCAAATTGCGTGCTCCTCGGTTCGGTGTGTAACGTTTACGTCTTCCGGTGCGAGTTGGACAGCCCACGGCTGAATAAATGAAGATCAATCGGAGGACATTTTATTTTCCACGCTGGAATTTCGCCATCCACATTGATTCATATAGGGTTTCGTAGCTCTTAATTTGTTCCCGGGTGGATTTCTGTGTGCAGGACGTATAATATCCCATTCGAGAGCCCGGAATGCTAATGAAAAAATATGTGACGGAGATGGGGAATGATCCATCCGTTAGTTGGTCGGCGTTTGATTTGATGCATGATTTCCGATTTTCTTTCTCCATGCGTTTTACGGTGCCCATCCAATTTTTGGTGCGACGGAATGGAATGTGAACATCAGACCATCCGGTGCCGATCGATACGAATTATCGACAGCCACTTAGCACACCATCAACGAATTGGGAACGAAAATTGGTTTCCAAGTATTTGATTTTCCGGGAGGGGAAAAAGTTTTAGCTCGGTCGGCTTTCTCCGACGCCGGTAGAATAGAAATGAGTTTAGATGGTTGGATAGAGCTGGAGACACGTAGAATATAATAAGAAAAAATCGAAACAAAAGGTATAAAGAGAACAATAAATAAATCGATGTGTTAGGGCGTACGGTGAGAAAGCTTAAACGGGTAGATATGTATGCGCTGTGTTTCCCCCCAGGTGTTTATGATCCATTGATTATTCCCTAGTCAACAATAAAGCCTTACCAGGATGGGAATATGGTCTCAGCCATGTAATAAAAAATTACTTTGCTTCATATGCGTACGTTGTAGTCCGCATATAACCAACTTAAGGAATAAGTCTTGAGAAATGAGAAATGGAAATGGCAGCTCTAGGGCATGAACTATTACTTCATACGAAACAAATAGCGAGTTCATAAAAAAGTATGAAAATTTTTCGATTTTCCTAAAATTTTGGTTGGAGTTTTGGTTCTTTTTAAATCCGTTGTCATAGTTTACCCAGGTTATCTTAAGTTAAAGTAAATGTAGTGTTAAAGTAAATACAAGTTATTAATTTGGTAACACAGTATAATCTCTGAAACACGTTTTAAATAACTTATAGTTGGAAAAATTTAAGTACGAAGAATCCAAGTATTTATAACCTTCTCTCTGTAGTCAGTTTGTAATATTTTGCCTATAGGCAGTGTGAGAACACATTTGTGTGATCGTGATCACGGGAAGATTTAATAACTCTAACTCTTCAAATGCAATATATTTGATACGTTAATGTCTAGAGCATGTATGGTTAAGATTGGGTTTTCACCAATAGGCCGTGATATTCGGTTCCTATTAAGCAAGTACTTTAAGGACCCTATCTTCCTAAAATATGAGTAGTGCAGTGTCATTCCCTTAGTACTCAAATATGAATATGTAGTTTTAATGTCGTCGAATCAACGATTTTCGGAGAGGTTAACATCCTTTCAACGTAAGCTATCGCGTTGTAGCATGATTATGCTAAACATCTATCATTATTTCTTCAAATTATCAAAACCAAGACAGCACATAGGTCAATGCTCAAAAACACAAATATTAACCAATGAACGCAAGTAACCCAACCATTTAGTCAAGAACACAAATCACCAAATTCAGCAGTTTAACCGAGCGCGCGACAACAAACGCGAACACCTCAATCGACAATATGAAATCATAACAGCGCACGCTTTCTGCGTATGATGCAATGCAATATGATACCGATTAAAAACATGTACAGACAAGCTCAAGCGCAAGCGCAAGTTCAGACAGGTAGCTCGGCAATGAAACCGGACACATTTGTTTTCGTCTAGAAGTTCTTGTCTCCAGGTTACTGTACGCAAAACGTCAACTCAACATATTGACCAATAGACCTAACATTCCAATGATGCAATTTGTTTTCGACTTAACCTAAATACAAAATATTTAATTCAACAAATAGCACAACAAAACCAATACACAAGTCCGATAAATAAAAGCCGTCTCCTCTTGGACAATCAATCGTAGTTGACTGTCCAGACTAGACATGTAACTCTAAGTCTGTGTGCAATTATTTCAGAGCCGCCTTCCGGCGGTTCTCGAGCAACCAAAGCCAGTGAGTCCGATGCCGATCCCGATGCCATGGCAGTTGCTGCTGTGCTACCTATTTTATATATTATCGGCACCTTATGTTGTATATTACAGCGTCACTCAATACGCCAACTTCATTGGTCATCTAGTAGTCAATAATCATTCGATGAAGTTTGGACTACGTTTTTTGGCCTACAAGCATTCGTTAAGAGACATTGCATTACACAACAATTATTTGAGCTTCATTTTCTCACTTATATTAATGGCAGTTAAAACCTACTACGCACTCCCGCAAATACATTTCTTTACTAAGAATTTTCCACAGTTGACGGAACTATGTATCCAGAAATCTCTGAACTGCAATGTACATGGCTATTAATATTTTTTTTTCAATTCTCCACGTCTGTAGACTAGAATTGAAGCCGATCTAAGGAACATTGTTATTCACGAAACGTTACATTAATAATAAAAATAACAATCAAGGTGTATTGTTTATTGAAATATCAATTTTCACTCCAATCATCACCCCGAGAGCAATTTTAAGATATTCGACTCATTGGTCCAAGATATTTGCCAATCACTGTTCTAGAGCGACCTCTTTGAAAGTTTATCATTTATAGAATAATAGTTATCAATTTTTGCTTGGAGACAATCAATTATGATAGACCAAAAAAAAATTAATTTAGTACAACTTGCTGGTGAGGTTGGAAAAATTTAAAATAAATTGCAACGATAAATATTCACTTGATGCATTCCACTCCACAACACACTTAAGCACTGCATTAAGCTTAATTTTTACATTCAATCTCTCTCATCCCATTCGATCAGCACTGAAAGGATGCGAAGCAGAAAGCTTAAATTAAAATCCCACACCAACACGAGTATCAATTATCGTTAACGCTATATCGTGTTTTTATTTCCTATCCGTTTTTTCCCCGTCATCCAGATAATCCATTGATCTGTTCATGCGAGCTCGTCTGGTTTCCGAACCTGCTGCGGGAGCTGAAAAACCGGGACGATGAGATGACCCAGAAGAAGCGCCCGATGTGCACGATGCAGAACGAACACCGGGAGTACTACGTCCAGAACATGCCGCTGGAACGGATGAACTGTATCGGCAAGAACTACCACACGTCGTCACTCAGTGGCAATGGTGCACCGGCCAAGGGAACGCTACTGCCGGCGCTGGTTACACTCGTGACCGGAAGCGCACTGATTGGTTACGGCAGGTTCCGCTGAGCCGGGTACCCTCTACTAGGGTGAGTAGGTAGATAGTGGGATGCTACTATATTGAAGGGATGGGGAAAAATAAAAACAGAGAAAGAAGTAAAATTACGAGCGCATCTTCTTTCCACTGTTCGGTGAAGAGCATCTAAAGTGTAGCGTAGGGTAAGAAATAGAGCTAGCGCATGGGGTGTATGAATGGCAAGATGGCAAGATGACAATGCGGGGCCCGGGAATGGCAAAACGCACCGCAACCGAAGCGGAAACAAATACAAATGTCACTTTGATTTTCCACACTTGCTTTTCTGATTTTGCGAAAAAACACCCCCCGGTACAACAACCATTCGGAGCAGTGCCGGTGTGTTTGGGATTCGCAAATCGTCCACTCGCGAGGGTGTAAACAAGCAAACAAGCAAACAAAAAACCAAAAAATCACATTACCAAAGAGTCTTTCAATGAAGTAAACTATGCATACGTTTCCGGAACGCGCTCCTTCCTATCGATCTGATCGCTCGTGCAAGGAAAGCTTCCGGAAGAGGGAAAATGGTGTTAGCTTCCAGGGCAAAATATTCACAAAATGGTAGAAAAAAAACCAAAGTGTGTTAAAAAATTCACCAGAACGCACCCATTTTGTGTGTTGAAACGTTACGCGTAGCAAACAAAATGGATATTCATGCTTCAATGGGTTTTTTTCTGTTCGTTTGTTTTTCCCTATGCAAAACATTTTCCGAATGTTAATTTGTGAAAATTATATTCCTTAGGTTAGGGCGTTTTTCTCTCTCGCATGTAGATTTTAAGATGCAAAACACAAAAGCTTCATGTATTTGCGCACGTTCATCATACTCATCGTGTGCCACATCATGGTAGGGAAAAGGGTTTAGTTACAACAGGCAAGGCAAGCATAGAATGTAAGGAAAATGGTCACTTTATGGCACGTTCGACACAGCTCGAGCCTCGAAACCTTCAAAGCTTTCCAAGTGTTACCGTAACGAAACGGGGACCGTTGTCTAGTGTCAGGTACAAAGGTCCTCATTTCGTGCACTGGACGGCCATTTTGTGTTACAGGGTGTTTTCTCCCTTCTCCCTATTCGTTTCAAAACAAACGTAGGATAGGATCCATATACCGGGCAGATAAAAGGCGCTTGCCTGATCAAACATATCTACCACACTGCTGTACGCAGTGCAGCGCAAAAGATGAATGTATTTAAACCTATTTACATGTAAGAAGATGTACTTTACATCTTCACACACACGCGGAAAATGGCTTCTCCTGGTCAGTGTTTTTATTTCGAGCGTTTTGAAGCACGCGTGCAAAAATAAAAACTATTTACAAAAAAAAATAATAATTAAACACATAAAAATACACAAACTTCTGAAAGCAAGCACATAATGCATTAAAGAAAAACATATCAATGTATGAATTTAAGCGTAAAACTTAAGAACGTTTGCATTATACCTATATACACGTATACGCATATAATTGCGGCTTCCGAAAAAAGGCAAAACAAAATGAAGCATATATATGTATTGCACCAAATGTGAAGATAACACAATCCTAACCTTACAAGAGAAAAACTGAAACATATCAGATGAAGAATTTAATTGTTGTATTTGCGAAAAACAAACCAAAAAAAAAAAGAACTACACAAACTTCACACTAGATGTCTATATTTAAAACAACCATTGAATAAAAAAAAAACACAAGATGGATTAAATATTATAAAAAAAAAACATATCAAAGAAAACCAGTATTCCACAACATATAAGAGCATATGAATAAGGGCATAAGATACCGGTTAGATAAGGTTACATTTTTCGGTGGGAAATGGAACGCATACAATCATGTTGTTACATTTTGATACATTATTGTCTATATATCTCCAAGGAAAGGAAAAAGAGGACAAGAAAAGCATACTTTTGTGAAGCAAGGTAAAATAGAAAAAAACCACCACCACGGTTTCTTCCCGCTTCCCAACCCCAAACCAACACATATCAGAATTTTAGGATAAGCCTCGTAAAACATATCACCACCCATTGTGACGACTCCCGAACGCACCATTTTATGCGTGACGTGTCAAGGCGAGATAAGGCTAGACGGTGGAGTAAGCATAGAAATAGGCCAGCGTCGTATACCATGATACATAAAGTGCACATCAATCTTTTTTTTCCATTCTCCATAAAACATACTCCATATGCTCCATTTTGTTTTGGATTGATAAAATCTTCTCAAATCTGGTGAAATTGTTCACCAGTTAAAGAAGTATCGTTTGCTAATTCTTCAGGACAATTTAAAAAATACCATGGCAAAAAAAATCAAATCATAAAACATATCCAAACATATCATTAGACGGTAAGCACATTTATCGATATTGCAACCCCTTTTTCCCTCTATTTCCCAACCATTGTGGTTTCGCTACAGTGGAGAAAGAAAGGTTTAATTTGTAAGTGTAAATCAAAATGCTACGGTGTGCCCAAGCAGAACACGAAAGTCCACATGTACCCTTACCTATATCTATGCTAGTTGTGTATGTAAGGCCTCTCTATTTTGTATGGTGGACCGGACTTATCCGGGCTGGCACTTTTTTCCATTTTCCGATCGATGTCAATTATGGGTCTAGTTTAAACGCGAAGCACACCATAGATGCAAGCACGTCAAAGACGTCCTGATGCACAGTCGATGTCAACCCAATTCATCAAACCACGTCCAAAGGAAAAAAAAGAAGCTTCCACACAATCATTTAGCACGCTCACTTCCCCCATCACACACTGTTACTACACAGATGAAACAATAGCATGCAGTCAAATTTTGTACAGAATGTTACGAAGAAACAAGGCTCTCAGTGCGTTAAAGCACGCCCGCATATTCAGATACTCGAGCTAGGTTAGCGTAAGTTCGTTCTTGGGAAGATGGTTAAAGGTGTTGGACGGAGGAAGATACATCCGAGTCCGTACATTTCCATGTTAGCGTTATGCTGCTTTACTAACGAAGCGATGCTGAGAGGTGATGAGCAACAAAAAAAAAAAAAAACAATTTACATTAATATTACATTCTCACGTAGATACACCCACAACACTATATGGAGGATATGCACAGTCAGTGTACGAGACACAGTTTAAATATCTTGCTACTTTTCCAAGGATTATATTTTGAAGCTCTGGAAATGGGAATAACGTTTTAGCTAAGCTGCTCCTCGAAGAAGAAAACCCTTTTGTGTTACTTCAACCTTTGAACACGTTAAAAAAGATGTTAAACATTTTTTTAACACTATTTTGAGTTAACACTAGTGTGAACAACCGAATAAATTTTTTGACTCTTGAGGATATTTGTAAGTCTCTTTAGAAATGTCTTGTTCATTCGTTTAAATGAATGTTTCTGAGCGCGATTGCGAAACGCCAACAGTTTACTAAAACAAAACAATTAAAACACTCAACGGAACGAGTTCGGTGGCGTATTTTTCACTCGTCTCTTCACACTTTAGATGTGTCTTGTTGTGTGTAAGTGTGTGTGTGTGTGTGTATGTGCGTGTTGCATATCTGTACGTGTGTGCATGTGTTAAAAACCCCATCATTTTCCCGTCCCACGAGCTAAGTGGAGAGTACCGACGGTGCAAGTTACGGGCACTGAGCTGACCTTTAAGTGTAGTTTCCAATCGCACACACACACACCCTTTTTCTCTCTATATCGGTGTTCTTGTTGCTCGCAACGCGGTGGCAGCTAATGTGAATGGGCAGGACGGATGCACAGAACATTTACTACAAACAAAACCTGATCATTATCACGTATTTGTATACACTACAGCAAATGGCATATCGCAAGCATGACTCTCAAAACTGTGTCAATGTGTCGTACGGAGGCGGCGGTACATACTGTCCCGCATTTGATGCGCTACACACGTGGGCGTTGAGTATGATACGGGGAAGAATTCAAACGTTTACATAAAACTCCATTCACTACAAACACACACCATACAGTACATAGTACTACGGCAAAGAAGCAAAACTACTGTTACTCTAATTGTTCGTTTATTTAAGATACGAAATGCTTGTTGTTATTGAAACGATTTTCACAAGTTCTCAACAAATTACAAGATTATAAAATGGAGAAAAGGAAAAACAAAGCAAAGAAAAACCCAAAACCCCAGTTAAAACTCACCAAGATAAAAAAACAATGCAACCGACAGAAGAAAACAAAAAGCATCCAACAGTCTCATGAAAGCACGATTCAATGAACCGAAAAGAAAATAGAGCTGCAAATAGTAGGCAAAAACACAACCACCAAAAAAGTAGCGAACAAACAAACACCTGTAACGTAAGCGCGTAGCACTAGAAAAGAACAGAAGACCTAAAACATAAAAATGAACAAAAAATAAAAACCTCCCACAAAACAAAAACAACCATCGGCAAACTGTGAGCTAGCATAGTAGAGAACAAGAAACCCCATAGCAGTGTCAGCAATAGCAACTAGTGAAACACAAGTAGAATCCGCAAAACTAGAACCCACCCATCCGGAGTGGAATACGTTCCGTGGTGTGCAGCGGACAAGGCAGGTTGTCGAAAATGGAGTTATATTTGTATTTGCGGGAAAGTGAAGTGCTGGCTATATACCATGCAGACCTACTACCATCGGGGCACTTTCGTGGAAACTAGTGATGAAGGTTAGAGAATGCAATCGGGTAGCTTATATCGATGCAAATGAATGCATACAATATGCATCAAGGGTGGAAGTGGGCTAACCCAGCTTCGGAAGGGGTTATTGAAATCGGTGCAAAATATGTGAACGGAAGTAGACGGGGAAGAAGGATGGAAGCGATGGGAGTGGAGAGTTCGGACGGATGAGCCATAAATGCGATGCTAAATAATAAAGAAATTTTCCCCGATTTGATTCGGAAAGCCAATTCGGTGTTTTTTTCTGTGTTATTTTGTGTTGGAAGGATTCATTGACGTCATTTTGAGGCGAAGGTAAGTACCAGTACGTTATACAGTGCGCACCATAACGTGAAGAGTTAGCTCTAAACGATGATGGAGTGTTTATTAAAAAACAAAATATTTTTGGGCATAAAATGATTATGTAGACAATGCGAAAAAGTATTATTTCGCGTTAAATAAAGCTCCTTAGATTCTCACAAACAACTTACAGGACGAGCATTTATGATTGATTAATGTTAAACATATATTTTGCAATATTTTTAATAATTTTTCGACGATAAGTTGAGGTTTTAGGGGCGGCCCGATGGGGTAGTGGTATCGGCGCTGCTCTCTCACACGACAGACCGGGACCAAAATCCCATCCGGACCGCTCCCCCGTAGCAGTGATTGACTATCCTGCTACGTGGTAAACTAAGTCTAATACGGCCAGGCCGTCATACAATAACAAAAAAAAAAGTTGAGGTTTTAATTTTTTTTTATCAAATATTGAATTATAAAACATCTGAAATATGTTCAAAAATCTTATCCATACATTATGTGTATAGTTGAAAAAAATCAAAATGAGCTCATTTACTAAATAAAAATAAGCTCAAGTATCATTAGCATGTAAATACAATGGTACAAAAGTTATAATAACAGTTAAAACAACACAAATAATTTACAAAAATAAAACATTTTTTCATCAAACAAAACGACCTGTCCGCTCTTCAAGAATAAAAGTTACGCTTTTTATCTGTTTATGTAGTATAAATAACTTTTCATATCCGAAAAAGTACTAAAAATACATGCAAAATGTTTTTAACAATGTTATTTGTTCCCTATTTCAATCCGTGACACACACGCACAGCGACCCCGGAGAGAAGTACGGAAAGAAGTACACTCTAATGCTTGTTTTCCGAAGTTAATAATTCTGGTACAACCTAAAAAACAAGCGTTGTAACAATAAAAAGGAAAACGAAATGAAAAAAAAAAATGGATTTTACAAAAAAAAAACCACTGAATATTTATTTATCTTTTCAGAAATTCCAGTAAATCACAATAAGGACGAAAGTGCATATAGTTATGGTACACACTGTACAGGTAAGATGAGTAGAATGGCATTTTATGTTCGACAACTTAATCGCATAGGTATATTGCTTTCGGCAACCTTCATATGGAAAAAATATCTGTATACGCCGAAAGGCATGCAATTGAGATGATTTCGGACATTTTTGAAAGTGAACATTGGAGACAGCTTCGACATCCCATATCAGATTGCAAATCGGACTTCTTTCAGCAAACTTATATTATGATACCATAAAGAAAGTAAAAGAAAATCTTATTTCGTTAACCGTAACATGTTAACTTGTTTTTTTTTTCATACGTGTCTTTTTCTCGGAATGATTGCTTTTACAAGGCTCTTTGATATTAATGTTAATGTTTGATATTTAAGTACGATAAATCTCCACTTACACAACAACCAGCTGTGAGAGTGTGTGTGAGATTAATTGATTCAATCTTGACGCTATTCTGACCGGATATCTGTGTGTAAATCAAGAGTATATCGCCGAGAAGAAAATGGTGTCCTTAAGTGCTTGCCACCATTTGTACATTATTCCAATGTAGCCTCCAGTCCGAATGATGTGGTTATCGCTTATTCGTTGGGACCTGTGGAAACAGTTCAATATAATTTGGTTGAAAAGTGTTAAAATCCACTCTGGGAACTTAGACGATGCTGCCCAGCCGGAAATACATATGATTCCGTCAGGGTGGCTGCGAATTGGCTGCCGAGTTGATATCGACCCCGAGGGTGCATCTGTCAGTGGGTATCATTTCCGCGTCTTGCACAATGTGCCTGTGCCTTCGATGTGCATACGTCGTGTTGTCATTTGCTGTGTTGCCCAGTGAAAAGAAACGTGAAAGATAGTGAACTGAGCTGAACGTTTGGAAATACAACGAGCAAGAACAATAACCCGTATCTGCTAAAAGACAAAACAACAGGACAGGACACAGCACAGGACATGGCACAGGACACGGCAACAGGTCACACAGACAAGGGACAAAACATATCCGACGTTTGGACACGTCGCCACGAGAACAGTTGCAACATGGAAATGACACTTCCGATCCGTATAAGCCATCCGAACAAGGCGAAGGAAGTGGAACGGTAACGTTCGGCAAGCGTATGGTTGGGGCCCGAGAGACGCCAACACATTGGCAACGGTGCACTCGTAAAGAACACAGCCATCCGTATTGGAGCTAGGAAACCATAATTACCCTTCCTTTTCCTTACCCTGCCATGGTTATGCACCACCGGTCTCCGTGCGCTACACAAAACCCTCTGTCTTATTCACCTGTCATAACCTCCATGAATTCTGGAACGAGATGAAAGAAGAATGGATTGTTAGTGATGGTGCATCTCCCACAAAGGGGTGTGTTCTTCACCGTTGCATCGTTAGCTGCTATTACCTTCAAAGTCAACCGTGCCCGACCCATCGGCATCAATCTCATCCACGATGTCATCCAGCTCGTTCTCTGGCACTGCACCGTCCAGCTCTTTGAGGAGTGCCTTGAACGATTTCACCGGGATGAAGCCCGTACCTGTAACGAACCCGAGTGAGGTTAATTAGTACATCGCTTGTAATGCTCAAGTTTAAAAAAACTGTTACATACCGTCCTTATCGTACAGCATGAACACTTCGCGCAGTTCGGCCCGCAACACATCGTAGTCTTCCTCCGGCTCGACGTAGTTCGATGCCAGCTCGATGAACTCCTCGAACTCGATCTGTCCCGATTCGTCCTCATCGTAGTCCTCCATCACTTCCTTCAGCTCCTCCTCGGACATGCCGTATCCCAACAGATCCAAGATCGTACCGATCACTTCCACCGAGATGCTGCCCTTCTTCTCAATGTCGAACGCATCGAAGGCATCCTTGAGGACTGTGAAGTTGAAAACGGAAAACTTCACCATACCGAGGACATTTCAACCAATCCAACCCAACTTACTTTTCATCTGATCCTTGCTCAATTCTGTCTTTTCCATTTTGTCTTAGATGACACTGAGTTCAAACGACAGCAAACGAAAACAAATAAACGTGAAGCTTCCTTGACCACTGGCACAATACTGACCGTGACCGGGATGTGTTGGACGTTCTTTTTAAAAACCTAACCTCGTCAGTTCCCGACCACTCTTTTGCTATCGTTTGCGGACCAAAAGCTTATGGGTTGCGATTTTACTGCTCTATTTCGAATGCATCTTTGCATCAGCATCAGCTGCATCTCACCAAACAGTATTGATCGTGACGTCACTCGCGATCGAAGCAACCATCAATCCAACAAACACGAGGAAGACGAACCGAACTGTGGAATGCGCGTTGCATACTTTCACTCGACCTCGTGGGCAGGGGTGGCGATCATATGGCGATCGAGATCTTCAGTACACAGAGCAGCTATTTGGTATGAACCATGCAGTGCTATCGAAAAACTGATCGATTGCCAACAATGGTTTTAACACATGCTATATTAACTTAGTAGATAATCGTTTTAGAATTATATATTGAAATAGCTAAGAAATAAAAAATTGCAGTATTATTTTAATTCACAATTTTATTGAGTTTCTGTCGCAATAAATGGAAAACAGATAAATACATCCTCCGATAAGGGTTCCCTGAGAATGAGGATGATAAGAAGAATAAATATCACGTGTATGATGATGTTTGGTGTATCACGTTACAGTTTTATACTTGTATAATACATTGACTCCTCAATATTTGATATGATACAAAATTGCCTCATTATTTCCTATTCTCCTGTCATCACCTCCATGAACTCTGTGAGGGAAAACATATTAAAGAAATAATGTTATCAAAAAAATACCACACCAACTGCCTTGCAATCACTCACCTTCAAAATCAACCGTTCCTGATCCATCCGCATCAATTTCATCGATAATATCATCCAACTCATTTTCCGGCACCGCACCATCCAGCTCCTGAAGAATCTTTTTGAAAATGGCGACCGGAATGAAGCCCGTACCTGAGGAAAAGTCCCACATGTTACATACAGTTCCGCTCCGGCAGCACAACAAACAATCCGCTTACCGTTCTTGTCGTACATCATGAACACTTCACGAAGTTCGGCCCGCAGCGCGTCGTAATCCTCTTCGGGTTCCACAAACTCCGACGCTAGCTCCAGAAACTCTTCAAACTCAATCTGACCCGACTCGTCCACATCGTACTCCTCCATCACCTCCTTCAGCTCCTCCTCCGTAAGGGTGTGCCCGAGCAGCTCCATAATGGTGCCGACCACCTCCACCGAGATGCTACCCTTCTTCTCGATGTCGAATGCCTCGAAGGCTTCCTTCAGGACTGGAGTTCATTGGGTTTTGGCAAATTAATCCACGGGTTAATCCTTCGCCGAATTGTTTGTACGCACAAGGGAAAACTTACTTTTCATTTGATCCTTGCTTAGCTCCGTTTTATTCATGGTGACGGGAAATACGAGCGAAATCAGTAATTCGAAACAATAGCAATTATCGCACACGTCCACGTGAAATGGTCTGGTGGTAAGACTAATCAAGATTGCCACTGGTGATGGTCCTTTTTGTAAACGGCGGCTCCATCGGCTGTACTGATTACAATCGTTTGCGAATTAAATGGTTGCGGGTTGCGGGTTTGCTTCTCTATTTTGAGGCAATATTGTCGGCGATTGACAATGTATACACAAATTGATCAATTCAGTTCGATGATACAATGCACGGTGTGGTGGTTGTACGGTTACTAGTCGTTGCAGCTACGTTAATTTTACTTTACGATTTTTTTTATTTCAATCTAGTTATCATTATATATAAAAAAAAATGTTGAAACAGCGTAGCTTCATAATAAAATTAAAAAATATATATATGTTTAAACAATAACCAATATTTAAATTTATGATTTTTTAAATAACATTTTATAAAAAGTATATAAATACTAAAAACACATTTATAGTTCAATTATTTTAGTAATCATTCCGAAAACTATCTCAACCGATAACGAAGTATCTTTCCGAAAAGAAAATTATAAAGCGCCTGTCATTATGCAATCTGACGTACACATTTTATATTTCGCTCGTTACAGGGTTCGTCGATTTAATTCCCATGAAGGGATTAGCTGAATTTTCAATTGAATGACTAGCAAACCGAAAATGACAACCTTTTCCCACCATCTGCATTCCACGAAAGGTTTCATGCGCTGTAGGTATATCTAATTACTCAAATTTCATCCAAACCCGTTCCATTTGCAACCATCCAACCAGCCAATCACTTATCTACAATTTCCCTAGTAATCCTCCAGACCACCCAGGTCACGTTCCGCGATAAGTTCTATTTGCACTAGGGAAATCATCATATCAGTGTCGATATCAAGCGCAATTGTGTGTGAAATGCGTTGTAAACAATGCGTCAACGTTGAAGTTCCCACCTTCAAATGTCACTATCAAGCGAACCCGTATTCCACCGTCCAATTACCTTTTTGCATACGCACCCGTCGGCGGTGGAAAGCTATTTGCTTACCTGATTGCAATGCATGCTCCTCAATTTGATTAGATGATTATATCCTTCCACGTTTTTCGTCACCGTTCCACCTCCATCGGCAGTTTCATTTTCGCATCCAACCCGTACCAAATGGTGTGACACCGATAACGGATCACTAATGAGTGTCGCCGGGTGTGCCAGAGCCAGTGTCAGTGATAATTTGGCACCCGGAAGTGCCACTTCGGGAATGGTAGAATTCGTTTTGAAAAACGGTGCAGTGACAGTCCGTGACAATCTTTTAGCATAATTAAGTGCATTTATGCAGCATGAAGGGTAGAGTGAAAATTACCAACGCCAATCGATCACACAGTCGGACGAGCAGAAGGTTGGCTGAAATGAAGATTGATTTTATTTCCATTTCAATGATCGCCTGGATGACGTTGTTTTGTGCATTCCAGCAGCTGCCCACCAACGCTCGATTGGAACCGGAACCGGAATGGTTGTCTGGCGGTGTTGTTTTGCGTGATCTGCTTCTCCATACTGATGTGTCTCGTTTTGGCCGACATTTTTACGAAGGCGGACGAAAAGTAGGTATAAGTTAGAACGCCTGTTTTGAGGAGAGCTTTACAACGTAATGAATCTTTCTACAGAAGTCCCCCAACAATCACAACACCAAGGCCTGGAAAAGTGTATCCGCTGCTGGTGGTGGATGCCTACGAAGATGCTGCAAAATGTAAAATCATCTCTCAGTGTTTTATCGAGTGCTCTGACGTAACTGTTTTAAATATAACAATGGAAGTGCAACAGTTGGCTGAGGTGAGCACTGAGTCCGTAAAAAACATGTATTTATATAAAAAAAACCATTGATAAGATTTGTCCAAACAACAGGCTTACTCTTGTCCTTCGTTTGGCCTGAACGTGCTAGCGCTTAAGACACCCGATGATGTCCTGCGAAGAAATTGGCTCCAGTTGGACGTGGATCTTGAGGTTACTTCGTTGGTGTTAATTAACTCCAATATTGCTACGATTGAACCGGAATCGTTCGATGTTGGTTCAATGTTTGGGATGACTGTGCTCACACTACAATCGCTCAAGCTGGATCATCTGCCGACGGGCATTTTTCTAGGTCTCCAAAGCTTGAAGGAGCTGAACCTGCTCAATCTACCCCTGCGCCGGATCGACCCGTACGTACTGAGCCCCATGAAGTACTCGCTGACGCGCCTAGTCATCGATAGCAGCCTGGATTCGATCGGGCCCACAAATCTTACCGGATCCGCCACGCTCCCACGCCTGGAGATACTTTCACTGGAGTACAACTTTTTCGATGACACACTGCGTGATGGTACCTTCGCTAATCTGCCATCGCTGACGAGCCTGTACCTGCGCAGTTCACACATTACGTGGTTGAATGTAGGCATTTTTCGTCAAATATGTAACACGGTAAAGCAGATCCATCTGATAGGCAATAAGCTTACCGTTATCGAACCGGGAACGTTCGATTGTTTGCAGGGCACCGAGGCAAAGATATACCTGAAAGATAATCCCTGGGTTTGTGACTGTTCGCAGCAGTATCTGCAGGAATTGCTACTGAACACTAATCTTGTACTGGATTACCCTGTGTGTGAGAGTCCCGTAGAGCTTAAAGGTATGCTCGTTCGAAATGTGGCGCTTTGCCCATCACCGACACCGTCTATTGTACCATCTGGTGAAATAACGACCACCGTGGAAGCTTCGAGTACATTTAACCCTACTGAATCAACGAGCACAACGATGGAATCACCAGAAACTACCATCATGACAACGACTACACAACCCACCTCAATAGAGGATACTACGGAGATGGGAACTGACGATGTGACTTCTTCGATCTACGACACTACCACGGAACTTCAAACTTCTGAAGATGATTCTACGTCAACAGACACAACACTCTATACTTGGGATACCTCATCTACTACAGAATCAACTACAGAAACAACTACAGAGTTTACTACAGAATCAACTACAGAAACACCTACAGAAACAACTACAGAGTTTACTACAGAATCAACTACAGAAACAACTACAGAGTTTACTACAGAACCAACGACCGATACTAGTGTTGAAACAACAACAGAATCTACGACAACTCCCACAACTTATGCTACGGATACTACGACAACGTTTACAAATCCAACAACCACTTCAACTTCTACGGATACTACCACAGAGACGTCTACGATAAGTACCACTACGGAAAGTACGACACCGGATAGTACTACCCTGTCTACAGAGGATCAAACTACGTCTACCATATCGGACACGAGCACCACTCCAACAACCACCGTATCCATACCGACAATTCATCCGAATTTTGTAGAGCTCCAGTGTGAAACTACTGCCAATCCAATATCGGCGGAAGTCGTCGCCGAAAAGGCAAAACCTCGCCCGCTAAAATCCAGCGATTCTAGCACGCTTGGTTTAACAGTGGCCACCCGTACTAAGCTGTTCACCGTCTCCGAAGCACAGGAAGGTGTCGTGGAGCTACTGTTCGATAAAACAACGTACGGTGCGGTGCTCTGGTTCCATGATACTTCAACCCTATCGTCCGTGTTTTCCACCAATGTCGAAAGCAGTGCCCACTGTCAGACGCTCAGCAGTCAGAAGCTGCGGATCGTTAACCTGGTACCGGACAAGAACTACATCTTCTGTGCGTTTAGCTTGCACGAGGTGATGGTATCACCGTTTAACTGTTTGCCGTACAGATTGCTACCGCTATATGGCCAGCGTGCCTGGCTGGTGGAGGATCAGAAGATCATGATGATAAGCATCATTATCTCGTCGATTTTGGTAGCCCTATTAACGGGTGTGTTGGTGACGTACTGCTTCTTCAAAAGCATGGCCCTGTATCAATCGAACCGTGAGTATGCGCGGATACTGCCTGAGGGCGTTTCGATACCGGGGGAGTTGTAATGTTTCCGGAATTTTGCTACTCTTGAAGGGTTTTCTTTCGTTACAGATTCGAAAACGTCGGTTCTGCCGGTGGAGAACAACACCGTGAAAAACACGTACATGTCACCGATGCCACCGAAAAAGCCATTAACTCCCGAAAGGTAGGTATGCGTAAGAAGGGGAAAGTTCTCGGTTCAGAAATTGGGTAGCCCATTCCAGGAAGCTGAAGTTCCCATATAATATCCTTAAAATATATTGCGCGGTAGAAGTTTTCGTTTGACCTCCTTTACGAGCAGGGAAGCACCGCAAAACAATTCGCAAATGAAGCTTCTGGGTATTGTCCAATTATGCACAATTTAATTTTAGACTTTCATGATACTCGCTCCATGGAATGTTCCGCCATACTGTTCTTACTGTCTCTTCCATATCCGTCCCGCCGCACACAGACCAAACATCAAGCGAAGCGTGTCAGATACCAGCATCGAAAGTGGTCGCAGCTACGTGTCCGCTGTTGTGCCCACGAACCAGTTCCAGTACATCTCCTGGAAGATGGAGAACCGTTCGCGTCCATCTTTGGAGTTCTATCCGAACGAACCGCCGCCGCCACCGCTTCCGCCCCATCCGAGCAAACGTTTGAAGAAGCAAAAGTCCGAGATCAAAATAAACTTTCCCTCGCAGCAGCAGCAACAGCAGCTGGGTATCTACGATGAACCGGCAGGGACGAGTTACATGGGACGCACCACCGGTACGCTACATCAGTCACTCCGCAGCAATCGACACCGGGCGTCCTATGGAGGAGTCATCCACTGAACACTCCTTCCTACCAGACCAATAGTTTCCATGTGTATGTGTGTCTGTGTGTGACTGTATGTAGTGTATGTGCACCATGAATAAATGATTAGAATACGACAGACAGCTAGTCTGGGTTGATAGAGCTGCTAAAATAGTTTTTTTTCCCCCCGTAGGCAGATTGCCAAAACTTTCCCAAACTGCATTAGCTGTGTTAAACGGTGGAATGGTTGAGGACCTTCAGGAAGCGAATGGATTTCAATTCGATGACGTTTATTCCTATCTATCTCTGGGAATTCATTTCAATATGTCCGAGTGTATGCGTGTCTTCGTTTAGCAGCTCATCCAAACGTTTATAGTGGTTTATGAGAAAACCTCGTCATGTTACCAAGATTCCCGGTCATCAGCATCCTCATGTAGCATATGAGCGGTGTACTACACAGACCGTAACAGCAGTAGTAACAGACTGTACAGAGAAGAATGTTTTCCCGCTTACCTTGGTCCTTGGGAAAATGTGGCCCACTGACCCAGCCCCCGTCCATCCAGTTTTCAGCTTGGCATCACGTTTTTAACCGGTTATAATGCTTTCCACCGTCATACAAACCGGTGGGTCAAACAAAAGGTTTCTGGTTGATGGGTCTGGCTGGGATGGGAATGCTTCTCGGCTATTCGCATATTTATAGACCGAGCGGCAGGTCTCGCAGGTCTGGTAGATTACCGGATGGAATGTGTGTCTTGTTGGCGTTTGTCACGGGGAAGGAAGGAACGTTCTTTCGCTTTTGTGCAGCAAAAGATGACAGATAGACGCGTTGGCGTTTGTCAAGGATTGGCTAGGGGGAAGCGTTTACAAAAAAAAAAACGCGAATAAACCCTTTCTTGAAAATCGTCTCTGCAACATAGCTGTTGACTGATGCTTCGCTGGTTGAGGTATGAGACACAATGGTTGTTTTTTGTTAAACAACAGTATAACACGCTCGTAAGCATGTGAGAATGATTATGAATGACGATTGTAATTGGTAGGCATTTAGTGAGCATAAAACTCTTCTACAATAGTTTTAAAGGAAGGTATTTAACAATAATATTATATATAAATTACACGAAGAATAGCATTAGTAGATACTTTTGTTTAATCAAATACAATGCTCACTTGAAAACTTAAATCAAATCAATACAACTCCCTACAGTGAAAGCACACCAAAAATGCAACAAGTGATGCATTTTAATTGGCCGGATATGAAATGGAATTTGGCGGACGCAACCCCATCGCCGGGGAACCAATTAAGCGAACACACATTCCACCTTTATGCACTGGTACGAACGCTTGGATTTTATTATGCAATCGGACGCAGCATAACAGTGCGTATCATAATTTCATCAAACACCATCCATTTACCGTTTGCGAACAATGCGTGGGGAAGCATTGAAATTGGATTGGGTATTTTATGCACAATTAAAATTGCTATTGTCAATTGATAATGAAGTGCTGGTCTATTGATTACTTCTGTGATTTAGTTTGCATTCGTGTGATGAGGGAATTTAATAATAATTATGATTTTATAGGAAAAATGCAACATTTTCAATAATATTTCATTTCACTAGTTCGCTGCTTTAATTGGTTCTATTAACTTCCTTTTTTAATACTTTTTAAATAGCTGTTTCTTCAAACACGATTTTGTTGTTGTCATTCTACCGATGAGTATCATCTTGAGCAATATGAAAAATAGAACACAAGAAGCAAATTTATGATCGTGTCGAATTCCCTCACACTACACAAAAAAAAAACACAATGTAAAACGCAATGCCCAAGCTCATCAAAATAGACAATTGTGAAAACAGTCAGTCCACAAGCGGACACACCATAGTGGTAGGAATTGGAAAACAGCTCTATTATTGCGGCGAACCCGTGGGATGCGCGACAAGCAGCAAGATATGAGTATGTACATCTTCACCGCTCGAAAAGAATGGCAAACGGGTGATCTTTATGGGGAAGATACGGGACAGCAGCCAACAAGCGTACATTCTCTGAACGAACCGATTAAACCGCTTCCACTTCGAGGTCCCTTGGCATGGTTCGTTGTGTTTGGGAGTGTGAAGAGAGTGTAGGAAAATCAGAAAACGATAGGAAAACGGTTCTAAATGGGTTCATCTCGCAGCATCTTGTTACCGTGCAGAAGATCACCAACACAGCTGCGTTCGGATGGGTGGGGAAACGTTCGGGGCGCTCGAAGAGATTAAGGTGATGGCCAATGGAATTTTCCTATCGTATGGAAACTCATTCACAGCTTAGTAGCTACATGATATCGCTTTCTATTGGCACGTGTGTTGGAATGAATCCTCCTAAGAGATCTGGTATTATTTACGAATTATTCTACGCATTACTACTGTGTTACGAAATTGTTTACGTTGTAATTACCTGCTGCTTTTCATCTATTTTGCTTTTATTTATATGTGATGTTTCCTTTCAAGTTGTTTTTTCTTCATTCTGAAGTGCTAAAAATATAATCTTTTAGTTACTTCTGTTATAGACTTACTTTGTAATTCAATTCTTCAGAAAACTTCTTGTCTATTATACTTTTTTGTGGTTTTTTAAATTGTATTTTTTTATAGTTGTATTCTTTCTATATTTTGCACATTTTACCTACACTTCTAATGTTTTACTTCTTTCTTGTTCGTTTCTATAACTCTTTTGCTAGTTTAGTTTTAATTTACAACTTTTTACCAACTTTTCCTTTGTTTTCATATTTGAAATGAAGTTTAATTGTTTTTTTTTCATTGTATCATGTATTGTTTATTTATTTTGTGTACTGTTCATTGAAATTTTCTCCTCTTTAATGATCTTTTTTTACAACTCATCGTTTTAGATATTGTTTTGATATTAGTGATTTTTTAGGGATAGTCAATCCATTAATGTTAATTATGCTGTTTGAAGTAAATTGTATAATTCAAGAAATTCAAATTTTTTAGTTCATTTTCCCTGAGACAGTATTGAATTTGATCAATCACAATACTATTCATTGGTTCCAAAAAGTATCTCCATATAATCGTAAGACGGGAAGGAAATTGTAGCAGCTCCCAAAGAAAGCCGCACCAGACCACAGCCGTTTACTAATTGCTTGCGAGGGTGTTCTCCGTGTGTGTAACAGAGGCACACACACTCCCGCACTTCTTCAACAAGCTGTTGAAGTCCAAGGGAAACGAGAAAGTATGCCCTATCTGATCTCTTTCTTGTTGATTCTCACTCACGCAACGCACCGACACATGCGTACCGCTTCGACACTTCGATCGGCGTGTAAACGGTTGGAATTTCGGATTATCAGCATTGGGGGTGGTAGAAGTAGAACAAAAATAAACTGTTCACGGTTTTATTAAGAGGGCACGGTGAATTTACTGTAAAATTGTACTCTCCTCGAACACACACACATCAGCACATGAGGGGTTGGACATTATAACTGTACAGCAACGATACGGATCGGTTAGCAGTCAGCCACGACACCGGTGGGGTCACATTTCATTCTACCGAGATCCGCAGAATCGGGCACGCACTTCCGGGCACGCACCCTTTTTGCCGCTAGTTGCCATTTTCTTTCGCACCACCACGCGTAACTACCACCTGCAGCAAGATGTCGACCATTGTAAGTATTTCGGCGTCCGCGTCTGGATCGGTTCCAAAAGTTGTATGAGGTCTGCGTGTGTGTTGGATCCCCAAGCGTCCGCTGTTGGGCATCGTTCCAAGAAAATGGTCCGTGGGTCGGTTCACCATCCCAACGGGGCAATGGTTCCCGGTGGTAGTGACGACTCTTAGAAGCAACTATAAAATACAGTGCAGTTGTACATATTAATAAAACAAAACTGCGTCTAGGCTGGCACCCATGCTCCCGTGCAGTGAACCAGCCCCGACCGTTGCAGCCGTTGATGCACCGTCCGTACTAAGGCAAGAAGCCGCATAGAAGGGGTTAGAAATATTATAGTACCTTGTACTAACGTTTGCCCAAGAATTTCGCACATCGCATTGTCGATGTGGCACATCGTTACGGTGTTTTCCCGTTCCCGCTAGACGAGTTGAAACCCCCGTTTTTTTAATAACGCCCCAAAAGAGGTTTTGGGAGGTTTGGGTAAGGCAACATCCTTCGCCAGTTGCATCCCATAACGGTTGGTCGGCAGTTACGGATCGGTCTTACAGTCTTACAGTGAACAACGGCAAGTGCAGTGCACCGAGATGGTTAGTAAGCTGTTGCGAAACCAGCAATTCGCCAGAGTTGACAACTTGACAATATGTAGGGGCGTCGGAAACGATTTGCCAAGATTTTGTGCAACAGTCTCATGCGGTACACATGAATGATTGCGATCGTTAGAACAATAGCAAAAGGAATAGGGCCGTTGCACACATCTGCCTTCCTGCCCGGTGAAAAACCCCCCGGGATCTCGAGCTGATGTGTGGCCCGTTGCACGTAATGTTCGCCGGCAGGTTAAGCTCGTTGGGTGGTCGATCAGCAAGGGAAGGAGGGTGTCTTGAAAAATCTGCAATATATGGTGTCCTCCGGTAGACCTGGAACGACGATGGTGCTACGAACCGTCAGTGTGGTGTTGTTACTGTGCCAGTGGTATCTTCCCGCAAGTGAAGCTCAATCATTTTTACGACGCTCAGTGGTTCGTTTAGCAAGCAGTTTAATTACAAAAAAGTGTCTCACCCTCGATCCAAATTTCTCAAGAGTCAGGCAAAATGAGACCTAGTTCTTGGGTCGAGTTTGACCGCGTGCTCCAGAACAACAGGAAGTGTTCGGAAATGTGCTTCCCGGGCGGTTTTCAATTCGAAGGCCGAAAAAATTAGACCAGTTGTACCAGAAATTCTGATGTGTAGTTCGGTTTGCAATGGAACGATGATTTCAGCTAATTATTTAAACCGAATGATTTGCGTGTGGTATCCACTTTTTTTTTGTTTTCCGCACTTTGTTTTGGAATGCAAAGAAATGTTGAAATCACTCTTGCAAACAAAACACGGTTTCGGTTCGTTGCATCCATCCGTGGCGTTTAATTTGTCTAATGGATTTAGAGTGCCCCCGTCGATCGTTTAACCGATACAAATACAACCTCGTCGAAGTGTCCGGCTGCATTATTTCACCCCCCATCTGGGGAGCATCAATTTGCTCGATTTAATGGATGTTTGGTACCACGGTTGCGCGCTCGGATCCCGTCAATTCATTGACTTTACGAGCGACCTGTCATATTTGTGGCCGTCAGCAGAAACCAATCACTCCGTACTGGCAGAATGCTGAAAATATCAACCACCGATGGGTTTTTTGGAACAACTTGTTCGAAAGAAGCGAGAACAGGAGAAATGGGGGCGGCGGAAAACTGCCAACTGCCCGTTTGGAATACAAATGAACCACCCCGCCGGATGTGTCTGTACCGAGAAGTACTGCAAGAAGGGCGAATGCCGGATCAAAGGCCCAGAACACGTCCGTCTATTTATAATACATACAGCACTGGTCTGCCCGGTGCAGTGCAATGTGTTTTGGATCTAAACCCACCGAGCGTCTCGAATATCTAAGCAGGGTTTAGAAGTTTTTCCTTTTTATCTGGGGATTTTTGCTTGGAAAAAGCCCAAGGCGAGCCCTTTTTTTTGGGGGAGTAGATAGACTAAACAGCAAGGACTTTAAGCTAGATCGATACAGAGTTGTAGCATGAGGAACGTCATAAAATAGCGGGGAGCCCAATCGAAAAAATAAGACAATATTTGCCTAGTTGCGGAAAATCTTAATCAAGACTGTTGAATATTTTTCTCAAATCTCTTTTCTTTTGTTTTTTCTTTCTCTCTCTCTCTATTCTCCAGGATGATCTGGACAAAGCTCAGCTGGAACGTAAGTATGGGATGGGTGGTACATTACGAAACGTGCATCGAATCTCTCACTCTCTCTTTTTCTCCTTGTTGAAAATTTGTTGGGAAAATTTGATCTTTTGTGAGTTTTTCACAAATTCACTCCTTATTGCAGATGAGTGAAAAATTACTCTACGATAATAAGCCCTTAAAGCGATATTTTGTAGCGCACTCGTTTAATGGAAATAACCATTTCCTGGAAATTACTTCCACTTTACCATAAACCCTTTAAACGGTTCGGATGATACCGTGTAAAATCTCCGAACTGACCTATGGGTGCAACACTTTTGCGAATGATTCGACAAAACACACGCTAATGGTTGAACAATAATTACAACCAACAACCACCCCGAACGGTTCAGTAATCGAAAGTTGTTTGGCAAATTCCGATTCGGTCACTTTCACGACCCGATAATACGATGATCGCTCACACACGCACATGTCCACAAATTTTTGCCGCGGTCTCTTTTTAGCGAATGTCACTTTAATTGTTGGGTTTTGTATCGATCGGCAAAAAAGGTTGTGTTTTTCCGTTTTTCTTTTCCTTTTCTGTACGGTTGTTATTTCATTGTCTTTTACATGTTTTCTTGTTTATCTTTCGTTTGTTTGTTTTCTTTTCTTTGGCTGCCGTTGCGCACATTAATTGCTATCATCGACCGTTTCCTTTCGCTCGATTGTTTGATCCATTTTGAATCGTTTTTTTTTCTTCGTCTTCTTCAACGGTGTATTATGTAAAGCCCTGTAAGAGGCATGTGTA
This sequence comes from Anopheles minimus, assembly GCA_000349025.1. Taxonomy (NCBI): domain Eukaryota; kingdom Metazoa; phylum Arthropoda; class Insecta; order Diptera; family Culicidae; genus Anopheles; species Anopheles minimus. The sequence continues at coordinate 15,578,476 of KB663721.1, read as the reverse complement.
TGTGTGGAACAGGTGATCCAAATGATCCTGCCGAAAAGGGGTGTTTGGGAGTGGAGAATCCTTTCACCAACTTGAAGCCTGGTAGTAATTCTCACGGGAGCTAAAACAACGGCAATAAAAAGGTCCTAGGACAAAGACGTTGGTTTATAGGGGTTTGGCAAAGTTTCGTGGTGCGACGACATGACCTAGGACTACAGTTGTCACTAAGTTCGGTTGCTAAACGGTCGGGTTGGGTTTGGTCGGTTGTTACCGAGTGTTATGTGTCTCGGAGCGGTGGGCACAACGAAGGTGAAATTAAAACTAGACAACTCACCTCTGCAGCACACCCACCAGTAAGAGCACGCACGTCCCCTCGGGGCTCGAGCAGGTTGTAATCATTTCCAAAAACCACTTCAACTCGCACCTGGGCTACCGTTCCGTTTTGCCTGGTTTTGTCTTCTAAGGTGTTACGGTACGGCTTTTGTCAAATGAAAGCAACATCCTTGAACAGTTTGAGGTTGGCCCAATGGTGCGTCGATAGGGACTTACTGGGCTTACAGCTTCCAGTAGGAGATTATGCCAATTTTGTGCCTCTCCCCCACCGAGAGGGCGATAGACCACCAAAAAGGCTTTCACTTTCACCCGGGTATGATGAATTGATCCTACTCCAGAGGATGACGTCAGGCGATCAGACATGGTAATGGCTATAGATACGCAGTATTGGATCACGACTGGAATGAGATCATGCCGCTGAAGTTGGCTTCTTGATTAGAATTCTTCCTCAGCTTCCCATTTGCATCTCCAGAAACGTGTGGCAGGTGTTGATAGATCTAAGTTTAATTGCCTCTGTTTGGAGGACAAACTGTCACTCACTGTCGGATGATTTTGTGAAAAAAACCTCATTCCTTGGAGATTAATTTGAGATCAGACTCTCAATGTCCACATTACTGTCTGTCATGCTCAGTGTTATCAGCTGTAATGGGAGCCTAATTAATCTTTCCCAGTAGCGCCCATCACGAGCCCAATGTCATCGACTGCGACCTACCCATCAAGCAATAATCCATTTAGCGAATACCAAATGTCGTTACGCCGTTGGAAGAAGTGAAACATTATTTTCTAATCTGGCTAATAGGTTTGTTTTACAAGCTTGCCGACGGTGAGAGAAGCAGGTCGGGACCTTGTTCAGAGCTTCGGGGCAAGTTCGTTACAGTTAGGCATAGCGAGCGAACGGGTAACGATAGTTACAATTCTAGCACAAATCAATAAAATCGATTAATCAGAATTTTACGATCCGTTTATCGAGCGTGCTGGTGGAATGAGCGTTCCTGCTGGTGGGAAACTCATTTTATAAAATGTATAAAATGTAGCAATTCTTGGGAAAAGAAATGTCCCCACCAAGGGAGTCGTATTTCTCAAGGTCGATACCGAGAGCAAAATATTCATAGCAAGCTTTATCTCCTGAGGCTATGTATTCTTGTTATATTAAATTTGTTATATTAAATTAAAGTAGATCGATTCAAAGCGTGAAACTTAACACGCTTCATTTAAATACATTTCGTGGCGTTACATCCACTCCGTGCGGGTTAAAGAGTACGTCTGTCCACTTGTCAATATCATCATTAGATGTAAAATGTGTTTCTAAACGGTTTGCAAAAAACTCGTCTAACCAGCTCGCAAATCGCAAATTGAGAGCAATGGATTTAGGTACGCGCATTCGTACACAACGTATAAAATCACCATTGAAGGTGCCCATAAACGTCCACCTTCAGCCAATCAAACAGCCAGACCGATGGACTGGCAAGATGCAGCTCGAGAGTTCGCCTGCATAGATTATGATCTCATTCCCTGTCCGAGCAATCGAAAAACGCATTGAACTGGAGCAATTCGTGTTTGCGTCATAAAACTCGAAGCCCCCAAATGGTGAGCCACCACACCGGTGAGAGATTTCGCGGACGCATATTTCTAGACGTATTTATAACCGCCAGCGCACGCAGCTAATTAGGTTAACTTCGGTTTGGCACTGGGGGGGTGGTGCATTAGATCCACCCTGCGGTGGTGATCTTGATACAAACAGCGACAGGATACGGTTTCAGCTTCAGAACCCGACAATCCGTTCTAAGCCGTAGATAATTATTGCTACTGGTATTAAAATAGCTCGCCACCAGCTGGGTTGGGAAAATAAATCACGCTAGGTCGCGGTCGAGTAAAACATTGGACGAAGCTACAAAAAACATCGAAAAAAACAGCGGAGTTCTTAAAAAAAATTAATGCACGCTAATGGGTGTCGAGGATGAGTGGAATGGATTGATTGAGTCGTTGGGGGAGTTTTTTGTTGTTCTTCTTTTAAGTCATCGCCTTAAAACCGGTGCCATTTAATGCTGACGAATAATTTAAACGTCCGTTGCCAATCAATTAGCGGCTCATTGGTGAGCTTTGTTTTTATAGAGTTGAAATTTGCCAAAATTGAGTGATGGGTGTGTTTTTGAAGGTATACCTGTCGTAAAAGCAATTACTCTATGATATAAAAAGAATTATTTTGTTTCTTTCATTTTTAATCTCATTTGCTTCACTTTTAAATTGCACGAGATACCTCCAAAACCTCCAAGCATTCTTGTTAAAACTCATCCTATAAAGCCAGCATTGAACATCAGCTTTAGGCTTTATTGCTACGATATTTCACGGAATTTCATTTCCAAATCCGCGTAAATAAATCACCAGCGTGACAGACGGTGGCCGGAGTGTTGGCATCCAATCGCGATAACCGTGAACTTGAATTATGAGCCTGCGAATGAAATAATAAACCCAATTCCATCCACCCGACTTGTTTACCACCTGAACTTGTTTTGGGGGCAAAAATAAAACACCCAAACAAAAATCTCCCCCGAAAATCGTGTTTCCCATTGGGCACGATAATCTGATAAGCCTTCAGCAAGACACCTTAGCAATTGCAACGAACTGCGCTGGTGGATCTGCAACTTTCAGATACGTGCTGCGTCCCAACGAGCACCCCGAAAACGTAACGCTTCTGCTGCAAAATGTCAATGCAGCTGTACGTTGTACCGGGTAGGATTTATGAGGCTCTCCTCTGGTTTGGGAACGCAATTGAATCGTTGGTACGTTGGTTCGTTTCCGACCGTACTTGATGGATGTGCACCAGAAACAGATTCACGGCTCGGGTGCGTGGTCGTTAAGCGGCCGGCAGTGCCAGTATGCAGTGCATGATAATGAATGAAACGTGCCTCCGAGGATGACACAGCGAGGTGCATCAATGAGCGATTGAAACGCGTGCAAGTTCAGGGAGAAAGGTTGCCCAGGATGCAAAACCGTTTACTGGGAGTTGCTTTAATACTACTAAGCAGCATTTGGACATTTGTAGTATCACATGATTACTACAAAAACCTTATCTAACCAATATTTATTATTCTAAAATAAATAATAATTTTGCTAAAATTCAACCATGAAAGAGTGACCTTAAACTGCATATTGGTCTCTTGGAACCGTTGAAAAATAACATTTCGCTTATAAAGAGTTTGCGTGGTGCAGCCTCTCCACAAGATATGTTATCGGTCCCCAAGGTGTTGTTACGCTTTCCTCCCTTCTAAAAAAAACGAAAAATAAACGAAAGGATGCTACCGAAAGCACGTAATAGAAAATTTCATTTTAATTCACGTATATGCACCCCGGGCTACATAAAAAACCCTACCCAACGTCACTCCCAGCACCAACGACCAATGGTCATTTCGTATGCGAAAATTTAACTTCCGTTTTTATGCACCCGTCAAAGCATTAATGGTTCCCGTCAGGGCTCCGTTTAACAAAAAAAGTAAAATGGGAATAGCAAAAACCATACTGCATGTTGGCAGATGATGATGAGAAAATAAATTTCACAATTCCGGGCACTATTTCCACCCTTAAACGTAACGGCAGTAATGGGATGCATTCGATGGTTTCTGTTGGTTGACTGACTGCTGGTTTGCCGTGCGGGAGGATGACGAGACTAGTTTTACGATCGCGTACCATCCCTCTAGCCGATGTTCATTCATTAATAAACACACCGTGCCGTACCCGAAACGAACTGTGAAATGATCGTGCTGCAAAAGACGCCGGTTGGAAGAGTCGGTGGTTTTGTGGGGGGGAAAAAAACACGTGCCAAGGAAAAACTCACCTCTTGCCGTCTAGGCATGTGTGAGAGAGCAAAAACAAACATGCGCCAAACCGTCAGTCTGCCATCGCGATTCCAAATGCAACAGACGGAGATGTAGTACGGTTCGGAACGATGGGAAACGGCTACAATGTGCAGCGAATTAAACGCGTTGATGATGCACTAAAAATACCATGGTTACCGTGGTGGCGAGCTGTACGGTGTTGTTAGCTCACCGTCTCACTCGCTACCACGCACTCACTAACGAGGAATGAGAGTGAGCCGTGAGAGACACTCGTGATACGTTCTTGAAGTTTCATTACATCTATCTCATACATCAAAATCTAATCACTTCTCACTTCTCACTTCCAGTGCTCCGCAATGCGTTCAACGCATTCGATCAGGAGAAGAAGGGATGCATTGGCACGCAGATGGTCGGTACGATCCTGAGCATGTTGGGCCACCAGCTCGACGATAAGATGCTGAAGGAAATTATCGACGAGGTCGATGCCGACGGTTCCGGTGAGCTGGAGTTCGAGGAGTTCGTTACCCTGGCCGCCCGCTTCATGGTTGAGGAGGATGCCGAAGCCATGCAGCAGGAGCTGAAGGAAGCCTTCCGTCTGTACGACAAGGAGGGTAACGGCTACATCACCACGCAGGTGCTGCGCGAGATCCTCAAGGAGCTGGACGACAACCTGACCAACGAGGATCTGGACATGATGATCGAGGAAATCGATTCTGACGGTTCCGGCACCGTGGACTTCGATGGTAAGCAACTCAAAGCTCCTCATTCTAGCTTCAAGTTTATCATAGCTAACCGTTTCTATTTCTCTTCCCGATTCCAGAATTCATGGAAGTCATGACTGGTGGTGATGACTAAGTGCCACATGCATCCTGGAATTTAAGCAAAAACTCTCAAAAAGCCTAAAAAAACTCCCACAACCCCATTTCTTCGTTAAGTTTCATCCACGTCCGTAATGTACAATCATGTCAACCGGGGGGTTCCCTAAACGTACCACCGTTTGAATAGAGTCCTCACATCTCCTCTACGTTGTGGCGACTCCTGGAAGCTGGACGCTGCTCTACCACAGTTAATCTTCCACCGCTTTACGATCCGCAAGCTTGAAAGACGCAAGAACCGAACGGGAACGGAACGGAATGCTACTGCAAGGGAATATGGTGGGGACCATACCATCGCCACTGCTTATCGTTGCTACAACTGGTTGTTCAAAGTGTTACATTCTATCCGTTCCGTGTATTCCGTGGCTGCTAATCGGGCGGCTGCCGTTTCCCCTTTGCTGCCGTTCCATTTCCCCGCCCCGGTTCTTATTACGGTGGAGCGCTTAGATGTATTACCAAACACCGGCACCGTGCTAGCGGCACGGTGAGGATGTTGCTGTTGATCTTATATTGTAAGCGAGAGCGCTAAATAAACAACTGTGGACCTCCCCGGTAAAAGGGTAGGCCGACCGCAGATAAAACCAACCGATTTGGGCAAGCAGCGTTTTTGCTTTGATGACGTCTAACGAGGGATTCGCAATGGGAGTTTGATTGGAGTTTTGGTTTATGGGCAAACAGTCGAAAAGCCGAAAGTGTGAGGGACTTTAGTTTGCTAATTTCGCGAAATTTTAGACGCAAGCCGAACGAAATGCTATTGGACAATGTTCCAATAATAAATCCATCATTATTTTTAATCTAGCGGAAAGTTTTGTAGCGCTGATTGCATACTTTCCGGCTAACGTTTTGAAATTCCGTTTTGTGTTTGAAATATTAATTACTTAATTTTGGGGTGGATTTACAATCCAGGCCTATCGGACTGGATTAAAGTTTCGACTGAGAGTAAGAAGAATACACAAATTACCGTACTGTGGGCAATCCAACTCAAACGGAGGATTACAAATATTTCAGTTGTATCAATTCTTGGTCTATTAATGACTTATGAAGCGAATCGATCGTTTATGGTGAGTGCAAATCATTATTTATTGCAAAATTTAAGTTTAATTTGGATAGACATCCGATCTTCCTTAGAAATTAAAAAGTACTTCCGAAAAATAGATGTAATATAAAATTAAATATTTCAAGAAAGAATGTAGCTATTTTTTTATCAATTATTCATTTACTCTTCAACTTATCCAGCAGATACTGCCGACTTTGTCTTCTTCTTGCAACGGCGCTACAACTTTGGGAGATCTTTGTCTCCCATTTTTGGCTTCCGTGACACGAATTTACTTGCATCAGGATACTCCTCTCAGTCCTACGTACGAGAAAAGGTCCAGATGGGATTCGATCCACGGCCCTGGCGTAAGAAGACACCCGCTATCTTATCGAATACCGAGTCGTTTCTGATACTGACAACATAACATACAATATAATAATATAAAGAGACCTGAACCTGAACCTGGACTTATAATGATGTTATATCTTGGAAATTAATGAAATTAAGAAACAAGATTTTCGTCGCTAATGCAATTTAAAATAAGAATTCCTACGTGATAAATGCCATAATTTATTTGAAGATGAAATAAATATCGATCGTCAAATATTATCGTTCTAATTTCGATAACATACCTACTATGCAATTGCGTTAGTTGCTTGACGTGATTCATACAGTCTTCCGTACAATGTTTATCGCCCTGATCTTTATAGCCCGAAACTGATAGGTAACATACTGACACGAGTTATAAATAATTCATGCATCTTAATTAATGTTGCTTAGCGGGCCGTAAGGCCAAATTCATACCGTGAGCAAACAGTAGCATTAATCAGTACGGTCTAGAAAGAAAACTAGATTGTACCATTTCGTGTGCACCCGATGACCTTTCGAGTTATTTCACACATTACTCACCGGCGGCTCAATTGCATGCCAAGCAGGGTGAACATTTCCACCACCCTGGGTCCATGCAAACGATGTCACATTCAAGCGCGGTGCATTCAAACTAAGCCAACGGCTGGGAGGAAGTTGAAAAATATTTGCAAGGATATTTTCCCTCATGCGAGTTTTCGTGATGGAGCGTTTTCTTCGTGCTACAGCTACAGAGCAGTGCACAGTTTAGAAACACTTTAAACTAAGTAGCAGAAGTTGGATTTTCGACGGGAAGCTAGAAATCCTTGGAGAATTTAGGTCAATTGGGACACAGTCAAGAGAGCACGCGGAAGACATATCCGGCTAGCAGCGAAGAACTTTATCTTCTCCACTTGGCGTACTGCTTCAGGCAAGCGGGCTTTCGTTTGCTTCATTTGGTTTGGCCGCTTTAAAACATTCTACAAGCATGCGATGGCAAATGGCACATATTGTGCGGGTGCGTTCGTAGTGAAACAACGCTCCAAGGAACGAAAACACCCAAAAAAAAACGGGAACGTGATATTGGGCTGCTCCGTTGACGTAAATTCGTTTCCAGGCTGTACGCTACAAGAAGACACCGTAAGCGAACATTTTAAAATAATAATGTTCATTACCATTCTCAGCCATGTTTGGGCCGGGTGTTTTTTCGTGGGTGGCTTTATTCTGTTTTCCCTCGAAGCGCCACGAAGGAACTACAATTTGCACCCAGCAGCACACGCGAACACAACGCGAACGGGAATATTTATTTTCCACCATTTCCCTTAAAAAATGCGATCATATTAGCAGCGTGCAGTGTACGGGGAAAAACATGTATTTTCTTCTTACGAAACACACACATACACAGCGGGAACGAATCGCAACATAAGGGAAGCATCAGGTTGCGAGCAGAAAAATCGTTTCACGGGATGTGTTGGATGGTTGAAGTTTATTTTTTTGTTGCTCTCTTTGATTCTGTTAAAATAGTGCCAGGAGCGCCTTGTGAGTAAAGGAAAAACAAAACATTGTTGTCGACTGATGGAAAAAATGTGGAAAGTATGATTTTTACTAGAAGCGTGCGTTTTTAGCCCTCCAGTTGCTGCTTATTGTTTCATTGTAAAATGAATAATGAATGAAGGAATGTATTATGATGCATAATATTGTATTTTAATATAAAATAAATATTTCTGTTTCCGTATTGAATAGTATTGAATAAATATTTTACGAAAAGTTATAAAACAAGTTATGTTTTGTGCAGGACGGCCATCCGTAGTGAAAACTCTATAATTGTCCAGACTTAGTGCTTTTAATTGAATGTAAGAATATAACGAATGCAGACCTGTATTTTATATAAACCACTTGCTTATAAAAGGATCTTTCCTAGCGTTATTAAATTTAAAACATAGATTAATTACAGTAAAATCTAATGCGAGGATTATCCACTGTCCTGTCACATCATTCACGAACAAAAAGTATTTCTTGCGAAGACATAAAGCTTGTATATAACCACTGATAAGCCTTTTCTTGTATGAACATGACACCGTGCAGGATTGTTCCGCTTCCTTTATCCTTTACACAGGCTTACGAGTTGGGAAGTGTTTGGTTTAATCTCTGTTTTAACAACTTTTCTTATGACCCATTGTTTCTGAATGGTAAAACGTGTGGATGAGGTTATTGGTTTATAAAATGAGTATTCCGGCATTTAATACACACTTACCGAAAGTTTCCTTTATTATTCCTTTGAACTTCTTTTCATCATAATTTGCGATGTTATTGATGTCGGCATTAAAAATTCTTACTGATACCATAACCATTATTAAGTTCCAGTATGAGCGACCCTGCGAAATGCGTCTCAGCTGCATGAACCTTCTGCTCGTTGCCAGCCCTTTGAAACATTGATGAACCCGAGGGCTTCCTGCTATTAGTAACCCAATCACAGTGCGAGCAGACCGAAACTTTTCGGATCGATTTGATTTATCGTTCAATGGTCGCCACGTGAGCAAAAGGAACGAGCGTTAGGAGCATTAAAGCATTCGGTCCGATCCTGCCGTGGGAGGATTACTGTTGCAAAGAATATCGCGTCAGGATACTGAGAATGTGTTATGGTCGAATGGATAGATTTTTTGTGCTGAACTGCTAAGCCAACAGGAATTACGATAAGAAAGGTATGTAGGTTCAAGAGCGATGATACAATATTCCTATTTATACGGGGCTTCAGAACGGAACCCTCAGGAGAATATTTGAATCTCTAACTAAATATAATAAAATGTGTATCAAGTATTTTGATCTAGTCTTATCCGCATTGAAAACAAAAATGTTTTGAAATTGTATTTCAGCGTCGTTGTTTTTTCTCATCGGCGCATATTAAAGTACACCAATTTATTTCCGTTCGATGCCCGAGGTCAACCCAATCTTACCTACGTCGCAGCATCAGGTATGGTTTGCGACACACACATAGAGTGGTCTTTTTTTTCTTGGCGAAGAAAAATATCTCGGCTATTTGCACGAAAATTTTACGAGTCGACCGTATCGACCGGGGGTCAGGTGGCCGCGATGGGGCAAATAAGATAGCCGGTTTTACGGACGTAAACGATCACGAGGGCCAAAATCATTGACGATAACCCCTTCCATCATACCAGCTGGCTGGGCAGCATAGGGCCTGACACGCTCATCAGCCCGACCGGGGTGACCGGGAAAGGAATGCGAAAATTCTATTTATTATATTTAATTTTGCATGATTAATGCTGCCGAGAGGTGTGCGGTATCATCGGGAGCGGGTTCTTGCCGCCGCTGGGTGATCGAGATGGGTCACAGCAGTCGTCGTTTCGTATACACATTGGGCTCATCAACAGTTAATTTTGTACGGTTAAAGGAAATTAAAAAGAAATTAAAATTGTTTTTTTGCCCAATCTAAAATTTGATAATTTCTCAAAAAAGAAAGAAAGTTGAAAAAACGAAACTCAAGAAATGAAAGAGAAGAGGATACGTTGAAAAAACTAAATTAAAAAACTGAGAAAAATAAAAGAAACGAAAAAAAAACCGAAAGAACTCGAATAGTAAAATTAATATAAAGAAAAAAAGGAACAAAGACATAAAATGAAGAAAGCACAGCAACATAAAAAAATGAAAAAAGTACAGAAAGTTAAGATAATAAATAAAGGGAAGGAAATAAAAGAAAGGAAACATAACAGGGAAGAAAAATAGGAAATAATAATTGTTCAAGTCAAATAATAATTATTCATAGAAAAAATTGGAGACACAAAATTCAATAACATATTAAGAATACATAATTATCGCTAAAACATTAAAATAAATGAAAAATTTGTACACTACAAAATAGTTACTAGACTAACATGGATATAACTGCAATGCTAACGAAAAATCAAAGAAAACAAAGAATGATTGTACAAGAAGAACAAAACAAAATAAGCTACTTGACTGTTCTGAAGTAAATAAAAATAAAAGAAACTTTGACCAACTTGCCAATGAAGCGAGACACAAAGTTTTTTGGCCAAGTTGGCACCCAAATGCGTCACCGAAGGAAAACAACCACAAATCAGCTCCGGTAAGTCCCCGAAGCAGCGAAGCCAACCCATCGTTACGCCATCCACGGCGGAACGACGGCACTGCCCCGAAAGAAATTCCTTCATTCGATAAATTGAATCCATCGCCGTCGTCGGGCATGTTCTTTGCGCTTTCAGCTGCACGCGCTCATCCAATCATCCGGTTCGGACGGGTGTTGATTGCATCGAACATCGCCAGGTGTGAGCTGTGCAACTAGGCTGTTAGTTTAGTACTTTTTTTTTCCTGTGTGGTGCATCAATTAAACTAAGGCGAGTTGTGGTTTAGAGTGAAATGATAGGACGTTCTCTTGAAAAACGTGATCAGGATTTTTTCTTCTCTTGACACGTTTACTTCACCGTTTCCTCAGTAAACGAATCGTGCAAGTGTATATTATAATCCGTCACTTTCACCGCAGCCACAGCGAACCGCAGCTACGGTGCGTGAGGTCGTTGATTGTGCGTCGGTTCGACCTTGCGACGCAACAGCGTATACGCACGTCACCGGCAGGATGGTGTCCACAATGCCAACCGTTCGGATGGTTGTGATCTTTCATCGGTTCTAGCCGATTGCAATACAGCTCACGTAGCGAAAAACTGAGCCACCGAGCTGACAAGTGAAAGTGTACCGCGGCATCAGCGGCTGCATTTCGATTGTAATCGATCGTACCGTACTGCGTTTTTCTCGCGTCCGACGATCAGCGATTTAAGATGCACCGGTGAGGACGCACTGGGAAACAGTTTGCCTCAATCGCACCATCCGGTTAGTGGGGATTGTTTCTTTTTATTTTTACGCTCAGTGTATAGACGATTCCGGTTCGGTTAAATCTTTACCCGGTACATTTAATTCGGTGATTTGTGCTTCATTTGCCTTCGCGTGATCGTGCGCTGCGGGTGTGTGTTTTTTCTGCTGTCCCATCGTTGAGTTTTCCAGCCACCACACACCGAACGTAATGTCGGACACAATGTCGGATGCGGGCGAAAGTACGGGATCGGGCTCCGGAAAGGTAAGTGGTTGACCAATTGTTAATGGTGATTTACTAGTCTGGCAAGAAGGGGAGGAGGTAAGGGGGTGGGGAAATTTTCTTATTCACTTCTCCCCCCCTCCCCCTATTACTGTGCAATTTCGCGATCAATTCGCGAATTTTCCGCACTCCAGACGGTTGAACCGACGGCGCCCAATTCAATTGCTTGTTTCTTCATCACTTTCCTTGCCTTTTGTCTCTGTCGTTTCTTTTCACTGTTTCACTGTGCGGTTAATTACTTAATGGCGATTGTTTGGGATGCCTAATTTTCACACTTCCCATTCGTTGACGATGGCCGACGGGTCCATGCTCCGGACACATTATCGTGCGGTGAATTCGGATTTAATTTGATATGATACACTCTCACCCGGTACGCAGCAGGAGTTGAGCAAAGACCAGTTGAAAGGTAAGGGGAAAATGGGGTGAACAGGGGCCGCGCATGCAGAAGTATGTGAAGGAAAAACCAACAAACTCCAAATCCAATACTCTGGTGCACCTGAATTCGAAAGTGGAGTTGGTTGTGTCTTTTTCTCTCGCTTCTGTCCGACGGTTGAATATTTGCTGTTTGTGAATTTGTGCAAATAAATCGCACATCTAATAATCGAACCTGATGTGGTGTTTTTTTCCCTGTCTTTGTGCTCTGCTTCTTCCCTCCCAGTGTTGCGTGATGCGTTCAATGCATTTGATAAGGAGAAAACGGGCAGCATCTCGACGGACGTTGTCGGTACGATTCTGGAGCTGCTCGGCCACAAACTGTCCGAGGAAGAGCTGGAGGAGGTGATCGAAGAGTACGACGAAGATGAATCGGGCCAGCTGGAGTTTGATGAGTTTGTGGCGCTCGCCTCGAACTATGTCGAGCCGGAGGAGGACTACGATGCGCTGCGAAAGGAGCTGCGCGAGGTGTTCATGATGTACGACAAGGATGGTAAGTTGGGTTTTGAATATTGCAGTGATTCTAACAAAACTTTGCCAGCCAGATTCGAAATTTTATGCAAGAACTCTTTACCGAGCAAAGAAGAGTAGGGTGTTTTTTTTTTAGTTGGTTTTATATTGAATCATTCCGCCAATCCCAATTTGCTTTGCATTTGTTCGTAACGAGCTGCATAGAATGCAGTTCGTGCGAAACCATCGCTAGCCGGTGACGTTGTCTGACGAAGGTTCGCTATCCATGTCAGCTTATTTTTAGCACTATCGCACGAACCAATAGTTTGGGTGGTGTTCTCGCTTCACCGACCGATGGGTTCGATAATGCTTCTAAGGTACGAAAAAACAGAAAAAATAGAAACACAAAAAATAAGGCACTTGCATCTATCGTGTTCAATTTTAATACGTTTCCGAACGCGAATGGCACTTTGAAAGTGAAACGTATCAAATGTAAATGAAAAATTGAGTAGAATAGGGTGAAACAGGACACTTATCAGAATGTTCTGTCATGTTTGTGTCAAGGATGATACCTGAGAATAAATTGATAATAAGTTGGATTGGATACATGACAGAAATGTAATATAATTTGTTTGATAAATGGCCCTATTTCTTGCAAAACAAAAAGCAACAGCAGTAGTATATTGCTGAGTTCATGGTTAATTTATTTTTTTATGTTATTTAACATTTACAATTAAAATTGTTTTTTTTCGATACAATTGAAACACTGTGTGAAATAAAAACAGCATCGCAATGGATTTTCTCATTATTTTCGGAAATAAAAATCCTAGTTTATGTTCAAATTTTTTATTTTTCGAAATCGAATATTCGAATTACTTCATAATTGATACAAGTTCTTCCAGTGTATGACGTTGTGTCTTAGGAATACACCGAAATTTTGTGTGAACAAGAATGGGAGAACGTGATAACCGCTTTAGAAAAGGGTTTATTTTAATTATATAAAATACAGATATTAGTTAGTTTTAGATTTCCATTTTCCAAATGGTCTAAAGTCTAATAATGTTTCACCATGTTAGATTAGTCTTATGTCATGCTTTCCAAAGCATCAGCTGATAGTAATAACTGGTTAGTTCCTTAATGTTAACAATAGTTTTGTAAACACCCAACCCATCAAGGTAGCACTTCTCTTCATCTAAAAAATGTTCAATACGCCATTTGTTCGTACAAGAAGTTTAATCGATTTAGTTTATATTGCTATGTAATGTAGCATCTAAAATTTGATCGGAAGATTTTTCAATCAGTTTTCTTAAAAAAAGGTTCAAAAAACATTTTAAATTGAAGTCGAAAAAATATTATGGTACTGTTTTTATTTCACGCAGTGTATCTCGTTACTCTGTCTTATGTTAACTAAATGGGTTCTATTAATTAACCGGTTTACTTTTCCTACAGCCAAGGGATACCTTCCGGTTGAAGAATTCAAAGCTATCCTCCGAGAGCTGGATGGCGCAGTGCCAGAGGAAGAACTGGACGACATTGTGGACGAAATTGATGCCGATGGATCTGGCACTGTAGATTTTGAGGGTAATTTCTACAACTCTCGGCGACTCGTTGCTGTTGGTTTCATACATTCTACATTTCTTTAACTATTCTTTCTTATTTTCAAACATTAAATGCAACGGTTCATCCTTACTACAGAGTTTATGGAAGTCATGACAGGTAAGGTCGCAAAGGGACGGATGAAAGATTACATAAATGTGATGTTAGATGTACTCCTACCTAGCCATATGCTACAGCATGTTACTAATTACCGAGTGCAACTCGGAAGCAAGTGAGCAAAACGCCACAACTGCAATTCCTTTGCACTGAGCTAACTCGTCCACTTCCTAGAAGTACACCACTTTCTTGCGGGCTTACTTGCAAGCTCGCATAATTAACTTCGTCCTTTGTGTTGTGTTTTTTCCTCCCCCAACCATATTTGTGATGCTCCATCTAAGCATCTGCTTTCCTTCGAGTTTGTGTGTAATGTTGCTAGTCTGTTGCGGGCTCGCTTTCACCGGAATATATGCGCTAATTTGCACTCATCCTGACCCTTTTTGGTTCTTTTCCCCCGTGCTTTAGCTGACTACTACGCGTAAACGCTGGCGTAGCTTTTGCATATGGGATCCACGTGTGGCTGCACTAAACCGAACGCTACTGATGACGCACACCCTATCCACGTGCCGGAGCGCACGAGGAGCATTCTGCACCGCTTGAGTACTTGCGCAAACAATCATCCACCATTTTAGATGCTGCAGATGTGCATTGTGGAGGCCCGCACGCTTCAAGGTGCTTGCCAGCTAGAAGCAACAGCACACACCAAGCCAGATGATAGAGCAGCAAAAAAGACTAGATAATTAGAAGAACAAACTATGAGACACAGAGAGAGAGAGAGAGATATAGACTTTGGAGTGGTCTCGCTTTTCCCGGTGCCACCTGTCTGTGAATCATCATTCGGCACCGGATAGACGAGGACTCAGCCACTATGTTTCATGTTCACTCGCATATACCCATATACCATACACTCGTACTGTAACTGAACTGAAAATAAATATTTCATGCTTTTAGGATAAGCGTACCTGTTTGTTTCACCAATGGAATGGAACGGAAGGATGAAGGGGAACGGTTGGAGGTGTTGGAAAAGGAACACCATCACCAGGATATCATGCGTAATTTGTTTTCGCAACTTAAATAACAAAAAAACTACCAACTTCAACGTGTAGCTGCTTCTGTGATGGCATCAGACTTCAACAAAGACAAGGACTCACGCACACGTGCACATCCCCGTACCGCAGTAACATAACTACATACACTCGGATATTCAGAAACACGAACGAAATGCTCCATCCAGACAGACAGTACAGCTCACCAGTGGGTAAGTGTGCACCGGAACTGTTAAGAGCTTCCGAGGAAGCAGCAAACTTAGCAGCGAAACCTAAATATATTCAGCCGTAGTTGGATTAATGGAGTGCAGTTTCTTTTCTGCTCGCTGGTACATTCGAAAACGGCGTACGGGAAGAAATGGTTCGGGGGGAAAATCGGTTGGACGAGATCGGAATGGTTTTTTGTAAGAACGGGTACGCTTATAATGGTTTTCCTTTTGTGTGTCTGTAATTTATTCTCCAATCCAGAGAGCCTCATTCAAACATGCAAACACACACACCTTTATGCAGGTAAGTTGATTTAGGGGTTGATTTGTTTGAGTACGAGATAAGATCGTTAGCGTTTAGGGGTTGGCGTCTTTGTGTAGTCTTGAGAAGGAGTCCATTGTGTGAAATGCATAATTTGATTTAGTGAAGCATTTAAAACAAACGGCGCTGATGTTGTCTCTTAGTAAATGCATACATTTACAAGATAATCGATAGAATTTATTCTATTTAAGTCTCTTGAAAAGACTGGTTTTTACAACAGAGGGCGCTATCTTTCTTAGTGGACAAAGGTCTAATGGCGCTTTTTTCTTAGCTCGTTTTCTTCAAACATATTTGAACGTATCTTGTATTAAATGCTAAAGATATGAAAAAACTAAGATGTAGTGAGCATCTTAGAAAATATTATCTATTTACAATACATTTACATTTTTTATACATTCTGTTGTTATCGACATTGTGGATGTTGTGGATAAATACAAGTCATGGAAGCCAGAGCTGTCAGGATCTCTAGTGCCATAGGAATTCAACCTCAACTCAGGTTCTAGACAATAATAATGTTTTGAAATTTTTATTCTAAGTTCTCTTCCACGTTGAGAAAACAGAATGTGTAACAGAATTTGATTGTTTGCTCAAATGATTAGGAGCAGCCATTTTGAGGACATTAAGGTAACTGTAGATTCCACATCGGAGCGAGAATATTTTCAGAAATTAACACTTTTTTTATATGTTTATCGTAGGTCATCCTTCAAGGTCATCAAAAACATGTGTTACAAATGATGACATTTATCGTCCGTGTTTCCTAAGGCTCTGTATTAGTATAAATTAGTCATCGAACAAATCGTCGATGTAACAAATTTCTTAAGGGCAAAAAGAGGAAGTCATGACTCACGATCACGAGGCGTTAATTATTGACAAATATTTTGAAATTCATGAGGCGGAGTTTAAGGTAAATGAAGATGCAATTCAATTTTTTAGCACTTATAAGTATTTAAAGTCACACTGGAAGTATGAAATGTCCCCTATTTTTGTTTTAAGACATAATTTTAATAAAATACTAGAGATATAAAGAAAAAAATTAAGTACAATAAAATTCCAGCCTAATTCATTTTGCCATTTGCGTTATGCGTTATGGTTTTGTACTTGGGCATACTTTTCCAACATCACCTAAACTGCAACCGCTGTGCATGAAGGTCTAATTTCTAAGCATTCAAAGACATTCAAACATTCCAACCTCACCAATCAACATGTCATATGATTTGGAACAACCCCACCTGCACCAACAAGCGACACGTTTATAAATCCGCTCGTTTACTGTGTGTAACATAGCAAAGGTTTGAATATCTTTTGGCACAACTTTTCGCAACCTCATCACACCAACCCTATGCTACCCAACCGTACAGTCGACCCCATTGTCGGATCGTGAAAAGCCGGCTTTCCACTTAGCGAAAAAGCAACCAAAAAAAAAAATCCGCAACACTGGTGTGCCCTTATTTTTGCACACGAACATATATGCAACCGCCGTTCGTTCTGCGGCACGTCTCAACTGGATGATGCGTGAAATGGGTTTCGAATTCATCTCATCGCTGGGTGTGGACCTTGCTCCCAGGACGTTACATTCGCTGCAGCTCATAATGCGGTGCGGTGCAGAATGTCCAAAGCCCACCGCGTGGCAGCGAACACGTTGGGCAATAAAGCATTTCGCGCAACGCTTTGCTCGCGCTGCCCCGTTCATTAATGCAATTTTCGCTCGAAGACGTCTGCCGGGGCGCTGTCCGGTTGTGTTGGATGGGAAATTGATTAGCGAATATTTTGTGCGCAACCTCGACCGATCAAAAATCGATGACGATTCGATGTGCGGTCGATACGATTAGGATGCAAACGGAGACACACCGTAACCGGTGCCGTTGTTGGTGGTTGTTGGAGGGGTGTGTGGTGAACAGGAGAACTGTTGAAAATTTGCAATTGACAGCAAATAAACAGCAGAACGGTGTAATTAATGCGCAGGCATCGCGTTGCGTCTGCGGCACGGTCGTGCTCGTGAATTTCTGATCACCGGGTGAAGTTCCAGAAGGGGGTTTTCGGTGGACAGGTGTGAAGACTGGTTTCGGGTGACCCACGCCACGGTGTGTGTCACCGTGACATATCACCAAAAGCTAACCTGCTCTCCTGGCCGTCGTTCACAACATAAACGTCCGAAATGTGCGTGCGGCCACCGTTCAAGGACCACCGGATCCGGCAGACTATACGAGCATCGATCGAATTTCCATATTTCCATGCGTCTCGGATGGAATCTGTAGCCAATTAATCAAATAAATACGAGCCATTTGGGTTACCACGGATGGGGCCAGACGTCTCTGGGGTCTCGTACGCACGTCCGAGCATATCCGCTTTCCCGGTGTGTGACCGGAGCCATAATCTTGCCATCGTTATGCATACGATCTAGATTTTATGAAGCCGCAATTTACATACGGTTTTAGGTACTTGTTTTACCCGGGGTGGCATTACGACCTACGCAGGGTGACCCTTAGCAAACAATACATTATGGTTCCATTTTACTATTTCTTATTTAAAACTGATCATTTTTATATACTTGTATCATCTAACGAAAATGCTAAAATTCGTCATTGAAATTAAAAATTGTTTTCAAGAAAAAATTATTTATTAGTTATATTATTTATGTTTGTTTGAATCACCCATTGGAATTTGTTCGAATAAATAAATTAAATGAGATTATATTAAAATGTCAGAAAACTGATCAAATTCAACTTATTATTCAGTTATATTACATAGAGCGGACTCTTTTCATATTGAAGAAAATAAAAGAAAATAAAGGTAATTTAATTACACAAAATTGAGTTAAAAAAGAGTTAATTTATGTTGAATATATTTTCTTAATCTTTAATAGTTCGTTTATTCGTAATTTGATAAAAATTGCAGTGCAATGCGATCATGTCGTAAAAGTGAGCAAATTTCAGATGATCAAATGGCTTCATAATATATTGATTTTTCGTTTTTGAAAGCTATCCAATCGTTATCATTTTAAACTAATTTGAATTCCAAAACACTGTTAGATATTATGAAAAGAGAAAAATTAACTTCAGTTTGTTTAAACATTTCTACAAATTTATCTCGCATAATTTCAATAGGATCATATTATTCCATTGGGTTTAACACATTCCCCAACTTTGAAACGCTATCGTCACATTACTCAAACACACATGCTGTTCTAATGCAACTGCAATTAAAAAAAAACACCACCGATGCACACCGATACAATGTTCCAACCTTCCCATTCGCGATGCATTTTCCTAAACAATCGGAGCCTGGGAAATGGTTTTGTTATCTATTATTTTACCACAGCGTTTGCTTTGTCGCAAGTGCACACAATGCCATTGCAAGAGCTTTAGCGCTAAAGACGTGAACACTCCATCGAGAAGAACGCAATCACGAAACAAACTGAACGAATGTGCAACTCATTTATTGTTTGCCGATGAGGAAGATCCAAAATAGAGATAGGGAGATGGTTGAAATGTAGCAAGTTTCGTAGGGTGAGCAATGGAAATCTGCGTTTTCCCACCGCAACTGTCATCATCCGATTGTTTGTTCGATTTTACCCTTGACAAAAACAACGCATCGTTTAAGCGGAACAATTATATGTTTTCATGACAACTGAGGATGATTTGTGCGTTATGTGGAAACGGTGACAACTAACAATCATAATGAAGTGTTTTTAATATCGTTACAAATTATACTACATGAAAGCAAAGTAAGAAGATTCAAGTAAAAGGTGCGTAGAGTTTAACAACAATTTATCTTATTTCATTAAACATCTAATGGTAGCAATCGAGTGAGCTCGATATTCTCCCAGTAGATGGATCGCTTATTAGATAAATTAAATAATTAACATTTGTGAACAATTGTTATAAAACAATCCCTCCAATTATTTTACAAAATACATGAACTGATTCACCATATGATCAACAAAAACTAAATTGAAAAACCAACTCTACCATTATACATCCTCTAATCAGGAAGCTACTCAGCTCCATTCTTCCCAAAACATGTTCCTATTGTACAACATTTATTAATCATTTTATGCATTATATGGTACCTTAATCCAAGCAAACAAGCAAAAAACCGCAGTATACGTTCTAATTTCGCCACATTTAGACCTAACCCGTTCGAATTCCGTTCTACTCTTCCCATGAGATATCGTACCAATAAAACTCCGGTCCCGGAAGTGGTCCGCATGAACACGGAATTCAACTTTCGGCTAATGCAGACCGGATTCCGGGCGTAAACAGGGGCCTGATGCGTGAGTTTCCGTCCCTTGCCAATCATGCCAATCCGTACCGTCGCTCGCTCGCTGCCCACTGTGAGCATGGCGTTACGGCAATTAAGCTATCATGGTGGCAGTGCTTTCGGCGACGGTGGTCCACACATATTTACCACCTTTCGTGTTGTTTCTTTTACCTTTTTTTCATGTCCAAAAAAAAGGCACACACAGACACGAGTGCTGGTACGCGTGCAAACGTCGTCAATAAATCATCATTGTCCAAGCGTAAGATTTAACGTCTCGCTCCTCCAAAACCTTCACCAACGCTGCGACATATGCTCCAAATCGGCATCACATGAACACGGAACGTGCTTGACAGTAGCCCAAAATGGGAGGGAAAACTTTGTCATACCCACCCGTTGATTAGAGGTAGTTCGTCAACGTCTCGGTGAAAGAAACCGGTGCCGGTATTCGAAGATTGCAACTGTTAAAGAAATGATTGCACTCTGCAGGATCACGCTCAGGACCATTGCGTAAGGAATGGTTTGGGAGTGTTTTTTTCTTTTTTTGCTTCTTCAGTCAACAGTGGCAGCATGAATGAAAGCAGTGGAAATGAATGACAGCTGCCTAAGTGCCGCTACCGATCCCTTTTTGGTTGACGGGCTACCTACAGGACGACAAGACCCTTGAAGTGAGTGAGAAATGAAGTCATTCACCATCCGAGTACCCGAGCACCCGAATCATGAAAGCGAAAGCACGGTGGGTTTTACCGTGAGATCGATCCCGCTTTAATCAATTGTGTCGCGCTGGACTGGAGAAATTAATTTCAAATTGTTATGGCATTCGTTTTTGCATTCGACACATTGATTAACTTTTGCGTAGACGACTTCTTTGTTTTGGGGGGGAGATGTTGTTTTCGATTGTGTGGAATAATGAAATATGGATTTTTTTCGATCATGATGTGTTTTGTGTGAAATTTTATTCGATTTATTTTTTTCATATGACAATGGGACTGCGTGGACGTGAAAATGGAGCAAAAACGTATTTTTTTATCTATCTTTTTTCATTCTTTATTATTTTTGAGCTTTGAATACATTTTCTATACGTTTTGCTTCTGTTTTTTCTGTTTATATACTTTCTTTTAAAAACGAAACTCCTAGATATCGGTTGCTGGTTTTAGTACCTTAAAATAAAATAAATTTAAGAGCATTTTCGTTGAGAGAACAATTTCGCCGAGAATTTCTTAGCTTTTAAAGTGAATCAACATTTAAAATGAGAGTATCATTTGAAACAAAATGTGTTATATTTTGTTAAGGAAATCATTACACGGAAATACTTGTTCATCAGTTGTTAATAGTAGCAACTCAAATTAAAATTCTTCTTATTAATGATTTAACAACCTGCGTGGGGAGTGGCCTAGTATTACAGTGGTATTGGCGCCAGACTTTCGCACGACGGACTGGGACCAAAATCTCATCCAGACCGTTACCCCGTAGCAAGGATTGACCATTCGGCTACATGGTAAATAACTATTACGATAAGCAAAATTACAAAACCAACCTGTTTGGCCATGTCAGCCATATAATAGTTTACTAGATGTATTGATAACCACGTCAGGATTCGATAAGTACGTCCTCACTGCAAAAGCACGCACCAGATGGGATTCGATCGGCCCTGTCGTGCGAGAAGAAAAAAATATTTAATATAAATTTTCATATCGAAATTTACAGAGAGAAGATGTTTTTTAACATGCAAAAATATGTCAATAATACGATTCGCAGAAAATTCCTATTACTTTAAATTTTGCAACATGCAAATTCATGTCTTATAATAAGTATTTCTCACCAAAATATCAACAGATAACAAACTTCACATCCAATAAATAATTGCACCAAAACGCTAATGGAAAGTCGCGTACAAATAACCATAACAAACTTTTATTAGTATCATTTTGCGTTACACAACAGAAATATTCACAGATCGCCATGCTCCATTTTCAAGTTTACTGCCATTATTTTATCCAACACTGGTTTACGGCACCATTTCTGTTGCCCCGCGAAGTTTGCGGATGAAGATTTATAAATTAGCACATCACCTAAACTAACACTCAAAACGTGTCACATTTAAAACACGGTGCCATTGCGCGCCGTTTCGTCACTGGCTATGCAAAGTTGCAGCCAAACTGTAAGCATCGTGTCACCACTAATTACTGCGTTTGTCGTTAAACCATTTTTACTATCGAACGAGCGAAAGCAAAACTTAACCCGCAGCCCGGGGACAGTACCGTTTGTTTTCGGGTTTTTAGTATGCCGGACCTCCTCGGTTTTTGTTTGGAAATTTAATACCACACCGTACTCTAATTCCAAAGTAAGCTTCCCGTCCGTCTCCGTTCGTGGAACGATTATAGCAGCGAGAAGAGGGAAAAGTTTCCACTCCCCCCGTAGTAGACACTTATTTTGCTCGATTTCTTCACATCACATGAACACGCGTTCCTAGCCGGTATGAGTGTGCGTTGGTCAAACAGCTCCATCCAAGCGCAGCTTATAATTTCCACCCCTCCGGTTCGCGGTATGTCGCGCGCAAAATCTCCAAACGCCTCCGTCACGCAGTCGCTCGAAATGTATGAAGGCGGGCAAGGAAAAATCGCCCGACAGGCGTTAAGACCTGTCCACTCTGCAACGGCACACTGTTTCCGGCCAGTGCGGATATGCTTTCCTCCCTCCCACCACACCACCCATTTGCTGTCGGAGGACGTGAGTGTCATGTGCAGCACGGTACAGCATCGAAATCGAGACAAACAAGACCATCAAAACGTCAACCGAGCAAAAGGTTGTCGTGTCGTGGCGGGGAGAAATTGTCCATTGCTGATTTTCTCCACACTCTGCGCAGGCAGGCAGGCTGCACCGGGAGCTGAAAAAACAAACCCCCCCCCTGGGCTTCCAGCCCTCCCCATAGTTTGACCGTACTGACAGGTTACGAGCCGCGAAATGGACGTACGAAAGCAACAGCAACAAACAAGAGCGCAAGATGTAAAGCTGGAAGGTGAAAAATTATGAGCCAATAAAAGTGGAATGAAAATTTAAAATCAAATAAACAGAGAAAGCATTGTTGAATTGATTTCATTAAAAACGACGAGCTAGCCGAACGGCTGCACTGCGTACAAAGTAGCGTTAAAGGGGGGAATTGCCACCGGGCACTGCATCCGTCTAACGGCCGAACAAACGCACCGAAAGAAAGCCTCTCGAAAGCCCGCCGAAGATCGATGGCTGCTGATGGCGAGCTGTCGTCAGGGCAAACCGGTGGGCCAACCCGCACCACCCCCGGCCAACCCTGGCGCGGTCAAGCCGGAAGTTTTCACTCACTTTGGCAAGCGGTTGGAAATTTTGTGCACATTTGTCGCATCGGTAATTGCGAGCGAACGGGACGGGATCGTTACCCGGTTGCACGCGCACCGATCGTACCGTTTTGTCTGGGAAAAGTGCAGCGCATTCGATAAAACAGCACGGGTGTCGGTGTCAGGTATGTTTCGTCAACCGAGCTCTAGCAAAACCACCGGCTGGAAAGGCTGGACGGACGATCGTGACGGCACAGTGTCGGCTGAAGTGGTGTGTCAAGCACTGCACCGGGCAAACTTTGATTTGATTAAAACAGGGCCGATAAGATAATTTGCAGCAAAAGGGAGATTGGTGGAAAAGAAAAACATGAATAATATTCCGTGCGGCGCGCGGCCATTTGATTTGCGAGCTGCACTTGGCGCTGACAGTTAATGCCGATCGATGTCAGCGGCGATTTCGATGCAGCCACAGTGGAGATGATGGATCGTGATGGATGGCGGTTTTTACTTGTGTGGGACAGTCTGTGTAGGTGTTGGCAGGAAATGGGAACAAGTGTATGCAAGCGCTGAACGAGTGAAGGGTTCAGCTTTAACGAGTTGAAAAATTATAGAACTTGTAAGCTATTAAGTTTCATTGTTCCATTTCACGAGCTTACTAATTATAATTGATTGAAAATGAACATGGAAAACTCAAAAATTATATAATTAAATAAATAAAATACGTAATTTTCATAAAAAATCCATATATTTACCATACCATAATCTGACAATATCTCGTATATGACAAATCGATAGTTTTGGTCCAGATATACTCTGATTGGCAAATGAAAAATGTTTGTAACTCGTTTGCAAATAATTGTTACACATTTGTGCTTACCTCAATTTAATTCTCAGTTGAAACAAGCTTATAATATTAATATCTATCTAAACGAAAAGCAAACTTAATTATTATAATTTAATCATTTAATATCTTCGAATTATGTGGAAACACTTATCACCTACTTTGGAGTCGAACCTTTTGAAAGGTCCAAGTAAAACGCAAGTTGCGGTCCACATCAGCAGCCAGACCTTCCGGGAAAGTTCAATAATCGTGGGAATGTAGAATATTTAGAATTTAGGTACTTAGGTACTGAGGTATTTAGAATATTCATCGTCTAAATCGGGTGGTCCAGTAGCCGTGGCGAAAGCATTAAGTTTAGTTAGTCATTATGTGACCGAAATGACCCAAAAGTCCTATAAGCCAAAAAAAAGTATTTTTTAGAATGTGTGGAAGAATAACAGCGAAATTGCTGTAATGACGGGAACTCCCAATCGTAATACGAGACTGGTCATGTTATGCGAATGGTTCTGGATGGCATAGTTTTTTTTAGACCATCCAATTGGACAGAGACGGCGAGCCATACCCTAACGTTAGCGGGGCGATGGCGTGAATGCTCCCGCAAAACATTCTACAACAGCTCTTTGGACGACTACGGCGCTAGATCTTGAGCAGCTTTAGTACTTCCGCACTTGGAGGCTATCCAATACTTCTGCAATGAGCACCTATTTCGGAGAGCAATCTGTTACAATCCAGTTTCACTCAAAACAAAGCAATTATACGTTATTCCTAAGTATGTTTATCGACTCATGAAGATATAAATCCATCCGTTTGAAGCTCTGAACATTTTAAGCTGAAATTATGTGTACCAGGAAACGATACTCCAATTCATGGGGCTTAGTCCTCACGTGTAAAGAGACAGATGTAAGTCAACTATGACCCATAAAACTGAGCGTGAGAGTCCCATAAGCCACAAAACTGATAAGATTTCTAGACATCAATTTAACCCACACAAAATGGCACGCCCATTCTAAAGCCAGATGTGCCAAATTAGCAGCTTACCATGCGACATACGATCTACAGACTTATTGGCTTTTAACGTCAACATTTCCGGGGTCACCATGTACCATCGGTGCAGTATGGGGTGAAGCCGTAAACCGAATGAAACCACAATCCCATAAAACGTAAGCAATTAAATTCCAACAACTGCCGATAGCGACAAACCAGGACCGTCGAGATAGAATTGACAAATCTTCACATTTTGCCTTAAAAAACTGCACGATCACGATAGCAACGGTTTCCGGGGTTTTTTTGGTGGGACGATTGTCTCCTGCTGTGATGGCTTTTCACACGATGCACAGATAAAGTGTAGCTGTAAAATTGTACCGTACCATATACTCATGCATATCGGAAGGATTCGTATATGTAAATAGTGTGTGCGAGAGTTAGCAGCAACATAAAAACGCGCATACAAAACATGCTCTGAAAACCACTTTCTAACTAAAATTCTACGTTTATGAGTATCGCTCTGCTTAATGTCAAAGTTTGAGGTTAAATTTTTTAGGGTTTTTTCGCCCAAACGAGCGATATTGCGATTGGCTCTAGAATGGATTTGATATAGACGTTAAAAAAATCCTATTTCATTCGCTTCCAACTCCACCACCCAACCCCCAACGAGAGTTGACACGAATGAGCAAATTGCAATAACCTGTCGGCGGAAATTAATGCAAATAAAAGTGGGCATTCAAAAATAAACAAAACCGGCCAATGTGTGTTTCAGCGTGCCAAACAAAGCAAAAAACCCGTACACATAACCCGGTGCAGGTTCTTTGCGGAACGAAATCGTTCGTCGAACGCAATCACCACATAAATTGCCGACGAGGCAACGCTAGGTGGCGGACTGTGAAGCCCCATTAGTGGACACCCGGCACATGCAAAAACGCGCCCAACACCGTGCCAAAAATGCCTTCAATTTATGGGTTCACCCGTTTTGCAGTACCGACACCCGGCGAGGGTGATCTGCTTCTAGGTAGGGTAGTTGATTAACTCTCTAGCACCTCATCCTGCTCGGTGCAAAGTGTTACGAGCTCAGGTGCAACACCATACGAGGTCAAGATTTTAATCTAAATCTCTAGAATCAATTCCCGCACGGCGGTTTCGAATTAACCGCCTTCTGCAGTGGTTTAAATTTCATCCCCCAACTGTCTGGCGCGAGGGCAAAAGAGGAAAAAAATATGGCGACCACTTCAACGTATGCGACGCGATTTCGCCATCACCAATTCAGTGCAAAAACCGTTGCAGCCATTTGTTCGGTCTGGCTATTAATTGAATAACTGGAAGCCTCCGTGGTGCTCCTCAGTCTGCAGAAGCACTTCCACCGGTGCCGCGTGTGTGTGTGTGTCGTCGGTCGTCGCCATACCTCGGATAGCTTTATGGTGGTGCCCGAACGTTATACAGCGGACACCCCGTAATCATCGGACACCACAAACGCCGCTAATCGTTTGCGTTGTTAAGTCTTAACGAAACAGAGCTTTCAAGCTTGAAGCAAATGAATTGAGCGAAAATAATGAAGCCAGGCTTTCGAAAGGGACGCGACTCTTGGACGACGTTGGGGGTATGAAGGGGACCGTGTGGCAAATATTCCTTTACGTATGGCTGACTTTAACCTACTTCCGACGCAACGGGTTCGACGAAAAAGGGGAGCGCTGACCGAAACAAAACTCACGATGAACTCCACCGGGCCACTAGGGTACTGGGACATTGGAGTTGCGCAATCAGCGCACCGCTCTGGAGGGTCGTAGAATAGCCACCAACTTCCAAATCTACCAAAAAGCATTTGATGGAACTCAATTTTGGAAAAAAATCACCCCTTCTGCCTAAGGAGTAGTAACTCTTCCAACGCTCCTGTGGACATTATTATTTTCCCCGCCCGGTTCAAATTTCTTTCCAAACTCCACAAATCATCCAAGAATTTGGCAAGCATTCGGCTGTCGATAGTCGTGCCACGAGGTTCGAAGTAGGTCAGATCAATGTAATTTTCTCGCTTGTTCGCTTCCAAGCTTTTAACCAACGCGCCTGCAGAACCCCGTTGACAAACTCTTGGACTCCAACGGGCAGACCACCCTGCACCTTCTGGTCGTGATCCGAAGAAAACTCTCCGCTCGAAACAAAACACGCGCTGTAAATTTTGGCCAAAACTCGCAAGTTCATGTCGATTTCATGGTCAGCTCTCACGATTAACCTGATCGGTCCGGAATGGGAAGGAATCGTGCCCAATAGCCTGCGGCGGACCACATTCCCAGCGTGGAGGGTAGAGACGAGTGCATTAACTCCTACAACGGTGGTAAAATGATCCTAACGCATTAAAAAGATTGTGTAACTCTTGAGGTTTAGTGACCGTTGTTTCGGGTGTTTCGCACTGCGAACAGAAATTGACCTCAGCAAAAAGCGTTGCTTGAAGACATAAATGCACCGCATGCATCTTTAAGAAATCGTTACAAAATAATAAAAATTAATTCTCATTAAACGTATCGCTTCGATCTTATCTTGAGAGGGAAAAAGAGAAAGAGATCAACTACAAGATGGAGACAAACTGGAACACTAGGAACACTTGCTCCAAGCTGCAGACAAACGTCTTGTAACATGTCGTTAAGTGCACAATAAAATGGTTCAGCTATTTTTTTCCTCCGAACTCTTATCCCCCTAAGGCTGATTTGTTTGAACTCTTCAGCACCATTAGAATGTCCTCGTGATAAACTAAATGATTTACATTTTTTACTTTTAGTTCCCAAAAAAAAAAAATCGCTCAAGGCGTTGGTTTTGTTTGAGATGCAGTTTTTGTTCGTTTGGGATCTTATTTCATCCAATCCGGCAAGGTCACCCATAGCCAAACCCATGTTGCTTCCTTCCAAAAAACACCGAACATCACTTGGGTTAGACCACACCAAGCAAGCGAGAGCGAGAGCTCATATTTGATTTCACGCGGAATGTTATGATTTATGAGAACGTGATAAATGAAGCCACATCGGCCACGTCGCCGGTCAAGAACTTCCAGAAGGTCGGCGGCGCTGTGTTTGGGAGCGGTCCGTCATTTCAATTTGCCTATCAAAACACAATCCATTTAACGTTATGAGAGCAGTGGCTTCAAACAAGGCAGGGCGATGTGAAACGAGATCGAATCTAGCAGGACCGCGCCGTCAACACTTTGTCGAAAGGGAGTCTTATTAATACAGAAGGGGAAAAAAACAATATTATAAACGTTCACTTTCGATCCATAATGTACGCCTGTCAGGCGGTGGTCTCACCCGCCTTATGCTGCAGGTGTACTACAGCGGCCACTTAATGGGATTAGAGCATTTCGAGTGTGGTAATGGTGCGGCCGGGCAAAGGGGAACGAAATTAAACTCAAACCCACCTTCGCAAATGGACGGAATGGGAAGATTCTTGAGATTAATGGCTAATTGCGATGAATGGTTTCGTTTGACACCGGGGTTCCCTTTCGAATGGGCATAACATTATGAGCCTGTGTGATGTGTGTTTTTTTTTCTCGTTTCCATCCTAGACGATAACCATCAATCGGTTCTCGGCGTTCAGATCCGTTTTATGATCGGCCGGCGCTCACGACACACTCGCGTGGTGGCCCTCCAAATAAAGCCGAAAGGGTCAATTTAGCTCGCTACAAAACATTGACGCCACGATGCCCGAATGTCTTCCAAAACGAGGTTCCTCTCCTCCCATACCGTGCGCTTGTTAAAACAAAACATCGAAGAAAAAAAAAAGCCAAGCTTCAAGGTTTCATTTCCTGACCTTCACCATCTCACCCTCATTTCCACTCGCCACCCTGCACGCCCTAGGGTCGGTTCGGTCACTCGTCGTTTTCCACACCCAGTTCGTGACGCGATCCGTGTAAGAGGAACCGCCTGAAGCACCCGCTTGGCTCGCGAGTTTCACACGATACTCACTTTTGCGAGGGCGTTTTGGCAGAAAGCGGCTCGGAACGATGGTGGCTGCCAGTGACAAAATTAATAACATCCGTCACTACAGCCCGCGCTGAGGACACCCGGTGGCCATCGACTGACATCGATGGATTGAGCCTTTTGTTTTCGGTTGTTTTCCTTTTTGTTTTTTTGCTTTGTTTCTGTTGGGCCGTGCGCACCAATTCAAGCGTGCGGAATAATCCTTTCCAAATCCATCGTTTCCACCCATTTGTTCTGGGTCGGAATTGATTTAATTTGCTTTTCAGCCATTTACAACTTTTTCGTAAGATTAATAATTTTTATAATGCGATGCTACGCTTAATCGTCTTATCGTGAACCAATCATTTACGCCGATGATTGATGGTTTTAGATCGGTATTGAGGCAGGTGTTCAAGTTTTTCAGGATAGGAATTTGCATGGTGAGCGATAGAAAAAGTTTGTGATAGAATTTCCTTGTTTGAAGTTTTAAAAAAATAGAGAAGCTTTTGGGAGAATTTTTTAATTCCCAGAAAAACGGGTAGGTCATTAAGATGAATGCTTGAAGTCTCGTTTTCGAACCTCAGCCGGGTTTTCCTGCTTCATTTAATGTTAGTTTTTTAAATATTTAAAATAAAACTCTTTTCATTGTACGAATTACACTTAAAATCTATAACCACCAATTTTTCCAGATTATTCATAAAGCCCGTTTACGAAAACCAATAAAACAGGAATTTAGATGTATTTTAATTTCATGATAACTGTTTAGAATATGAGTGTTATCGGGATTAGTATTTTTCCCCTAATTTGTTTTATTAATTTGAAATCACTTTTACCAACTTCGTTTCATGTTATGAAAAGCTTAATTTTTATGTTTTCTATTTATTTTAAATTTAATCAATTTAATAATTTACCGACGCTTCCTTTTACCTTTTTTGCATGTTTGTAATTTTTTTGCAGAATTCTTGTTCTTTTGTGTTTGTTTTCCCTAAATAGATTTTTCTTCTTCTACTTTTGAAGTTTATAAACAAATAAAAAAATTTATTGCTCGTTTATAATTTTTTTTTCGCATTTATTTATAATATTTTATTCTTTTATAACAAGTGTACTGTATGCCTAAGCCTGGATGTATGCAATTTATTTGAAAAAATACTCATAACTATACATTTTATGAGGCTACAAAAAAGCCCTTTGATCTAGTGAAGTTATTATTCCTATTATGCTTCAAAGAAATGGCCTCTTACAGATGTGATAAACCTACGAAAATCTGCAGTAAAGATAAGTCGCGGGTAGATGTGATTTTTTTTAAAATGACGTCTAGTATTGTAATTATATTCCCATTAATTATTCTTTCAATGAAAGTTGCATGCACTTAGGGAGATAGTGAAAAAAAATCCTTGTGAAACAATTATTTAAGTTAATGTATATTCTTTTGTTTCGTATATAACACGCAGGTCTTTCGAAGAGCTACAACCACAAAAAACTGGCTATATAAAAGAAAAAACCTCCCCATCTCCGATTGCACACACGGTTCGTAAATCAATAAAAGTACTGAGAAATAGACAACGGAAAAATGGAGCACCGGCGAGAAAGATTATGCCACCGGATCGCGCAAAAGCAAACATATATCGCGCACCCGTAGACAATGGAGCCACCGTGTCTGCTCTAAAGCCCGCAAGATCACGCCAGCCAACGAACCTGCGGGGAACTTCTTGTGCCCTCGGTCACGCAAGATTACGCAGCAAACGGTGTGTATGCGCTTGCATGGATGCCAGTCACCTCATACTTGCTCTCGCTCTCGATGCACTTTCGATGTTGTCTCGTGCCGTGGACTGGGACGTAGCGGTTGCTAAAGGGTTATGGAATTTCGATTATGCCTTAGAATGCATCTTGCAAGTGCACAATGTACACATCGCCATGCATTGTTGGTTGGTGAGGGAAAAGGGTTGTTTTCTTGCCTGCTGTTTCTAATGCCCATTCGGACCGAATGGATGCCTGTACGGTGAAAAGATTAATTATTCAAATTCACCAATTAAAAGGCAAAGTAAATTAAAAGCGTGCTGTTCCATTTTACCCATTTCATCTCGTTACCATCGACACGGTTTTGCTGGTGCGTTTGTTAGTTCAACTTCATTAGGGGGCTAAGATTGATGAACGGTTTGTGTCTTGGCTAAAAGCGGGGTTTTGTGTTTTGTGTGGTTTCGTCGTTTCATCATTAGCTGCAGCCGGGGCACGTTGTGTTTCCTCTTGCAACATGATCGCTGTGCGTGCGTTGGCCACCTGATTGGCTCCACCTTTCTTGCAAGTCGTTTCCCTGCTGATGCTGCCCGTGTATTGTCGGCTGCTGTCAGTGGGTTGTCAAGTAAGTCAGCCTCAGCCGAACCGATCTCGGGTCCCGTACACCATCAATCACAGCTCAGCGATGCATCGATGCATTTCTATCAATAAACTATCGACCCTTGGAAAGACCACCGGCAACAGTCCATCCATCCAGTTGGGTCTGTTAGCACGGAGAAGCATTGTAGCTGGCGTGGTTTTACGGAATGTAATTCTGTTCCGTGCAACTACCCTCCCGCGCATAACGATGCCACCACCGACCGGGGGGCCGTCGTTCAACGCCAATCAACGACTCATTAAAAGATGGAGTGAAAATGTATCGGCAAACCCGTACGGAATCCTTTCCAACAGGCCCGTCCAAAGTACGTTTCGTTGGCGGGAAGTGTTTCAACGACGCTGTCATGCTTCATCTCTGCGACACATCAGCGGCGTGTGCTCGCGTTTATGTGTCGGCATGCTCGTATGCATTATGTAAGTTAAATTGTTCAAATCTCTCTCCCTCTCATACTCGCGCATGGCTGCTAATAGGTTTCGCCACACGTGAACCGCGTGCAGGCTGCAAACAGCTGGCCAGCGCTCCCGAGGTATATCGTTTTCTTCTACCGACCGTACCGAATTGGAACGGTTGCAGTCAAAGTTTGACGGCTCTCGTTAGTGTCGGCCTTTTGTCGAGATAATTTTAGAGGACGTTTTGCTCCTGCCAACTACCATCCCGCAGCGGCCGCTGTGTTATCTGACATGGTACATTTCTTCCCCGGCTTTTGTGTGTGTGTGCCAAACCGCAAAAAGTGGGACGACGGGATGGACAATGTTTCGGTGACTAATGGCAGTTGAAATTGTTCACCCAGATCGTGATATGAACTAATTTTGATAAAGAAAGCAAGCATGCGGAAATGGGTACAAATTTGTTTTCATTATTTTGTGTTTTGTCGGTAAATTGTTTTCTTGAACAGCCTGATGTTTTTTTGATAAACTGTTGATAAACTCGATGATAAATTGGAAAGCATATATGTATGATAGTTAACGGAAAGCATATATGTATGATAGTAATACTCAAATGTCAAAGCTTTCCGAAATTTTGAATGTATCTAGAAATTGGCCATTTTAAATTGTGCATCTTTGCTTAACATCCATTCAAAATTCTCTAAGTAAATAAATATGTCAAAATTGAAAATATTTTTCCAAAAAGTTTTGTTAATTTTTATTTTCTCATGCTTTCAGACCTGCCGAAACAGTTTATTAGAATAATTAAAAATTTATTTCTCACTTATTCTAATTCACTAGTCCTACGGTCTTCTATAAGTACGGATAGTTTTTACTAAATTACTAACTTATTAACTACTAACTGAAACTAACTTACTAACTAACTAACTTACTGAAAAAAATAAACTTAAAAGAAAGAAGATATATTCACCCCGAATAATTTCTTTTTCTGAAAATAAAAAGTTTTACAACAAACTCAGTTATATTTGGTGTTTTAAGAGCATTACAACAATCTTGAAGAAAATGAACTTGAACTTGAAAAATTGAATGAAAGGAAAATGAAATGATTATTGGTGCAAAACATTGAAGAAATATAATAATGTCTATCCTATTTATTGATGTTTCAAAGAAAGACATTGTTATATTTCTCCATTTTATTGATTTTATTTCATTGTTTATCTTTTTCTACCTCTTTCTATCTCTTTCTTGTTTTATAATTTTTTTCTACCTTTAGTAATTGTATCAGTACTTTTCAACTATTTTTTTTATGTTTTGAGAATATCTGTCAATTTTTTCATTATTGTTCGTTTGCTAAATAATCTATTTAACCCTACTTAGTTTTTTTTTCTAGAAGTTTCATTTCATATTCTTACACCTCTCTAGAGGTCATAGAAGCATAAGAATCGTTTGTCAAAATATTTGAAAATTTGTATGATTGAATCACCTCCCATCATGTAGGAACTCACGATTCGGTTACATATTCGCAAAACCAGATGCGAAGAAATGTTATGTAAAGTAAAAATTATTCAAACAATCGAACAGCACGGTTATTACAAAGTACCGCTCTTCCAGCCTAAACTGATCGCTTATCGACTCCCGTTTTCCGAAAGTGACACATCTTTTCGCCGTCGAGTCGGCTCCCTCGTAACGAACATAAGTCAATGATCACGTCAAATGTGTGCAAAATTTTCACATGACAATGCTTTCTCCTCCCGTGTATCTCGCGTGATCAAGATCGGGCCATGCGATAGGGTTAGCAACAAGAGGGAAGGTAAACAAAATCGAAAAAGGGGAAAAAAAATGTAATACGTGCACCGTGACTGGTCACAATAGACAGCTCTAATTCATTTCTTTTTTTTTGTGTTTGCTGCTGCTTGGGCAAAATTAAGCCACGTGGTAGCGAAATTTCACCACGTCCCACTGGATTTACAGGCACGAACGCAGTTTTTGCGGTAATCTGACGCTGTCCCATGATCCCGATCCTCACGTTCCGTCTCATCCCGGCATACGCTACTCCTCAAGTTTGTGTCCCGTGTTTCGAGCGGTTTTGAGCGTACGAGTGTCGAGCTCGAATATTCGTTCCACGGGCGCGTGTTAGACTTCATCTCAGCAACGATTGTCCGCCATTCAATGTGCCAAATTGGTCCGATGGGAAAGCTTCTCGTGGTAAGCGAGAGAAAGAAAGCACAACACGCCGGCAAGAAACTGACGATCGATTATACAACGGCACAATTGAAACGCACATAATTATAAGCCCCCGGTGGCACACTGGTGCCCTTTTTTTATTGGAAGTTGAACAAAGTTGTGCACATTAATTCGTATGACATGTGTTATCCCCTCGGCCCCGGCTAGAGAGACGATGCACTCAGCGCACATAATGGTGGCACAGTTTTCGCATAACTCTGCATTCCGAGGCCATCCGCGATCATGTTCAACATTTAGGGTGAAGCAGAGGGAATGAGTGATTCTACACATACACAGACTGGCGCAAATTTTACCTACGGCGACATGGAACCAAGCGTCCCAGAAACGATGTCACTTCATTTTTGCCTCACGACACACAGTTGCACCGTGCACCGAACACGAACACCGTTCCCGGTAAAAGTCCATTCCTTCGCCATTGGGGTTTTTATGCTTTTGGACCGAGAGACGGACGCCTCCTCTAAAATAATGGGTCACTCGTTCGGGGCAGTGGTTTCGGTTCGCAGGGCTCGAGCAAACGTTTGACGCCGGTACGGCTTACTTATCATACCGCTACCGCCCCGTAGTCTTCATTTCACCACCGCCAAAGTTCACCGCTCAAAACGAGGGCTTTATTAGCCCGGGCCGAATTTGTCCGATGACAGATCAATTACCCAATGTGGCTGTGGCGAACGCTGGAAATTCCGTGCCGGGCACGCAATGCTTACCGCTGTCTGCCGTCCGTTTGGACCGGTGTATTCCTGTCGGTTTGCCCGAGGGACCTAGAAATCAAACCAACTTCTAACGTATTTGTATTGCGCGTTCGGAACCACTCACTAAAACCTATTGCCGGCGCTCGGTTTTTCCTGCCCACCGATTCCAGCGGGTTTTCGGTTCGTGCGTTACACGCGTTACACGAACCGCCCTATGACACACGGTGACAGCCTTGCATGGAACAGCCCGATTTCTACAGGGCGCTTGTAACAGCAGTGAGAAAAGCGTGGAGGACCTTTCGAAAAACAAACAGACCTTACGCACGCTGTAACTCGATATTGTTCTGTTAAGGGCGCATGGCACAGATAGCTTAGTTGGTGGTTGATGTCGCCATTGACGCACGACACGAGGACGTGAAATGAAGTGGAATTAGTTTTACGAGTTGCTTGCAACCTTTGAGAGGTTATTAGAAGTTGTCATAATTTAGGCTTTGTTGTTTGTTCAATAAATGTCTACAGCAGAATAATTACAAATTGAAGTGCTTAAAATAACTTTGAAATCATTTGATATTGGAAGTTCGGTTACTCCGATACTCAGGGGAACCCAGGCAAGCTTTGGAAAGAAATTATGGAGGATCAATATCACATTTTTGGACCAAGAAAATCTTTCAAACCTGGTAAGATCTCGTACATACATACATTTCCATTGAAATCCATAGATGTCTATTCAAGATTCGCGAGTAGAAACATTGGTGATCATTTGGTTTTCCAAATTCATCACGAAATTACTTGAAGATGATGTAAGCGGCTTAGAGAGCTATTTTCGAAGAAGATGAATGATGAGCCCAAGACTCAAGGACTTTTAAAATATTACTTACCTCAACTCGAAGTTGGATAACATTTCACTGATATGGATGCATTATCTTATCACAGGATAAGATAAATTCTAGACCAATAATACCTTGAAGGGTCATCGAATTCCTTCAAAATATATACATTCAAAAGACATACAGGGAATCCAATGCAGATCTTCAAGTCCTATGAAAAGTCCTAAAGTGACCAACTGAAGCTTTATTAATGGACTCTGTACTGTCTGTACGTTAGCTTCACTGATCTAAACGGTTCGATGGTTGGTCAAGCCTTTAGAACGACACATAATACCCCTGGATCTTCATAAAATTGTTAAAGACTATCCAAAGAGTCCGTCCAAAACGCTCGTATTAAAGCATTAAGTAATGCCTTCATTTGACGCCTTCATTTCATGATTATTTTGAGGTATTTAATTAAAGCATCCAAAAAATGGGTATTCAAGAATTCATGCGAAAAATAAATGAATAAAACTCCTCAAGCAGTATGACTGACTGACATTCACCATCTTGACCTATTCCTTCGTAGGAATAAAAGAAAACAAACCACCAGAAAGGCTGTAAGGCAATTCTGTATTTGAAAAGTTACCAAATAAATTTCCCAAACATCAACAAGTTCGCCAAACCCAGAACCCATAGCAATAAACTTTGGTGCAAGTTTTCCATTATGGTTCCTTGGTATAGCAATAGAACCCTCGCAGGAGACTGCAAACAGTGCAAAAATCTTGACAAAGTATGACAGTTCTGGAAGGTGATGTTGTTTTTTTTCTGTGTGTCGGCAATTTCTCTCGCAGCAAAGGGCCTGTACATTCAAACGAATGTAACCGGAGTCGAAATTGGTTTGCCATGTAAACGCGTGTAACCGAGCGATCGGATATATCGTGTACCATGCCGCGTTATTGGTTTCGGCCTCCAACATGTAACGCACTTCGGCCAACGGATGGGCGACTGATGTGGTGTAAACGTGTGTACCGGCACTGTACCGACTGTGTGGTGTAACGAACACATGATTTCCTAGAAACAGGGTTGTAAACATCACACTAACCGAAACCAATCATTTCCCTATACAGGATTTTAATTAAGATGAACAATCTCGTTTCTGTAGTTGCAGCACACTTCCATCTGCATTCTAGTACCAATAGTCTATCAACATGATTGAGTAGAGTAATGAAGTTTATATTTAATGTTATCATAAGGAACATTAAAAGATTATTTATAGGTAATAAAATCGTACAGAGCTATTTTTTTGTAAGTGCTGCTGCCTGTTTTCTTACAAATTTGTCTTCCATCTGTGAGTGGCGTCTTATTAAAGGAAGTCATATACCCAATCTGAGTGAGTAATGGTCTCGAGAACTATTTGAAATCAACCGGTCACGCTTTGTCGCTTACATCGATACATATTGGCCAAGTTTTACCCAAATTGAATCTTTGAATGTCAAAATCTATTTGATTCACGCCGTACAGCACACGCTTATTTCATCACAATCACCTCACTGGACAGTCAGTTTCCTCCGACTTCATTAACTGTCACGATTCTCATCGTCACACAATAAAAAGAGAACCGCTTGTAACATACCCACCACCACGGGAGTAGAAAAAAAAGGGCGGAAGGAGATACGTTCGTGAACGTTCTCACCGTCTATCACGCGCCCAAATTACAAGCTGATTATTGGCGGGCCCTAAATCCATCGGCCGTTCGGTACAAATCGATGGGCCCACCGTCCATCGGGCGTGCGCCCTCGCAGGGTCATTGGCTTAATTAAGCCGATCCGTGGCCGTATATCACGTACGCTAATGGAACTTTTATTGGCACGTCATCGGAAGGGTGTGCTGCCCTGCAACTGCACTGCTCGTCCACTCCCGGGAGTAGATTGCGCCGAGCCACAACTACAGCACGATCGCAGTGACCACAAGTATGAACCATGCTGTTGATACGTCCGTCAACCTCCCCAATGGGGTGTGGATGTTTGCATTCGAATTCTCAGCGAACCGTAACGCCGTAAGATATCTTAGTGTGGGGTGTGTACGATACTTTGTAGAAGAGGGTAATTTCCACCCCAAACGAGCGGTAGCCACGCGGGCACTTCCTACAATCGTCAAATCGATGGGGTTGTAACGTTTGTTGACTTAAAGTTATTTGCTGGCCTTTTGTATGGTTTTCGAAACGCGCTCGCAAGACTTTTGGTCAATGCGGTTACGCATAACACCGCCGGAGACACCCCGGACATCGGTAGGCAGGGTAGAATGTGGCTCGCAAGTGTGGCACGCGCGTTTTCATCCACATCCGCAGTGTACTACGGGCACGCGTACAACGCTTTCGGTGGTTGTGTGGTTTAGAGTTCGCTCCGTTCGCGGGAAAATTATGATCGTTAGGTTGGGTTGCCATAGAACCCGGCCGGCTTGGCGCGCGATTCTTACCACGATGGCGTCGTGCAATCGAAAATCGATTTTATGACAAGGTTGAGGTGGAATTGGAAAGTGTGATTTGATTAGATCGTGCAATATGTTGCAAAGTGGAAACTGCTTCCGCTGACACACTGGGGTGGTGTGAAATACCTCACGGATACGTTCATTTTGTTGTTTTATTGGCTAATCGATAACAGTCAATGAGATTAACTGCTTAACCCAAGTGTGTCTTTGGATGGAGAAATAAACAAATATAAAAGAGTCATAATTTTGATACGCGAAAGAGGATTAGTAAATTGGTTGTTTATATTGCCTGCTTTGATGTTTCATATCACAGCAACATTTTAAATGTCACCAAATGAAATTAGAAAAGTATAAAATAATCAACTCACAGTAAGCTACAGAGTTTTGGTCCCTCCGAAATATCGTTAAAATATTATTATTGCCTAAGACCTTAGATATGGCCTGACAACGAATTCAGTCATATCAATTGAGTTAAAAAACTCGAAACTATAATTGTACGATCACGTTCAGTATTTCTCACCAGCTTTATTTTCCAAAAATCATTGATAATATTTCCTCCGATCTACCAGATTACGAGTCCTGGTGTTGTGCTGTGGGCCTGCAGACTTTTGAATTTCGACGTTCGTTTGCCCATCTTAACCAGATGCTGGTTTCTCTATTGCTGATTATACTATATCGACTCTTCCGAACTTCAACGATCCTTTTAAGTAAAAAGTTTAGAAATAAGGGAAGTCAGGGAAGACAGTGAGCAAATTTTTTTCTATGGCTGAACAAGATTGAGAGGCTTAGGCCTATAATTTCTGGCTTCCATGACTTTATTTATCAGCAACAGGATAGTCATCAGCCCTGGATACGGGGGAATGGCCTCCTGTGTGGGATTTTGGACCGGTTCTGCCGATTAGAATCAGCGGCGTTGCCAAATTCACTCCTGGACGCTCAAATCACAATGGTGTGTGTTGATACAGAACGTACGAGATCCTTCAGAGAGCCCTCCAAACCTGGATCGAAAGACGTGTTTTGGATATATTGAGAAGACAGATCATGCAAGATCATCAGCATCACAAAAATTCTGAGTTAAATAGAACTCTCTGAGGTTGAGGAGATAATTTTATAAAAGTCATTTTAAGAAGAACCTTTAACAAAATGAGAAAGGATATAAGCAAGATTCGCAACGTTTCCTTAAACAACCCATATTTTTAATATAATCTGTGTTCTTAACAGCCTTCACTGTTCTGAGTACTTCGACACCAGTAATGCTGTTTGTGAAAATAAAATTTTCATCCAGAGGTCTGATAAGCAATAGAACGAAACTTATCAACAAGCTCAGTAATATAATGCTGAGATGCCTCTGTTTGTGATATATTTCTAAGGCTGCGTTGTACCGACCGTAAGTAGCACCACATAGACACAATAAACTATGGGCATATTTATTATGTGACGCTTGAGTCGTGCTCGAAAATGATATTGAAGAGCTAGAATGCTTTCCAAACTGAATAAATCAAAATCTCAAGGTTGTATTTTTCTATTTTTCAAAAACAAAAGTCCAATTGACAATCGAAAAGAAATTATTAAAAAATAAACCTTCAGAATCAATAAATATCTTTAACGCGTGACCTAGTCCACTAATTTCAAACGGTGCTGCATTGGATACTGCACGCATTCAACCTCAAGAAGAACCGTTTGTTCACCCTTCACTGTTTTTCTTTTTGGATTTTTCAAGTGCACCCTACACTCGTTCCGGTCTCGATAGCGATATTGGCCGGCCAAGTCGGCAGCTATCTACGTCCTTACCGGACAGGGCGCACGGTCTCCACCGAAAACGGTAGACGGTCCGGTGACCTTAACATACCAGCAGATACCCACCCCACCCGGTACCGTTCGTTTCCCTTCCAATCGACCCACTTGCCACGCATCATTGCACATTCGGCCACCGGGTACGAAGATCCGGAACCGAAGCGACCACATGCAGTTTTGCAAAGTGGCTACCCAATCGTTTGCTGTTGCCCAGGACCGTGTTTCTAGCGTGTCTCGCTTGGTTGATGACTTACGTGGCTTGTTGCTTTCCTCCGGCTGTCCGTTCCCGGTTGCGGTAGTTTCGAAGCGTTATTCTTCTTCGATCCGATTACCCGATCAGCTCCGATCGAACTCCAATGGATCATCGTTGCAACACACGAACATTGTCTCTCATTTGGAGCAAAAGCGCCGTATGCCCCCGTCGGTGTAACGGAGTATGTAATCATAGCATTATTATGTCATTAATCTGCCTACTCTTCGTTTTGCGTGCTACACATCGGACGGGGAAAGCAAAGATCATCATGCGCGATAGTTTACGCACAAGCGACGAGCTGGATAAGCGAGTGTCGCACTGCTGTTCCAATTTCCCTGCGCTGCACTGGAATGTAAGAAATTTTGATTAATCTAAAACACCCCTAAATGGTGACGGGATCGCCACCGCGATCGGACAGTTTTGGTCACCGCCCGTTCCCGCGCACGTGTGCATGCGTAAGCGAAAGTCATAACGATTTGCAAATCAGCCACCGATCGGGTCGTCGTCGATCGCCGATCGGACGGTTTTATGGACATAACTGGCGCGGAATGTGCCGCACGATCGTTACTTTGTGCATTGAACCAGGAAAAAATGGCGAACCGCTTGGGCAACATGCAGCCGGGCGATAGAGATCCATTCACTTGCGTTCCATTTTTACGGCTTAACGTCTCTATATATCTATTGTCTCGAGCCACAATAGTAATTAATATTAAGAAATAAATCATATAAAAGTGTGGATTTGTAATAGACACGCCGCGAAAAGAAAATCGT
The DNA here is from genome assembly GCA_000349025.1 of Anopheles minimus. Taxonomy (NCBI): domain Eukaryota; kingdom Metazoa; phylum Arthropoda; class Insecta; order Diptera; family Culicidae; genus Anopheles; species Anopheles minimus. The sequence goes on along the minus strand of KB663721.1, from coordinate 15,537,679 downwards.
CCAGAACAAACAACGCAGCAATGTGAAACGCACAATGTGTGACTAATCACTTTAATAACATCTATCCAACGGTTCCAACAGAACTTCCACAAAACCTAACTCCTCTCAGGGAGCCGCCAAACTTCATTATAACACCAACAATTAGAGTGGCCACCCCGCCTGGAGGTAGTCATGAGTGACTCGTACTTGACCGGCGAGATCGTAAATCAATCGTCCAAAAGGAGCGGCCATTCATGTGTCAACCCCGAAAAACGACGGTGTGGAATATGGGGCGAATTCTATCTGTTTTTTTCTTTTTTTGCTTCGGGAGGGTTTTTTTTTCGGGGTGTGCATCCACCCGTTGTTTGGTGGTGAGTCGTAAATCATACATCGATATGCACGTTTCGCTGACCGACGTACAGCGAATTGAACTATTATTGGGGTGTGCGATATGGAGCCATATAAAAAAAACTACTTCATTATTAAGTTCGATCAGATCTTGATAACCTCGGGATGTTTACTTTGCGACTATGCTTGATGTGAGATAATCTTCCCACCCTAATGTGCGAAACACTAACCGTAACAACTTCTTATGCTATCCAAGCTCTCCCTCCGTCATACGGTGGCTCAGTTTTTGGACAGTGTCATAAAATTGTCGATAGATTCCGTTTAAATGGATGGTCGTTTTATGATGGCATTAGGACCGCTTGTCACACGCAGTGAAAGAGTGCTGCTGAACTAGTTTACTTTGTGTTGTTGGCGTCTGGGTGAAGTTGAAGTCGTAAAGTTTAATTTCACCCTCGAAACGGCGTGATTTTACGAGCGAGCGAAATCTGGATGCATCGTTGCGCAATGCTAAAATTGTCATTCGCAGTATGATGCCAAAATTTAGATGCACTTTCTATTAGCAGTTTTACTTTCCTCCATCGGTTTTTTGGGCAAATGGTTGCACTTTTGAGTGAAAGCTTGTAATTGAAAACGCAATAGTGCAAAAAAAAAGAAGTGTGAAGCTGTGATTTGTAATGCGATCAGCATTCAGCAATCTTTGCACTGGGATTCCCTCGGATGTGTTTATAAATAAAACTGCAGTTCAGTTTGATTAACTCTTGCTCTCTCGCGAGAGGCGTGAAATCAATTCTAATCCACAGAAGTCACTCAAACACCGCTTGCTGTGTTTATGTCTGGCGCAACACCCTGAATTCCGTAAACAAACCACGGCTCGCTCGGAATTGAATTGATAAGCTTTGTCGCCTGGACCAGTGATAACCCCTAATCAAAGTCCCGTTTGTGTGAGCGGCTGGTGCAATCGTTGTAACAGCAACAAACATACACAAAAAAATTGCAAACCCCAATCAGTTCCCTGCAGAATGCGGCCCTTGCAAGTTCCGGCCTGGTTGCACATTTCCTACGAAGAGAAGAAGCTGATTGCGTACCTGGCCGGCAGTGGAACGACCGTCTGCAGCCTGTACCTGCTCACCATGGCCGGTCGTTCGTTGAGCTTTTCCGACCCAACTAGTCCATGCTTTTCCGAGAACAGCGGTGAGTACGAAATGGTTGGAAAACCAAAATCAATTAACCTTCGTTGTTTTTTGTGGGTCTTTTTTCTTTAAAGCTAAATGCAATTTTCTCTCCATTCCTGCTCAGCGTACAACTTGGAAATTACACTCGTGGTTATCCTTTCCATCATCTACCTCGTCATCGGTGGCGCATTCTTCTGGGGCATTTGGCAGGAAAAGGCCAAGTATTTGCTCCCGTTCCTGTGCTTCCTGGTGGCGGCAACTGGCTTCCTGGGTCATGCACATATCGATTGGATGCTGTTCGAGGCGGGTTCCGGCGAACGACAGTTTGGTATTTTTGCTTTCATCTTTGCAACGCGTAAGTGATATTCTGTGTTTTTTTTTTGCAACCGCTTCTAAACAGTCCTTTTGTGATATCGTTCCAGTGGTGCTCACATTTGCCAGCACAATCATTCTGCTGCTTTATCGCGAAATGAACTCGGGCAAACGGATGAAAAAGGGCAGCTTTGAAGTGTTTTATTGCGATGGAAAATACTGAGTGGAAAGCCGAGTGCAGAGAGTTATGTGCGTAAACAGTTAAATTAAGTGCTTTTTTTAAAAACAATTTCAAGTGTTGAAAAGGGTTGGAACAAATGTGAAACTACTAGTATTCGAACGATTAAGTAAATAAAAATTAGTTTTTAAAAGTTTAACATAACAAAATCAGCCAACATTCAAACAAGATTTTCCAATTTAATAAGGGTGTGTGGAACAATTTAAACATAAGCTACTTGTTGTTTATAGAATTAGGATATTGATATGTGCAGTTTTCTACCAACTGACCAGATAAGTTTCCAAAGTCTGATGCAAAAACTTAGTAACCGACTTTAGTTCCGATTCTCCGTTTTGGCCTCTAAAATATTGGATTTAATACCTCAGTGTGATGTTTGCCTTAAAAAGTATTCTCCGCCTCATCATACGGCAATTAGGTTGGCAACTTGGCAGTTTTCGGTAAAATATTCATATTTCGCTAGGCTATCTCCTATCTCCTATCTACCGATTCTTGGTCTTGAATGTAAATTTCAAGATTACCAGATTATCTTACGACAGTCTTGAAGAAAATAATACTTTATTACCACTGATGGATCGAGTGTATTGCTTCCAGAAAAAAAATATGTTATCTTCTTGATAAAGCACGTGAAGTACTCGAACCTCTGCAACAATTAACTCTAATAATGCGTTCACATCAGGATAACGAGGTAATTGTCTGCTATTCAGAGTCATCTAACTTGTGCTGATTTTTCACAGATACGTCCATCTTGTCCATACAGCTTATTTCTTCTCGGCAGCCCGAAGATTCCATATCGATAACGATCTTCATCCTAGGCTTCTGCTATACTTCAGGGTTATCTCTGCTTTAAGATAGCTTCCATTGGACACTCTTGTCTTTCTCTCGAAGTATTTTAAAAGGGAGTTTACTGAGAATAGCGTGCGGATTTATCCCTCAGGAATAAATGTAAGTTTTTGTTAAGAACTCGTTGAATAATGTCTTCAATATATTGTTATTTTTAATGCTTTATCAGTGTCAATGTTATCAATTTTAGTCAGAATGTTATCAAAATAATTTTACTAACGTAGTTTGTTCCTAAACTTTAATGATATCCCAACTTCCTTTTCAAATTCAAATGAGGGACTATGGTACATTCCAAATCTTGTCTGAATTACGTCACAAATTTTCCATTTTTTTTTTTGCAGGTGTAATAATAGTTTACAGTAACTTTCATGTGCTTCAAACTATATCTATCGTTTTTTTTTTGTTCTGCAAAGCACAACAACGGACGGTTAACTAGCGTAAGCAGCACCTCCATCAAGTGCTTTCACTCTCGAGGCGATTCACAGAACGTGCGGTCCATTCTGCCAACACAAATTAAAGCTTCGGCATTCGTTCGTACAAAACGCACGACTTCACCCAACACCTTCGGGCGGCTTTTCGGGACATTCCCACCGACCGTGAGCAAGCAGTGAACAACATTTTTTTCTAATTGCTAATAAACGATTTCGTTCAACAACAACAACGAAATAAAAAAAAACCTTATCCCACCCACCTCGTTGCTGGTGCTAATAACCGTTCTCGCCATTTGCTGCCGTAGCATGCATGTTTACAATCACACCGCCAACGCCACCGGACAAGAACATATGCGACCGGCTCTAGTAGGGTTTACGCTTCGTAATTAGCCACTTGGATCGGCTTTACAGGGAGATCATATTATTGACTTTTTTCTCTTCAATTTTCGCGGGTGCAAACACTTGCACGCAAGAATGGTTCGCGCTCGTTGCACATGCGGCGTGGTGGAAAAAAGTACTTAAAAATATCAAACATCATTACTTAACAAATCGTGCACAGTACATAAACTCATTTATGTACGGTTTTATGTTGTCCAGTCCTTCAATTGGTCGATTTTTGCACCGATCGTAACCACATGATAATGACCTCGACCGTCCGTTCCACGAAAGATTCAAATCTTCGTTTGCAGCAAATCTGCAATTCTCAATACGCTTGCAAAACACCAACCCGAAACAGTCGTGAGGAGTCAAACGTTTCCCTAACGCATGATCGATCGAATCCAACGTTCTCTATCGAACTCTCCGCACACAATTGATCGCACTCTCGCCAAAGCTTGCGCTTTGATTAACCTCACGATTTTGGAGCCCCGGCACAACAAAATGGCAGGAAAACGGTGCGTTTCTGTCCATTTCCAAATCGGTTCGCCACGGCACGAATGAATTATTTGAGGTTGAGAATGGAGATTTAGCGCGGATTCGAGTGAGCGTTTTGGAGTGACATAAAAAATATCCAGTCCTTCTATTAAGCAGGTGGGTAAAGACGTTAATTTTCGCGTTAAAAGTACTTCACAACACTAAACCGGGGGTTTGTCGTTAAACAAATCGCCTAACAGGACGTACAGCCCACTCAAATGCCACACGGCTGTCGCTGGAAGCAGTTCCATAAAATCAACCAGAAACAAGACTTCAGCATTGGAGTTCGAAGTCAGCGGAACTGAAGCGACCTTGCATTCCGCAGCCGGACCATGCTGGTGAAGGTATCTCGGTCGGCTAGACGAGGCACACGATGCAACACGCACCCTCTGCGTCGGTCTCGAATAATTCCGTGTGGTCTATGACGGAAGGGCACTCTCCGTGGTGCCGCCCCAGCTCAAGGGGCATCCTTGATCAATCTTTGGTGTGTAACGGTGCTTGCCCAGACGTGCGTTTTTCTTTGCATTTTGTTTCTTTTACCACTCCTCTTATTTACAAATGTCTTCTAGTTTTCCCTTGTTCCAATTTCAATATTGAAAATGATTATGTTTCTGCCTCGAACGCCCATCTCGACAACTCAATTTCCACTTGAAATTCCAAATTTAATTTAACATATTTTCCAACATCCGCCTTCCGACGACGGTGCGGGTTTTTTTCTTGTGTTTTAGAGTTGCTTCACCTGCACGAGCGTGCGTGTTTGGTAATATTCTGCACGCATATTATGTAGGAACATTCCTGTCCCAACCGACCGACACAGCATATCATGGCTAGTCATGCTTTCATGCACGGGGTGGGGTTCGCTTTTCTTTTACGTAAACTATGATGCGGAAAAATTGGAAAAACACCCGCGTGGAAGGGTTGTAACGGAAAAGGTGACGGTTTGTTGTTTATAATTGGGAATATGGGGAGCTTTAATCGGTTGTTGTTTTGGTTTCTTTTTTATTTCATTAAGAATGTTATGAAATTGATACTGGGTAGAAAATAATATGTGTAGCAATCAATCAAAGGGCAATTATTATTATTATTATTATTATTTATTAAATTCAACAGACCGTTAGTGGCCCCCTTGAAGAATTATTTTACAATTTTAAGTAACACGCAGTACAGTTTTAAATTGACATTTTACATTGAGGGCCGCACAGAACGCAAACAATTTAAAAAGCTAGAGCGTGTCAAGTTTG